>OY986040.1:32184331-32486681 GCA_963920215.1 Nineta flava | reverse complement strand
AATCTTTAGTAAGTGCGCCTGTCTTAAAACATCCTAATTTTGACAAACCTTTTGTGCTACAAACTGACGGATCAGCTACTGGTCTGGGCGCGGTATTACTTCAAAAGTATGATGACGGTTTGCACCCCATTATGTACTGTTCTCGAAAATTGAATCCAGCCGAATTAAAATATAACAGTCATGAATTAGAACTTCTCGCAGTAGTAACGGCCCTAGATAAATTTAAAGATTTTTTAACCGACCGCAAGTTTACTCTACAGACTGACTGCAGGTCGTTATTGTGGATTTTTAATACCCCCAATAAATTTAATAAATTATCTAGGTGGATCCTTAAAATTTCGAGATATGACTTAACCTCGGCACATATTAAGGGCAAATTGAACAATATGGCCGATTTTCTATCTAGGTTATACGAAACTGACCATATATTAGTGAACAAATTTTCTGATTCAAATCAAGATTCAGGCAAAAATTTCATTAAAGTTAAAGAGTTGCATAGCAATGATCCAGGTTATGCAAACCTTTTAAAAAAGATAACCAATACTTTGGATCAAACTGACTTAGAATCGGTGAATGAAGAAATCAGGAACAATGCGCAACTGAACTTTATTAACGTTTTAGCTAATACAAATTTTGATTACCTTTCTGTTAAAAGCGAGCAACGTAACTCTCCCGAATGTAAAATCATTTATCAAAACCTTAAGGCTCAGATGAATGTCCCTAATTTTTGCATAAAGGATGGGTTAATTTATAAGTTCGTCGGAAGGAATCGACTAAAACGTATATTTTTACCAGATAATTTACTCGATTACGTTCTTCGATATTATCATGATTCCAAGTATGCTGCGCATAATTCAGTAATTAAAACATTCCGTGAAATTAGTAAAATATTTTACTACAAAAACCTCTATGCAAAAGTAAGGGACTATGTCAGAACCTGTAAAGTGTGCCAGGCTATAAGGCCATATACACGTAACGATAGGGTTCAGTTGAGTAGTTCCGTGCCGGAGTATACCCTACATACTTTGTACGTCGACTTTATCGGTCCTATTATTAGATCAAGTGAAGGTTTTAAATATATTTTTTCTATTGTAGATGGATTTTCAAAATTTGCTTTCGCCTTTCCATGTAAAAGGCAGACCAGTGACGTTGCTATTTCACTGATACAGAAGATTTTCCTGCAAAACGGATATCCGACGGTTGTTGTAGCCGACAACGGACCAGCTTTTGCGTCGATCAAGTGGAAAACCTTCTTATTTAATAATGGTATTAGAGCTGCCTACTGTTCGAGCTATACACCATCTTCGAACAAGAGCGAGTGCCTCAATCGACAGATAAAATATAATTTAGGATGCATTCTCAAAGAATATTCTGTAGAACATAAAAATTGGTCAAAATTTTTGAGTTTTGTAATTTTCAATTACAACAACTCCTACAAAAGTACAATCGACTCAACACCAGCTGAAGTTTATTTTGGTAGAAAGTTAATGACGCCGTTTGTGATTATAAACGAATTAACTGAGTTAATCACGAGTTCTGCTAAACCATCACAAGCACATATACAAGATGCGTTAAAGATTGCTCACCAACAACGAGTCAACCAAACTTTAAATAAACCAACGCTGTCTAAATATAAAGTGGGTCAATTGGTCATGGTAAAAAACTTGGCCCCGAATATGAACAAGAATATCGCACCTAAATTCGCTTAAAAATTCAATGGACCGTACAAGATAATAAAGTTCACTACACCAACTTCAGTTAGGCTAAAAGCTCCAAAATCTAATAAGAAAACCTTCGGCATGTCGATATACAACATTCGGTCATACTATCTCAGAGGATATCAAGGGAATGGTAACGTTACTGCATCCTAGTTAAACATCTAAATGTATTTAAATCTTCACGTCTAATCCACATTTGTAAGATTTTTCATTCATCTATTCGTGTCATTCTTGCTTTAATATTTTTCAATTAGCATGTCGCTAATTTTTTTGGCCCCCTGGAGTGGAGAATAATTTTTTTTAGTACTCCACTGTTTAAAATTTATTATTATTTTGTTTTCATATTTTTATTATTCAAAAAATAATAATTTATATAATTATTGGTTTATGCGAGTTGAGAATTTACATAATTTCAACAAACATTTACTTAGATCGGATATGACTTGCTTATATCCAAGCTTACTTCGATATTTCCGCACATATTTCAAATCAGTTACAAAAAGTACTTGTCTCAAGACAGTTACTAAAATTAGTTGGCTCAGTACAGTTACTAAAAGTAGTTGTCTCACATGAATTAATCAGATGGTATTTTGAATTTTTATTTCTTCAATTTACAAATTGAATATTTATTATGGATTGTGCTGAAGTATCGAATAGGCGAATTAATGGTTTCTATCTGATTGTATCTAAGTATATTTTTTTTGTATAATTTATTTAATTCACCATTCCGAAACTTGTGGTTTTTCAAACTTGTCACATTTCAATACACATTCTATACACATTTTGGCTGTACAATTTATGTATTTTATGTGAATATGCAATGACTTTTTCAATTTATAACTATATTGTTTTGTATACGCTTGGTATTTTTGGCCTTGTAGTTTTTCTTTACAGAAGCGTAAAGTCCCCTTTATATACAACTATGTATCTGAATTAAATTTGTATTGTATATTTATATTTTTGCAAATCAGACATATTTGAACATTTTTTTTTACTGTAGTGTCGTTTTTTTTTTTATATACGATATTTCTTTTTACTACAGTTCAATCTAGTACATATTTATGTAATTTTTTTTATAACTTGTACAACCAAACTTAGTATTTTAAGGTTAGTTATACTATCAACATATTAAATGAAAAATTATTTATTTCAAATATATTTTATTTTTACATATATTTTGTTTTGTTCTTTTTTTTGTACTTTTTTTTATTTTCAGTGTTTCTGATTCGAATCACTAGTCGATAACTTAGACACTTACTGGATAGTAAAGATCTTACTACCTCAATATTATCTTTTTTAATGGGCCCAGCTTTTATTGAAAGACTTTCGGTTCAACGTGTTATTTTTTTTATATTTACGTGTATCGCGTTAGCACCGATCGTTTTCCAATTTTCATAATTCCACATACAATAATCTGCTTTGGATTTTTTTTTCTAAAGTACCGTATATTTAGTTTTCATTATTTTTTTTTTAAAAATACATCATAATACCTCTTTTAATTAAAATTACTAAATAAACAAAATTCCAATATTTATGAAAATAATTGTTAATTCAATTATTTTCTATAAAGTGTGGTATATTTTTACATACACACACACTCATTATTTTCTATAAAGTGTTTAGTTTTTTTTTTTAACTAAACACCCTTTTTTTTTTTAAAACTAAACACCAATTTTTTTTTTAAAACTAAACAATTATTTTTTTTTTTTAAATACACAGACTATACTGTCGGCGTATGGACAAGAACGAAGTAACCGGCTATGCTTGAGAAGGTTTTCTGTCGTTTCCTTCACGAACTACAAATGAATATCGGCATAGTTCCCATCATAGTCGTCAATCATATCCTAGTCGTCAATTCCCATCATATCCTACCAATTCTTAGTCTACACACAAAAATTCCTTCCACTCCAGGCATCACAATGGATCTTATGGTCGAAGTATAGCCCGTCCAGGACCGCCGTTACAATCTATCTATCTATATACCGGATATTTAAGCAATTAACTCAGTTAGTTGTTGATTGTTAGTTGTTAGTTGCACTTGATTTTATATACAAATGGAATGTGTTTTGGAAGTATGGGTATAGATTTTTATGCTCGTATCAATTATTGAAAGATCCCTACTGTAATAAATATATTGCACTGTGTTTTCGACATTTGAAACCGTTATAAAATAGATTCTTTATTTTAATTAGCATACAGATTCGTTATGATGCTCACATCTGATTTTTGTTAATTAAAATATCAATATCTTATAATTAAAGTATACAAACTATAATGAATATTATCATATTTGATTTTCAAATTTCAGATATTCAATTCTTATTTTTAGATTAGTGTATAGTGTACAAAGTGAAATAAATTATTGAATTTATAACAATTGAAGAAAAAGGAAAATTTAAAAAAAGATAAAAATATTATATAACAAACTATCCACAATAGAGAGTAAAGTATTAAAACTGTACAATGAACAAAACGAACAATTTAATATATAAAATATATTTTAGTTGAACCATTTTAATTAAATTTGTTTTAAAACTTGTTCGATTTGTATAAATATACAAAATTTTCTGCTATTAATAATTCTCTATATAGTTTTTATTTACCGGGTGTTCTTTTATCACTAATGTTCTTATTTCACATAGGGCTTTTTCTCGGTGGTACAAAGAATTAAAATATTTTGTGGAATTTTTTATACGATTGAAAATACGTGCACAATCCGGTCAATCAAATTCTTGTGTTTATTTAACTTTTACTCAACTTTTTTTATTTCTCTAATATTTTGTACCTAATTATTATATCTAATTGTTTTTTTTGTTTGTTAACTTAATAATCCATTGTCGGTATGGTTGCCTGTCCGTTTATTATACCAACGGAAGTAACCATCGTTAACTTACTTGGACATCTAGGAAATATTTCTGGACATTGAGAAGATTCTTTGACATAAAATGCTTAATATGAAAAACCATACAAATCTAGAATGGGAATCGAACCCACGACCTCTGGTATTCTAGATCAACGGTCTGCCTCTGAGCTATCAGATGGTAGTGGAATGCATATTATTTTTCACTATCTTGATATCAATGTATTTTTAGTTTTTGTTTATTTACTATTTACATATTTTTTGAACTTGTTTCTGTTTCTTTTATTATTAAACATTTGTTGACAATTTTGCATGAACGTACAGCGTCAAAAAGTCGAGCTATCATATTAAAATTCTATTATTGATTTGTGCTTTATTATTGGGATTTCGGAACGACTTTTCAAGTAAAAGTTGTTAGAATAGTTATAATGAACAACTTTTATCCGAAGCTTTATTTCGAAAACCGAATAAGTAAGGCACAAATCAATTATAAAATTTGTATGCAATATCTCGACTTTGCATTTTTATACATCTGGACGCATGCAAAAACCGATGCAACTGATTAGTCAACACTCTTAATCCGTCTTTCCGATCATATAAAAGACAAAACAAATTTAGAATCATTGTGCGACACTCACTAAATTAGCAATGAGTAACAAATCTTTGATTCCATATATCCCGGAGATAGTTACGATTAGCTCATTTATACTGATGATGACCTTCTTGGTTGTTGAAATTCGTATTTCTATAATATAAATAATTTATTTGAGAATTGGCGCAAATCATGCAGCTTATATTTGTACCGTGTACGATTTTCAAAGGAACAAAATTAGTCTAAAAAATTTAGTAAAAGACAATCAACTTAACGCTACACTCAATATTATCAAATTCTTAAGAAAAATTACAAGTAAACTATTTTAACATTCATATCAGTCCGAGCAGCTTAGTTGTCTAAAGCGTTCCACTCGGAACTGGATGGTTGCTGATTCAATTTCCAAGGACGGTAGTTTGTCAATTAAATTAGTTTAAAAAAAATTAATGACGCGGTTAATTGAACGAAAGAAACCGGCTATGCTTGTGAAGATAGACAGATAGATTGCAGAGGCTGTCCTGAACGGGCTACACTTCGGCCATAAGGTCCATTGTGATGCCTAAGGTGATTCAATAGAAATATGCATGAAAATTTTTTTTCACTTGAATTGTAGCATGTTTACTTGACAAATATCAAGGTTAAATTCCTTTTTAAATAACTTTAAAAATAAGCGAGATATGAATGATTGAAATTCCTGATTAGACAAAGAGGGTGATAGCCCTCTTGTTAAGTTATGTGACGTCATATTACACTTTCACCATTTAAAATACACGCAAAACTTCGTTTTTAGTACTTTTGCAAGAAAGAGACAGATAATAATCTTTAAAAGCTTATAGCTTCCTTAATATTTGTCGGATTCTAATTTCGTTTTTAAATATTATTACAGTATTAACAGTATTTTCATATTCTGAAAATAAATGTGAAAAAAAATTTTCATGCATATTCCCTATTCCCAACGGCGGCAGTTTGTCAATTAAATTAGTTTAAAAAAACGTTCGTTTTCTGCTAATTTCTTTCACAAACTCCATATGAATATCGGTATAATTTTATCAAAGTCGGCTACAATCGCACAACCTACCAATTCCTTGTTCTATAGGGGTCGGTAAAAAACGTATAGAAAGGCCTATTTGCCAGGCTTCGACCTCCCCTCTGTTACTACTACTACCACATCCTAACATTCGTTGTTCTCCGAATGGTTTGTTTGGCTCAATGGGTGTTAGATAGATAGATTGATTGTAGAGGCTGCCCTGGACGGGCCACTCTTCGACCATAAGGTCCATTGTGATGCCTAAGGATGTGAGGATGTGAGTGAAGAGGAAGGAATTTTTATGTATAGACTAGGAATTGGTAGGATATGCGGCTGCAACCAACTATGATATGCGGCTGCAACCAACTATTTACTGCGACCAACTATATCGGCATAGTTAATGCCCATAATCATCTGGAGTTCGTGAAGGAAACTGCAGAAAACCTTCTCAAGTATAGCCGGTTACTTCATTCTTGTCCATACGCCGACAGTTTAGTCAATTAACCGCCCCTTTTTTTTTGACTAACTGACCATCTGCCGATGTCGGGATTCGAACCCATAACCTCCCAGTTTCCAAGTAGGCATACTGCGCAGACATAACGCCTTAGACCACTCGGCCACTTGGACTGGATTCAATGTGTGTTACCAGCCAGCCAGTATATTTGCATAGAATAATAAATGAGTGAAATAGAATGATTGTAAATAACATATAATAGTAAGGTATTAACAATATTATTCTTATTATTTGTACAATTGTAATATAATAACTAGGTATTGTATAGGTATGTGTAGTACTTGCATAGTATTTACAAACTATATGAAAAAGAGGAATTATATAGTTTCTATTATTATTTCAATACTTTTTAAAATGCACGAACAAATTTTATTTAACAAAAAAAGAAAAATTAAATAGTTTCAATGAGTTTGGGAATTTACTTATTAAATTATTATTATTATGTGTTATAAAAATTTGTTTAAATGTTTATTATTCAATTTGTTTTCAACTTAGTTACTACCCTAGAGAGTGGGATTGTTCTATCAATTATTGTTATGCAATTTATGAAATCATATCGAAAAGAGCCCTTGTAAAAATTATAGCTTAAATAAACGAAAAAAACACGCTTTTATAGATAGCCGATATAAAAAGTAGAAAATAATTTTTATCAACAAAATAATTAATTTGATTGTAAAAAAGAGTGGGGTGCTTTTTACTATAATTTAATATTGATTTGATATTGATTGGTATTTGGATGTTGATTTGATATTATAATTTGATGTTAAGCAACCCACGCTTTTTTTACAATCAAATTAATTATTTTGTTGATAAAAATTATTTTCTACTTTTTAGTTCGGCTAGCTATAAAAGCGTGTTTTTTAGTTTTTTTAACAATTATTTATTTTTGCTTTGTAAGTCTTGAAACGAACTTTTAGATTTAAATTTTCAATCTTAAACCGTCAATATATCTGTAAATATTAGAGAAACTGAAAAAATGATAAGTGACTTAATTATAGTAAAACTAATTTATTACAACTTTACTTCTTATGTGTTTTCGATTTTTTTAATATTAAGAGATGTATACCAAATTTTGTGTTTCCCCCATCCACTAACACCCTCTTTTCCATTAACAATTTCGGTCATGTTTACCATAAAAATGCATTGTCATCCGAACTATATACACATACAAAGTTAAATTTCGATACGACAATTAAAAGTAGATTAAAATTGACTTCAAAGATTCCGTTACATAGATCCATAGATACATACATACCAAGTTAATCAAAGCGTGTTAAAAATAAAGCCAAGTATCGGAATCTTGGAATAATATCATTTGATAGGTCTAATCGAGTTATCCTTACAGTATATCCTTACAGTTTCGACAATAGGATAAAACCCGAAACATGTCAACTTCTGAAAGTAAATAGAGTGGAATTGTAAATGTTAAAAAATTATAAAATAAAAAATTTTTGAAATTATAAATTAATTAGGCGTAGTTGATCTTCGTGAATTTAATAGTTTAATCTTAGATTAAACGGATCTAAAATTTAACGGATCGGTAAATTAAGCTGTGGGAACTACTCTTGAAAACCCGTAAGGTTATCATTCCAACTGCCAGATCACTACAGTATATATCAGGTAGAAGTGATAACCTTTAACGAGGGATCTGAATGTGTAACATTCTTTATGCAACGATATCGTTATTATCTCTGATAGTCAAGCGATAAAATCCCTAAGCTCAGTCCACCTTTATTCGAAGGTGACACAGGACTGTTAATTTTTTTCTCAATGAGCTATCGGGGAAGGTCAATGTAAACATTATATGGGTGTCGAGCCGTAAAGACATCCATGGAATTGCAACGCCAACGAGCTTTCCATAAAAGGCTCGGGCATAAGTATCACTATACATCCAGGTGTACGTTTTGCCAAGTGCAAACTCATGAAACCATTCTAAGAGAGGCCAAATTTAAGTGAAACGAGGACTGTACTTGTGGTACTGCAAACGATATGGTCAAAGTAAAGCTCTCAATAAGATATATAGTAGCAGCGCTTACGGAAAATTTTCTGACAGGCAAATATGCTGGACGCATGGGACCACCAGTGCACCCATGACTATTGCAGGAGCTGTCACAATAAGGAGGTAGAGGAAACGATGACACTACTCCTGTGTCACTGTCCAGCTCTTGCTTGAGAAGACTGACACACTTGAGTCAGCTATTCATTGACAAACTCTCCGAATTGGCACACATGAAATCTTTTCTGCTGTTCATGAACAGCTCCAGATGGTTCAAAGAGTAGTGATAATTAGTAATGGTTCATGGAGTTCGGTCTTTTTTTTGATGTGCCACAATGAGACTCTTGGCATAATTGTTTCTTCCAAACCGGACAGCCACTGCAACCTAACCTAACCTATGTAAATAGTTGCAAATTTTAAATTTAAAAAGAATTACCTTATATTTCTTTGTTCACATATAATTTTTATTTTGCACGCGATTTATAAATAACATGTTCTCGAATTATTATTTATAAATCATACCAGTCAAATCAAATACGGTTATATAGAATTGAATTTGAAACAACGGGATGTTCACATTTTAGAATTAATCAATTAATATTATAACATTATCTTTTCCTCATTTTTAATTGATAACTTGAATTGATTAATTCTAAAAAGTGAAAATCTCGTTGTTTCAAATACAATTCTGAATAATCGTATTCGATTTGATTTGTATTCTATATTCTGACATAATAAAGTTCACAAAATCAATTATTGATTCATTAAATAGTATAAACGTCTTTTCGATTTTTCCAGGTGCTATGATTTTGAATCTGCAAGCTTTTTGCAAAAAGGTATATTGTTTAACTTTATTTAATTCGATAGTCTAAAATGAAAAATTTAACTTTTACCGTTCTTCCGTAAATAGATTATATAGATATATCTTTGTTATTCATTTTTTTTTCTACAGATCAGGTTAGTATCTGTCGCCCTCAAATTTCTACTATCCATTTCCTGATATATTTTCATGTTTATCAAATCAACCTCAAGCTACCCTAATATTGTATTTCCAGTTTAATTTCGTACGTGACCCAAGTCTCAAATCGATTACTCAATTGAATGTTAGAAGTGGGCAAAAATATTATAAATTTGGTTATAAAATAATTACAAGTAAGTCAACCTAACGAAAAGAGTTTGTGAAGTTTATTAAAAATATCCCTCAACTAATACAAGTGAAAAAAATAGAAGTAAGTTTATGGTACTATAATCAGTCATCTAAGGTTTACATTATTAGGTAACCGTATGTTATGTATAGTTCACAAAGATAATATTATTGGATAAAATCAAATCTGAACAATTGAACATAATGAACGCTTATAACAGTACAAAAATAAGACATCAATTGAACGATAAGCTATAGATAAATAAATATACAATGCAACAGTTTCAAAAAATTGGATAAAAGCCAGATTTATTTGAAATTTGATAAATTAGATTTATATTGTATAAAAAGAAAAAAGGTTAAAAGTTTAATAAAATCAATAACAAAAACAGACAAGATATTTTCACAATAAAATTTAGTAAAAAAACAAAATCTGACCTGATATAGTAAACTGTAATCTGAGTTATTCAAAACGCTTAAAATTTTATAATGAAAACATAATATTGAAGGTGCTTTTTTTTACTTGTTATTTAAAGTGAAAATGGATGCGCCCTTTGACAGATTTATTCAATACTAGCTGACCCGCCCCGGCTTCGCACGGGTCCTTTGCAGAAAATATAAAACAGCCTATGTTACTCCGAGGAGATGTAGCTTTCGATAAAATTGGCTGAGTAGTTTTTGAGTTAAATCGTTAAATCGAGAATTTCTTTCTTAAGAGTAAATGAAAATAACAACTCGGTATATACTTTGTTCATTATCAATGCGTGTCTGGTGAATTTTAGTTATTGAGCTGAAATTGTGCCAAAACTAAGAAATAAAGTTTCAACAAAAATTGTTTACATTGAAAAAAAAATTGTTTAAATTCTTTTTCTTACGGTTTCAACAATGATGTACGTTCACGAACTTTATCTCACTATTTGGCTACAAAACACACACACAATATTTCGTTACATATCTTTTCGGTTTGGAGTTATCGTGTCACACTTTCGATATTTTCAAACGTTACACTGTCGGGACTATACTTAATATAGCCTTGTATATATACTAGCTGATAGTAAATTATTACAGATTGTTTCCTGATCATAATATTTAATATTTAATTTATTTATTGTAAACTAGTGTTTATTTAACATGTAATTCTGATCTCATTATTGTAGAGCCCTGATGAAGTCAGCAACGACTGACGAAACGTTGGCAATATAATAATAAAAAATTTAATGATTCTAAGATGGACCGAAACAAGAATAATAATATTTAATGTTTACAGAAGTATTTTAGATTTTAATTTTCGAATAGTCATGATAATTCGAAAAAAGTGTCCAACTTGATTTGAGATCTTTGATTCCGTACTCAGAAAAAATGTGTTTAGTATACGTAGCCCCTACGTGATGAATAATTTGTTTGTTCAAACAATTAGTAAACAAAAAGTCGGTATTTCAATCAAAGATTAATATCAAATTTTGTAATATATACACGCACACTCACAAACACAATAAAAGAAAAAGTCATTTGGTTTATAGATGATAACGTATTTTACAAATTTTTCGTCAATTTATTATTATTACTGATCAAAATTGATATTGAATACCATTCATACAGCACAGTATAATAATACACTGTAGACTGTAGAATTCAAACACCACCATAGAAAATAATTTACATAAAACGTTCTGTTCTCTCGTGCTAATGAATATTTTATAATATTTTGGGTGATCAGAGATAATAGAGGTGATATTATATATAGGTACCTACGATATTTATACACCTACATAGTAATATTATTGAATAAATTTCACGCATACAAAATTGATAATTTAATTATGTTTTTATTGATTTTGTTTTTATTTTTTTTCCAATCAGATAGTAAATATAGCATGTACGAGCACTTATACAAATTTTGTTTGTTTAAAAAATAGCATAAGGTTGACCGTACAGTACATTTCATAATGAACAGAAACACACTCTTTTTAACAAAAATTAAAAATTTTAATCTGTAAATTAATTATTTAAATTTAGATAGCATCTAACGTCATTAGTAATCGGATTTATGTAATTAATTAGTTATTAAAACCACCAGCAAAAAAACCAAAAAAATGGAAAATTAGTTTCAGAAAAAGTATGTCACAGTATACCTTCACTATTTAACAAACTCAAGTCGTTTTTTTTCAAAAACTCACTATGAAATATTATAATTGGCTATTTTAGACAACTAACCATATCATCCTTATTGACTTTATATTAATTAAATATTTATATTATTAACTATATCTTACCCTTTGAAAAATCCTAAAGTACACCCTCGGGGATAGGGTTGACAAATAAATAGAAAAAGTATTAAAACAAGTCACCATCATAACATTGATTAGCACTGAATTATCAAGAGTACATGTAAGCGATATATATTGCCCTTGGGGAAATAACCGAATATAACCTTTAGAATTTTTGTTATAAAAAAATATAACTGCATCAAGCTACGGCAAAATCTCTGGGGCATAATTTCATTGAGATTGTGACAATTTCGAAACGTACGCTAATTATGCCCACACTTTTTTTTATAAATTCATCGCAATGACGAACTAGTGAAAAAAAAAATTGAATGCATTTGTCAGCAACTTTATTTCGCATAGTGATGCAATTGTAAATTACAAAGAACATAATAAACGCTTTTAAAATAACCAAAAATGTGAAGAAGAAAAAGAGTAAAGGCATAGTTCGGATCTATGCCGTAGATTTTTCGTGAAAATGCCCTGCACATAACCCGTAGACGTTTGTACTAACGCTGGCCACTGTATGCCCGATGACCCAGCTAAGTCATCGCCTTGTGCTGTTTTTTCATATTCTTTTCGACGTTATCGTACCTCTCGCATTCGTTCGGCACTAGATTTTAGGCTGGTTGTCTTTATTTTGACTGGAACTTTTCTCTGATATGCGCTGGTTCTCTGATATTTTTTTGTAATTTTTAATTTAATACCGATATTTTCTTATTTTCCAGCGAATATTTGTATTGTATCACTATTCCGCCTGGTAGCCGAGGTCTCACTATTCCGCCTGGGGGATTATGGGTTTAAATCCCGACATCGGCAGTTTGTCAATTATTAAGAAAAAAAAAAGAGGGCAGTTAATAAACTTATGGGAATGGTTCAGATGGTCAAACATATAATGTTACTGTACGTTTAGTTTTTAAATAATAATTATTTATTTTAGTTTTATAATAAACAAGATTCTACACAAAATACAAAATACCAATCACACAATTTTCTCGAGTGTCCTCACAGGTTATTCTGATATCGTAAATACGGATGTGTATCTTTACAGAGTCCTCTACATTACATTTATATATCATTTCACATTCACAATCATAGAGGTCCTGTCATTCGCACATTTAAATATAAACATTCAAATCAAATCATTTTAAATACAAAGTATTATTTCACAAAATCATTCGTTAACATGCGTTCCCACAAACTAAACTGTCGGCGTATGGACAAGCACGAAGTAATCGGCAATGCTTGTGAAGGTTTTCGGCAGTTTCCTTCACGATCTCCAGATGAATATCGGCATACTTCCTATCAGAGTCGACTGCAGTTCCTAGTCTACATAAAAAAATTCCTTCCACTACACTCATATTCTCAAATAATTAGGCATCACAATAGACATTATGGTCGAAGTGTAGCCCGTTCAGGGCAGCCGCTACAATCTATCTATCTATGCCGCCTGGTAGCGCTCCGCAAGCTCTTCACAAGGAGACCAGAATCTTTACACAAAGCTAATTTGTAAACAATTAACTTGCATATACCGACACTGGTACGATGATGTGATAGGAGAACAAATACAGCGCGATATATACGTAAAGACATGACAATGGTTCAACTCGTATGTAATTGGATAATTAGTCTCGAAGCTATTAGCGATTGGAATTTGACAGTATTTTGTAACTAAAAAATGTTTGGCCGATGACGTCAAAACCATATTGATCTATATGTAAAAGGTTCTGGAAAACTGATTAGTATCAGCTAAGTGGCTGATACTAAACAGAATTATTATTATAGAATTATTATTATTATAGACATTCGTGTGTTTGACGTTCAATTCCAGATATACACCATAGAGCTTACTGCAGCTTACTGTAAATATCAGCTTGCTGTAAATATATTTAAAAAAAAAACTTTGTTTAAAGTTTAAACTGCGTTCCAAATTCTTTTGAGTATTAAATAAAGGTTTGATATTTTTGAGTTATTTCATCTTTTTTTCTTCTAAAAAGTGTGGTATTTCAATCGTGAAAATTATACTCATCGTGAGCTTTCACTAATACTTTCGTTTACTGTCTTGTGAGTTTTTGCCAGATCTCCAAAGTACTTTTATTTAATGAAAGGAAAACATACCGCAACAATAATTTCAAATTGATAGAAAGAAAATTAATTTTTCAGTAAACAAAAAACACCAAAAAAAAAACAACATATATTTTTATATTCATTCTGATTTACGAATAAAAACAAACAAATTAAAAAAAATAAATTAAAATATTGGTAAATTATTCGTATAATTTACAAATAAATTGTGTTCATTTATTAAAATTTTATAATTTAATAAATATATAAATTATTATATAAAAAATTGATTGATTAAAAAATAATAAATAATAATGCCAACAAACAAACAGTTTACAAAATTCAATTACATAAACAAATCGTGGAATTGTATATATATATGTATATATATATGTATATATATATATATATATATATATATATATATATATATATATATATATATATATATGTATATATTTTAAATTCAATTTCTGTACACATGTGTATGGAAGAATACAGTTGAATACCGTTTAACAATTTTCAATCTAAACTTGATTGTAATAATTATTTTTCATCATAGTACTCTTCAAAAGTGGAATTTTCTACTGAAAAATCTAGAAATATATCCATTTGTTCCGAATAATTTTTGTTACGAATAAAAGGTAAACTCGAACACTTTATTATTCGTTAATGTTTAGAAAAAATCATATTTTGGACGGGGAGGGGGCAACATAATTAATATCTATGACCATTTTCAAATATCACAAAGGGTGGAAAGCGAAATTCAAGCTTCAAAGTGAGAAAAGCAAGTGTCCGACTTAGGTTTCTGAGGCAATATAAGCTCTCAGTGCCGCATTGAGAAAGATGGATAGAGGAGTTCCTTGTATGTTATACGGATGGTTATAGACTATAGAAGGGTCAATCGGGGGCTGGAGTATAACTGAAAGCCATAAACGTTAAAGCCAGTTTAACACTAGAACGAAATGCTATAATACTACGAAATGCTACTTGCTACAGTTTTACAAACAGAGGTCATACTTTCAGTGACAAATATGAAAAATAACATCTCCTCTGAATCCGCAGAATCACTGAAAAGCCTAGTTAGGACGAATGTCTTCACCTTGATATGGGTCCAGGACACTGTGGAATTGAGGGCAACGAAACGATCGACATACTCGTTCGCGAACTCGTCAAAAATAAGTGAAAATGATAACCTTCTGGTTGGGGGGGGGGGTGCTTACCGTTCTCTGCTGACTTAAAAGGCGTATATCATGAGGTTAGAGGAAGCGATCTGCCTGGACTGCAAGGGACTGGAAGCCCTCCCATCTTCTGCTAGAATGTCCTTAAAGAGTTAGAATGACGTACTTAGCTTTCGGTTTAACCAAATTGGCGGAGGTAGAATAATTGAAGTAGAGCTCTGCCTTATCGTTCGCAATGAGGACGAGTTCGACAACGAGCACCAGTAATTTAATACCATATTCAATATAAAAAGGTTCTCGGAGAAAATTCGCGACTATTTGATATTTGTATATTATACAAAAAGCACAAACCTATAATTTTTTATGTGCGTCCATTTAATTTTTAAGTTGGCTATATTATCGTAATATTTATTCCCTATGGAATACAAAACATCTGAATTGAAAATGTTTGCTTCTTAGGCCCGATAGTTTTTGAGAAATGGGTGGACATCGGACATAGAATATTGAAAAAAAATTAACAAGTGATGCATTCTGCTAACAGAAGCCAGACTATCTATAGAATTTTTGTCCGTAAAGTAGTCGATCATAAATGTTTTTAATATTTGATCCGTGCACACGCTATGATGAGTTTTAAGCATACTTATTCATAAATGTATAACAAACACATTTGATAATTAATCAATGTTGGGTATATAAAAATACATCCACTACCTACATGTATGAAAAATAAAACCACTCTTTGCCACCGTTGTCCATATCTCTCACTCTCATCTCTTCATATTGTGCACCCCATCGACATTCCAATAATTATTGTGAAGTGTCGTGTTTCAATCAAATCATTTATGTACACAAAATTGAAAAAATAAATAAATATATATTTTTTTAGTATACACTTGAATGTAAAATGTATAAAGTAAAAAATAAACATAAACATGCTTTAAAAGTTAAAAGCGAACGAATTTTTTTTTTTTTTGAAAATGTATTTAAAATTTTTATTTAAAGCTAAAAGCTGAATTATCACCAGAAAGAATACTAAAAAACAAATTCGTTACGCAGGAGCTGCGTCAACTTCGAATTTCCTTAGAATACATAAATCACTCTCTAGCGGTCATAACTTTAGTGAGATTGGCAAAAATTAAATTTATTAATAGCCAAAATAACGATTATAGTTTATAGTAACTATAACTATGGAAACGACAATCAAAATTTCTTACAATAAAATATATTTCATGTATTCGTATCAAACACAAAATATTAAATATCGCTCTTAATATTAGATTAATCGAAAAATGTATAAGGAGTAAAGTTGTAGAAAATCAAGTTTGCTACAATTCGTAACCTGATCATTTATCTCAAACTCGAATGTGAACAGAGATATTTAGAATTTTAACTTTCAATCTTTAATTGTAAATATTTAGTTATTTGTTACAATACTTGTTAAATAAGGTTTTAACCCCAGTATACCAGAGTATCTTGGTAAATTCTAACAAGACCATAATTCATTAGTTCCGTACTATGGACCGACCATACAAGTAGTGTCCTTTTCTCAAAATTGTATAGTAATTTTGTGCCTTATTAATTCGGTTTTTGGGAAATTGACTATACAATTTTGTAAAAAGGACCCATTTTCTGTGACCCATAGTACTTTCATAACCTTTTCATCTTTGAGTATTGATTAAGTGGCTTAACGATCTTAAAATATGCGATGATGTTTAATATAAATATCTAAATCTTGATTGAATTCATAAACTAAACCCAATAAATTTTTTATGGTTAAGTTTCACACATTTAGTACTCTAAAGTTAGAAATATGATATTTGCCATAAATAAAGCAGTGAACTAATAAAACTACTCTCGTAACTTATTTATGTGGGATTAAACTGTTGTAATATTCTTGTTGTTATCAAGAAGCAAGTGGTTGTAAAATATATTGTTTTAAAATATTAAAGATTTGTTTGAAGGTTTTAACAGAATTTACATATAATACAGTAATTCAGTCTGAACTGAGGTTTGTATTGGTTATTAAAGTTTATTTTTTACATTATTTTATTATAGTGAACAAACTAAAATTAGTACATAATTATAAATAGTTTTATATGGTCAAGTATTTTGGAAATATTTTGATTATGATGACGAAAGAATGTGAAATTCTTAGTTACAATGATTTTAACCACAAACATTTGTTTAACCATATATGATTTGTTTTATAAGCATAAAGAACAATAATTTTGGTCAGATACATAACATAGAGAATAGTCAAGAAAATCATAATACTAAAACGATTTTGAAAAAAAATTCGTTACGCAGGAGCTGCTTCAACAGCGCATTTCCTTAAAATACATAAATCACTTTCTAACGGTCACAATTTTAGTCTGATCAAAATGAATGTCGTATATGGTTTTAGTATTTGCAAGGGCATAATTTTATTAATAAATGACCGTATATCAAGGGGGAAAGGGGCCTAAAGAAACTAGAAAACAAAAAATATAAAATATCTCTCTTAATATTAGAACAATCGAAAAATGCGTAAGGAATAAAGATGTAGAAAATCATGTTTGCTACAAATCATCACCTTATCACTTTTGCTCAACTTTAATGTGTACAGAGATATTAAGGAATTTAATTTTCTATCTTAAACCGTCCATATTTCAGTAAATATTAGTGTAACAGAAAAAACCATAAGAAACAAAATTACAGCAAAACTTAGTAACTACAACGTTACTTCTTATAAATTTTTCTATTTTTCAAATACTAAGGGAGATATGCCAAATTTTGTGCTTATATATATATATATATATATATATATATATATATATACATATATATATATACATATATATATATACATATACATAAATATATATATATATCTATACATATATATATATATATATATATATATATACATATATATATATACATATACATAAATATATATATATCTATACATATATATATATATATATATATATATATATATATATACATATATATATATATACATATACATATACATAAATATATATATATCTACACATATATATATATATATATAAATTTTACAGGTGGTGATTTTCGAAATCTACTAAGTAGGATCGATGGACATTTGAACAAAATTTTGAAGGCGGTACGAGACCAATAGAGGTAGATTGTAAAGGCTGCCCTGGACGGGCTACACTTCGACCATAAGGTCCATTGTGATACCTTAGGATGTGAGGATGTGAGTGGAGTGGAAGGAATTTGTGAGTAGACTAGGAATTGGTAGGATGTGTGGCTGCAGCCGACTATGATAGGAACTATGCGGATATTCATCTAGAGTTCGTGAAGGAAACTGCAGAAAACCTTCTCAAGCATAGCCGATTACTTCGTTCTTGTCTATACGCCGACAGTTTAGTCAATCAACCGCCCCTTTTTTTTTTCTTTTTTTTTATAATTGACAAACTGCCAATGTCGGGATTCCAACCCATAACCTCCCAGTTTCCATGTACTGCATACTGCGCAGACATGACGCCTTAGACCGCTCGACTACTTGGCTGGTGGTACGAGATCAATAGCTCTATTTCCTATCATATCAGGAAATTCACTAAAATACAATTAAAAGTGTTGTAATCTATTTATTTCATTATATTTTTTTCATGAATTATTTTGTGAACCATTTTGTAAAACATCCATTATATTATCGCAAAACATATAGTAGGTCAGTTTAGATTAATGATTCTAGAAAAAATTTTGGCATTTATAAATACATGATCAAATAATATTGTTAGTGCAACCGTCAGATGTTAGTATTCGTGCGAGTACTAAAACTCACACAAATACTAACGGTAACAAAATAAATATACAAAGGTTAAAGTGTTACTTCCTTCGAGAATAAAATATAATATATATAGAATTATATATGGTACGAAACAAACAAATCAAACAAACTAACAAACAAACATTTATATAAATGAATAAAAGATGGATAGAAGTTTTGGATGATGGATCCAAGTAACCAACCAACAACCAATGAACAAAACCGAACCACCTAGTAGTGAACGAACGCCAGTTAATGTTGTTATCAACAATGTGATAATGATAGTAGCAGCCACTTTTATACCTTCAAATACTATTGTTATATGATTTGTTTGCTTTTGTACTACGCAATAACATATAATATATATATACGAGATGAAATGATTGAATTTATTGTTTAGTTCAGTGACATTCACGCCGTTCTTTGGTTGGCAGGATAGCATTATTTATTATTATTGTATCTCTATCCGTGATATAATTATCACCAAACAATGGTGCGATATTCTATTTCACTATAGCAATACAGGATGATATAAAAGCTAACAAAGGATAAACTACAACACTATGTTAATAAGACATGTAACATGTACTACGAGTCAAAAAAGATGCTTCTAATAAAAGTTGTGAGTGAATTTATAATAACAACTCTTATCCGAAGCATTTGTTCGCAAACCGAATTAATAAGAAACAAATCGATTATTAAATTTAAAAAAATGATCAACTTTTGTGGTCCATAGTGGTCCAAAATTTCAAATAAGTGGTGTGTATTTTTAAAAAGAAAACGGTTTTGTCCTTAAACTGTTTTGTCTGATTTTATGTCAGGCATAAATGCATCGAATGAGTTTTTTTAAACCGGATGTCACTTTTTAGTTCATTTTGACGGATAACATGACATTGTTGACGGATAAACAGACGAACGGACATTCGGAAACGGAGTAGTCAGAATATGTTTCTTTGTTCTTGACCATTCTTCAAGGTTGGGTTAAAAAATCTATATTTGATTTGCTTAATCAGAAATTTAAATATGAATTTGTCCACATATGACGTTCACATATTTTCTTTTTTCATTTTGCAGCATATTAATAAATTTCAGCATAGAAAACATATTTGACTATATTTATATGGGAAACATATTTACATGATTATATCAGTAAATAATTTGAAACTCTGTCGAACTTCTACCGATACGGTAGTTTTGCCACAGACCATGTATAAATACTAAATAAATTCAACGTTAAAACTGAAATTATTCAAATAGCGAATTACCTCTTTCTATTATTATTTCTTATGATGCAAGCCACGACAAATCTTTTAATTTAACCCCCGATGAGAAATAAGAACAAAAACCGCAGATTTGCTTGGAAACAACAGTCCATTTTATCAACTGGATTTGGTGCATATTTCTATAACAACACACTTTGTTTGTGCAAAGCCGCCGCTTTGGTACATAACAATATTATAACTATTCTATCTCTGACCTACTACAAAAACATGATGTAGCCTTTACACTGCATCAGAAAATGTATATGCAATTTTTAAGTATGTAATATATATAAAAACAATATAACTATTCATACTTTACCATCACACATTTCTCCAAGAAATGCAAGGAAAAAATGCTCCAAGCTTATACAATTAGCTTTTTAATTAATTTTTGCATGTTGGTTAATTTATAAAATCATATTATTTTCGTTTAGAAATGATAATTATTATTTTTTACTTTGTTGAAAGAGATTACTTAAATTCCAAATTTCATTTTACTGCATTATCGTCAGAATTGCATACAGTTGTTCTAATATTATAATTATATATGGATTTATCAGAATTAGATGTGAATAAAAAGCAACTTTCTAGTACCTAAATATATGCATTGTAGTACCTAAAAGCGTTGTCGACGAAATTAGCTGAATTTTTGATAAATTATATAAAATCTTCGTTACAAACTTCAAAATTATTTACCGTTTAGTTTTGATAAAAATGGCTATCAAAAATTGTACAATTAATACTACCGGTATATACAAAAGGAGTAATATTAACCTTACTTTTAATTTTATTTAAATATAAGTTGTAAAATGTATAAACATTTATCGACCGTTTAATTATTGTATAATAGATTTACGAAAATATTAACATTTTTATATAATCCAAGCGAACAATTTACCGGGTATATTCGAATCAAAGTATACTATACAATCTAAGGCTATAAATATAACAGTCCGAGTGGACCAGTTGTTTAAGGCACTGTGATCGGAACTGGAAGGTTGCTGGGTCGATTCCCAATGGTGCCAGTTTGTGAATTATATTGATTTAAAAAGAAATTAATTAACTGAACTGTCAGTGCATTCAAGTCATACAAAAGTATAGTATAAAATCTCAGTATATTCATATATTTGTTGTGTGCTATGAGTTGAAACTTTTTAACACGACTACTACAAAACATCTACTCAGTAATACGACTCTTGACTGTATACGAGGTACATTCAAGTAAAACCAGTATAGGGTACAATCTCTCAGGCTATTCATGCAATTGATGTGTGTTCTGAGCGGAATCTTTTTAACACGATTACTGTAAGACAACTACCCTAACTGAATGAAAGCGTTTTTATCCAATAATATATTCGTATATGTATTAAGATGAGCTCGTAAATGGTAGACTCTGTATATCCAGCTTAACAAACACCCATAGCGATATCTAGCTCACGAGCTATCAGCTTGAACATAATACTATTGTGTTAAATATACCTTTTGAAAATATGACATTTTAACAATAGATTTGAGTCATTACTACCTATACATTTCTATTATAATAGCTTAGTTTGTCTCCATCTTCATCTATCTATGTAATGTAATGTAATCTGTATAAACAATGCGTCTCAAAAAAATATGTCCCATAAATAATATCTAGTTCAATATTAAGGCTATTACTTTAGAAATTAGAAAAAATAATATATTTTTAAAGGTTGGGAGAAAAGGGTCTTAGAGGTAGATAATTTTAAAATCTTTTTAAATTTCGTTTAATTCTTAATATTTAATTTTTCTATTATCAGTTCTGGAACTATAAACAGAGTGATAACAAGAGAAATTCATGAATTGTGTCTATAGAATGGTATGCACAAAGTAGAAATTATCTACTAATCACTAAAATGGTATTTAAATCTATATTTTACTTCTAAAATATTTAGTTTATCAAATCTATGCCGCCATTTTGAGAAAAAACTGTATAAAACTGTAGATATAGGCCAATATCTCCATTACCGTGTACTTTAGGCCAAAAATGGTAATAACCTTTCTTGAAGATAATTGGATTTCATTTTTATTGGATTATTTACGAAAAAAAAAACTTATTAAATAATTTTCTTTCTAAACAATTATTAGAATAATATCGGTCAAAAAGTCAAAAACGTCGAAGTCGAAAACGGTAAGAGATACAAAAAAATTAGTGAACAAAAAAAAAAGGAAATTCAAGGTTATGACCATTTTTGGTCTTAAGTACACAGTAATAAAGATATAGGCCAATACAGTTTTTCTCAAAATGGCGGCACTTCTTGAGTCAAAATTTGTAAGGATTTAGTTTACTTACATTCAATACGTGATACTGAACCTAATTATAAAAAAAATAACTCCTGTAATATAATGCAGCGCAATATTCTCTATTAATTGTACCAACACAGTCTTCATTAAATCGCACTATTTCTTCACGCACACATTAAAACTACAATGTATATCTTAATCAAATTAATTACTGATATGAAAAAATTAACTCGTCAACCAGGAATCGAACCTCGGGGGTCTGGATATCTAGTCCAGTATGCTTCCGCTACACCAAAGACGACTGTGACGTAATAGCCAACTTTTTCATATTATGAAAAAGTGTCATACGTAACCGAAAGGAATTTGGACAAACATCGTTATGTTGACGCGAAAGTATACACAAATAATCAAATATTATACAATGTATATCATCGTTCTGCATATACCATGGTCAACCACTTACCGCTCCCACCACATTAGATTGAAAACGCTATAGGATCTGAATGTTACTAACACCGTACCCCACAATTATATGTCGTACCCCACAATTGTATTCCATAAGTTCATATAGGTTTAAAATGTTTTTGTAGTTTTAAATGTTAAATATATAGAAAATAAATTTATTTGCCGAAGTTATAAAATACGAGTTATACATTAATATTAGGTACAATCGCCACCTAGGTAACTTGATATGGCATTAATTGTAATTCCTCTCTTTAATAGGGACTACAGACGTGCAACCTGTGCAGGAACATTTTAAGGACAAATGAATGTTCGGTAGTACGTTGCTAGTCTGTATAGCTGTTGCAGAACAAAATTACATGTCCTTGAACTGGTTGCTGTAAAAATCAAAATTATTTAATATTATGTGGGAGGAGTTTAATGTTGCTCTACAGAGTGGATCAATTTCGATTATTTTATGGGGTAACTCGGAAACTATAAGAGATAAAAAAAAATGGATGGCACAATCTAAATCTCTATTTTTGAGACTAATTCATTCGTGCCAACAAAAATTTGCTAGCATCTTTTGTTTGCCAGTTATAAGCAAAAGTTCAATTTTTTGACTTTTAAAGAATTGTGAATACCTTGACATAAATATAAAAAACGCTAAAATTAAACTAGGAAATTACTATTTTTGTTATTTCGGACATACGGATGAAAAGTGACCCAATAAATGATACATGGTTAAAAAGAAAAACACAACTTTAGGTCATACCTCGAAAACAAACCTTTTTTCTCAAGCTTTCACGAAGCCACTGGAATATACCAAAAAAGTGCCTTAAGAATGTAAAAATTATTTTCATCTAGCTTTACAAACAACCAAGATATTCACAATTCTTTAAAAGTAAAAAAATCGAACTTTTACTTATGACTCGCAAACAATAGATGCTGGCAAATTTATATTGGCACCAATGAATTAGTCTCAAAAAAAGAAATCGAGAATGTGCCATCCATTTTTTTCTATCTCTTATAGTAACCGAGTTACCCCATAAAACCATCGAAATTGACCCACTCTGCACTTCTCGTATGTAGCGATATTTGCAACATATTATCTAAAATTTTTTGCTTTCCTAATATTTTCTTATGTTTTATTACATAGATCGTCAAAAAATGTCACACAACAAACTAGAAAAAACTGTAGAGATACATACAAATAAACTAGTAGATAAATCAACTACAAATTAAATGAGATAGAAAGAGACCAGATGACAAGTGATTGAATTTTTAAGAAAGAGTAATAAACTAATAAAGTAATGTTCCAAATTTTAGTTGCACGTCTGTAGACAAAATATTTTGTAGGCGGAGTTCAATGTTGCTGCACAATGTTCCGCGTTTGTAGCCTACTTAAGAAAATTCGTGCAGTTTAAGTAGCTACTACGTAACGAATTTTGACACTTTGGAGAATTCAGTCAACAATTCGAAGATTCAACACTTTTGAGACAATTTGTATATGTACTACTATTATTTAGTTTAGACGACAGATTTCGTCGTATAGTTAGTGACTAAAATAACATGTATGATGACATAGTATATATTATATATATTGTATAGATCTGCTGCGTACAGTTTATCCATTGACGTATTATATATTTACACGTTTTCTTAGAACACAGTAATATACGATCTATAATATAGGAAAAATTTGTGCTTTCACAAAATAGCAAATCAAACAAATGAAAAGTGAACGAAGTAAAAGAAAGGTGCGTAAAGGAAAGTTATATTTATTGCTGATTGATAAAATAAATATTTATTTATATTGTTGTTATTTATTTATCAAATATTACTAACGCTATACAATACAATATATACGTATATACTTTTTTTTTTGGGTGTAAAAATCTATCTGTATATATAAATATATCTATAATATGGAAAAACAAATCAAAAAATGTTATATGAAATAAAACTGGATATGTTTTTATTTTAAAGGATTTCGTATCATACATTTTTTTACTATCAAGGAAGCTTTTATACCAGGGAAGTTCATATGCCAAGGAGGACAAAAATATTTTAAAACACAAAGTTAACAAAGCAAACATTACAACTTTTTTAAATTTACAAATATTTGTTAATTATAATTAATTGATTATAATTATTAATTGATTTATGTTCAATATGACAAATTTCAGCAGTTAAGTAACAGAGAATTTTACAAAATAAAAAGAGAGACTCTAACCTACATAAGCTTACTGGTAAAGGTAACTTATAGTCTTATTTTGCAAATGTTATCAGCAGCCTATGATAGTTAAAACTGATGTTATGTATACAATGTATATATAAATTATATATTGCCCATTCCTTTCTCTCGTTCAAGGTTTCCCTTATATTTCTCCGCTGTTGAATCATTTCCCCTTTAAAGTCACATAAAATTTCAAACAAATATCTCGCTAAAGAAGTTTGCTATTCAAAATTAGTTAAAGTATAAAAGTTATTATAAGTTATATTGTCTTTTCTTCTTTCTCCGTTCCCCCCTTTCCCCTTGACTTTGTCACGGTATCTTGGCTCTCGTTAGCCTTCAAAGGAGCTCTGTAGAACCTACAGCACTCCGAAAATCGACACACACACAAAAAACACAAAATATTAGTAAAAGTTTACTCAATTTATGTTAATTGGACAACACGCATTTTGAAAAAAAAATTTAATAAAACTAAAACTTTTAGTAAAAGTTTACTCAATTTATGTTAATTGGACAACACGTACTTTGAAAAAAAATTTAATA
Source organism: Nineta flava (assembly GCA_963920215.1). Lineage (NCBI taxonomy): Eukaryota > Metazoa > Arthropoda > Insecta > Neuroptera > Chrysopidae > Nineta > Nineta flava. Next base: position 32,460,775 of record OY986040.1, on the reverse strand, counting down.
AAACTAAAACTTTATTTTATAATGATATTTTATCGTTAAAACACAGGTTGATCCCTTATACAAGTATCGATCCTCTAAAGATGGTAATTTCCGTCATAGTACAATGGACACTTAACTAAAAGATGAGAGGCGCAGTTCGGGTCCGTGCCTAAGATTTTTCGTTTAAACTTTCAAACGCATGATCCGTAGACGTTTGGACTGCCACTAGCGGCTGTATGACGGATGAATCGGAAAAGCAACTTTTGGATTCGCTCGTTAGATTCTCTTCGACGCGAGCTTTCTTCTGATATGCGTTTTCTATAGCTCCGAGTATATTTACGAGTCATATGAGACGAAATCTACAATTTGTTGAGAAGATTCCTTGTAGTGCTCCGCAAGTTCTTCACAATGAGATCGGAGTTAATTTTCCAAGTAAAATCGTTTCCATACTACACCAATTTATAACTTTACACAAAGCTTATTCGTAACCATTCACATGCGCATGTGCCTACGCTGGTACGATGACGACACTTGCAAAACAAACACAGCGAAACAGATATGTAAGATAGATAGATAGATACATCTTGGGGTCCGACAAGATTCGCTTGTCCATTATGTTGGCAATAGTCAGAGCTTGCTTATCTGGTCTTTCTGAAGGTTCATATATTTGGGGTGAGATGCACCGAATATCCTGTATCTGCTGTAACCTAGAGGTTCGCAATCAAAGATAATTCGCACAGGTTCGCAGTAACACGTACGTAAGGTCATGATCTATCTGTTCTGGGCTCAATCATCGTAATCGCATTAATAGTCTCGAAGTTATTAGCGACTATAATCTGACGGTATTTCGTAACACAAGAATGTTCATTCGACCGAAACGAGGTAAAACTCGTTTTCACGCCAAGACACTAAAACTATGCAGAGTCCTTCTTAATTAAAACGGTGTTGATTACAAAGATAAATTGACAATGAAATCGTCATCCACTGAATGTTTCCTTGTTTTATTGCGATGAAATTGAAACAGAACCCTGATAAATTCCAAATTCAAGATCCCACTTAAGGAGTTTCTTTTTTTTACTCAATTATGTTAATAAATAATATTTTGTAAACATACTTTGTTTGAAAGCATTTTGTTCAGTTCAGTCTAAATATAAATAAATATATATACAAGGAATAAAAATGTTTGTCTTCTTATGAGATGTTTTAACCAAAAGAGATAACATAAATTAAATAAAGTACTTTTGATTTAAAGATAATATTTTCAAGTATCATCCTTCCTCTAAGCATTTGCATTGACATTTATTTATTTCATAGAAAATATTATTTCATAAAAAAGATTCGCGACAGAATTGGTTTAATCTGTTCATTGCATCCGTTCACTAAGAAATTAGATTTTGGTGTGGATAAAAAATACAGATCAGAAAAAAACGCAAAACAATTTTTCCACTAATATAAAATTTGACTCTATTCCAAAAAGTCCCTTTTATAATGCAAAATCCAAAAATTCCAATGTAATAAATATCGAAAATAAATTTCAGAAAATTATTATAAAATATTTCACTAAGGATCACTTCTTGCTCCTTTTCGATTAACGGGGATTTATAAGTCTAGAATTCATTTCAACAAATTTTAATTTATCTCATTTCTATAACGAAGTGAGTGTTCAAAGCTTTTGAGAGTGCTGTTGACAAATAAGACATAAAAAATCTTTATTACAAAAATTTACCTTGTCATGAAAATATTTATGCTAAAACGAATCCGACAGATAATCCAATATAAGGTAATTTGTAGTGAAAGCATCTTGTTACAATAGGTTTCTGCCGAATCTGTTCGATTGTCGAAAAATATTTTGATCAAATATAAATTTTTTGTAACGAATACGCAGTACTTTGAAGTTTTGCTCAACCCATTATCTTTTTATCACAATTTTATCTCAAAATCTTTCTACCCACTATATCAATTTTAGACATTCAACAATTTTAGAGACCAAGAATTGAACGTCATACCCATGGAGACAGTTGTTGAGTAGGCTTGAAACAACACTTTCTCAATGTTTTATAAAAATTTTCTGGAATCTACATCCAAAATAAAATATGCGCGACTCTTCCCCCCCCCTCCTCAAAAAAAAACATATTTCTCGGGGCAGTGTGTAATATTTTCAAATTTTAAAACTTGCTATTCTATATTCATATTTCACAATGAATCTTACGGTCAAAGTGTAGCCAGGGTAGCCGCTACATCTATCTATCTATCTAGCCGCGTATCAAGAAGCCGCTTCGGAAGGAGTTCATACCAGATTTTATAAATAAGTCTAATATGCTAACTATAAATATAATTAATCAGCATAAATATAGATAAATCTTGGGGTATGAAAAGTATTACATTTCGATCTAATGGTTTGTTGTTTTCCTCCTTCTATTTCAGTTGGACGAGATTCGCTTCTCCCAATCAGCATATAAAATTCCTCCATGAAAATGTTTAATAATCGTATAAACGTTATTTATTTATACAGGTATTATTCATAAAAATCGTAATATTTTTACGCTACGAACAGACAATTCTAATTTAAAGTCTGTATAGAAACGATATACAAATTCTAGTATAGTTAGATTAAAGTGACAAATGTTTTACAATGATAAAAGTTACATACATATAAACACAAAAGTTGAACTATAATGTGGGTCATTTAATACCACTTACACTGCCTAAAGAAAAACAAAAATATACAACGCAAACTTACCACCACTCTTCGGTACATAAAAGTGGAGGATAATAACTCACTCTAATCGAAATACTTTTATAGCCTGCGTAATTTTGATGTTTACACAATGCATAAATTGGCTAATTTCACTGATAATATAGTATGGCACGAAAATGCAAGAAAAGAGTTATTAAACGGAACCGTCTTGTGTTTTGAGCGTAAGACGTTGCACGAACAAACTATAAGCAAAAGGAACCAATAAAAGTCTTACTGCAAACCTGAACCATTATGTGTAGTACCTACCTTTTAATCCATAAAATAATTAGTTTTATAACAGGAGATACAATTTACTGACCAAAGTCTAAGATCTGACTCTTCGACTGCGAATAACCACCACAGACTGTTTAAAGATAAAGGCGATTGGTGCTGGTAAAGGCGCTAGCACTATTAGCAATTGTGAGGTCTTCGACGTACACTACTGTATTTGCAAATGGACATGAGGCATTCATATGCCATTAGTGTCCCACACAAAATTTGAACTTCTTTAAAGTGTTTAGGGATAAATTGGACGAGATGTCTTATGTCTATGGATTTTTGTGTGAGCAATGATGCCGCTCAAAAATTTTATCACATTGAATTTAAACGTCTTTATCTAAGGATAGCTAATATCGTGAGCTTATACCCAAAAAGAACTAGGATCCTCGCAAAACACTAAAGACAAAGAAAGATTAATCTCTAATCGTAAATGTAAGCGGTTCAATGTGCAGCCTGCGTAGAGTTTTCGACGACTTCCCCAATGGGCATGGAGAAATCTTGATCTATGCAAATACTTTTACATTTTTAAAGCACATCCTTATTATAAGATTTCTCCATGCCCATAGTGGAAGTCTTCGAAAACCCGTACTATACGCAATCTGCACATTGAACCACTTACATTTACGATTAGAGATTTACATTCTTTTGTTTTTATTGTTTTGTCAGTTAAAAAAAAAATTTTTTTTTCTAGCGGGTAGATGTACAAACCGATTTTGTTCGTTGCCAACTTGAAATATCTTTTAATTCAAGAGCACAACACTCACACAAAATTTCAGCACGTAAACTATTTTCATTTTGAAGTTTTCCTGTTTGCGGAGATACGGAGGATGGACATGTGGAAATGAACTAATTAAGTAATTTTCTGAAAACGTATACAAAAAGGTTTTTCTGCAATCGAAATTTTAAACTTCAAGTCGGAATTAAACTTATATAACCATTATATTTTCAGGGTATATGCAGGGTATAAATTATACATAGGGTATTTGAATGTTCTGTTAATTTTATTTGGTAATCCATTATAATATATTTTAAAGAAAAACGTTACATAAATTACGCATTCAAACTTTTAATAGTATGTTCATTTTTTAGGACAAAGAAAATAAATTTCTGATAACAATGGAAAATGGTAATTTAAGAAAAACATTTTTACAAAGAACAATTTTTTTCAGCAATAACAATTTATAAAAATTAAGGTTTATTATTATATTTGGATACAAAAAGAAAAGAAAATAAAATACACCACCAAGAAGACCCCGCTGAAGAAGTTAGTTTTTTATTAGTTAATAACTTTAAATAAAGATGGCATTTTTTTGTAATGTTTTATTTGATTTGGTTGCAGGGTAATTTAAGGTAGTCATTGTATGTAAATAAAACTTTTGAATGATATTAATTGCCTAATATATTATCTTTGTTTTGCAAATTGTCATTTGTTGTTAAAACTATTCACGATACGAAAGGAATGTGCAAAATAATATGCTCATTATTAATTCTAACAAATTTGGTCGAATGAACGTTTTAATGAACTCAACGCTTAACGAGATATCGGGAAGGCTCCAACTTAACACATGATAATACCATTAGAAATTAAAAATTTAATTTCCAAGCATCAATGTTACCAAGCAAGCCAGTTAATATAGGGTGGCGCAAAAATACCTGCACGATTTTTAAATTTAATAATTCTTTCTGAAATTAATATTTATTGAGTTTCTCTTTTTTAGATTATAGTAAATAATTAGGAGTTTCGATATAGAGCGATAACAGCCTGCAGAAAGGATAAATATCGTAAATTTTTATTTGGAAAACGGAAGAAGCTTTATTTCTACTCAGAGAAACTATCGACGATATTTTAATGTTAGATATGCTCCTTCTAACCATACGATATTACTGATTATTTTCTTTGGGGTTATCTGAAAGAAAGAGTTTATGGGGTTATCTTAACGAAAGGTCAGATGTGCTGAAAAGAGCTCATATTTGTCACCACGAAAGAGGATATCATTTATTAAACATCATTTTTCGTAAATATTTGGCAAAAAACTTAAAAAAACACACTTTATATTATGAGTTGAAAAATATAAAAAAAACACAGATGTATTCGCGGAATAGGCCTGAAAATTTGCAACAATTACGGCAAAGAATGGTTGAAAATTGTGCAAATATTTCTCCTCATTGCTAGACAATACCCAGGTAGATGTCTACAATCGACTCGGATATTGTTTAGCAAATAATGGAGGAATATTCGAACCCTTGGTTTAACTTTTTTTTTTGCCGGAATTATATTTCATTTTTTCTTTTTGGGGTTTTATTTTTCTTTTAATTTGTGTGGATTGTTGTTTTATGTTATACCGTTAATAGAATACTATCAATTATTTTCAAACATTCCACATCATAATAAGGGATATTCAAAAAAGAATTATCAATTGCAAGAAGTAATGCTGAGCATAAGAAGACAACAATGAACATATTTACCCACTCTTATTACATGTTAATGCAGTACAAAACCGTCCAGCAAGCATAAACAACAGACATACTAAAGAGTACCCCCACTTATTTTATTTCTTTATTAAGCATATTGTGTATAGCTATTATAGCAAATAATATTTAACATTGATTCCCTATTAGTAGTGCTTTCCAATACAAACGGACATTGATGTCCAAGTCGCATAAAATTTAAAATTTTGTTACAAAAAGAATGGTCAGAATCCTAATTGTGTTCACAATATGTACCTATGTGAATTTTTTGTTTGTTTGGAAAATGATTACATGTTTCATGATGTAAATTTAGTATTCGAATGGAAACATGGATGGTGGTGTGGTACTCGTATGGTTGGCTATTGAGATAACATACACACAAAAGAATATAAAAAGTAAAATTAAACATTAAAATTGATCGATTATATATGCAACTCATGTATTTATTGAATGAAACAATGACATAAATGTTCAAATAAATGGTAGATAAATTTTCCCAAGTGTATAATATCAACAGTACAAAATATGCTCTAGTTGGTGGACAAGCTCATAGTCTATGGACAAGTTTAGTGAATGGTTTATTTATTATATACCACATTATATAAGGAATTTGTTTAATACTGAACGTGGTATTTTGACTACTGTTTAAAGGATGAAATATGTTAGACTATGCAGGGGGCACTGGACAGGCTGTGTCTAAAACGGCAAAAGCTTGCCTGCGAAACTTTAAGAGACTAGGGACAGAGACGGCGTCAGGCATGGGCGACGTGGGCCACCGCCTATGGCCTGGCGGTAGAAGGGGCCTCGAGCCTCGAATAAGTAGGATGTGCGTGTGCAGAAAACTTCCAGAAAATTTTCTTCACTTTGATCGGAACAATGCGGATACTCATCTGGAGTTCGTAAAGGAATCTGCAGAAAACCTTCTCAAGCATAGCCGGTTTCTTCATTCTTGTCCATACGCCGACAGTTTAGTCAATTAACCGCCATTTTTTTTTCCTAATCATTGACAAACTGTCGATGTTGGGATTCGAACCTACATAATCTCCCTGTTTCCAAGTACGAATACTGCGCAGACATATTGCCTTAGACCGCTCGAATATTAAAACATATCTAATATTAAAACAAAAACCTGAAGATATATGTCGTGTTGGAGCCAATTAACCGTTTAACGTTTAAAGTGCCGTTAAGTATTACGAACATGTTTGTTGGTAGCTTTTAATCATCTCTTAGTGTTAATTTAAAGTTATTTTCATAAAAATTATCTGAATCAAACAGCGAAACACAAATCACAGTTCAAAATTACAAGACCGTACGGTTTTTGCACTTTTTTATTTAGTTTGACCTGTTTGGAACAAACGACTGCATTGTACTCTCCAAATAAACAAAATGAACCTGAACCACATGAACATGAATATTTGACTTCTCATTTGGACTGATAATAATTAGAACATTGAAATTTGAATAATATTGGTTTCACTTAGTAAAAAAAAAAAATGAATTTTTGTTTTAATTAATTTTTATATTATCACATATCTATTCAACTGAGAAAATATGTTAGTTTGACTTGTGTAATTTACAGTCTAAATTTTTATGTACTTCATCTAAGTACGATTTGTATTCCAAATCAGTCATAGCTGCATACCTCCCCTTTCTTTCTTTTTCCTTATCCTCTTTTTATTTTATGACATGTTCTGTACAATGTTTGTATTGTTTAAAAAGAATGAATAAAAATTGAATTGAATTGAACACAGCCCAAGTGCATACTCTATAAAATATTACTTATTATAATTTCGCACTCTGTGTGTGTGCGAAAATCTCTCTCTCAAAAGACATCATTTGGGATGGACAAATCTCCAGCCAGATGGAATTAATGACGTGTTATCAAGTAATATTCTAAAGTTAATGAAGACTATAAGACTCCTGGAACACTTTTGAAGGAAAGGAGGTACAATAGGCCAAATTGATCGCAGTATAAAAGCTCTTTATAAGACTTTCTCCTAATTCGAATCTAATCTAATCAAGTCAAAGTGTATTCTCTATGAAATATGATAGATAGATTGTAGAGGCTGCCCTGGACACTTCGATCATAAGGTCCATTATGATGCCTAAGGATATGCGCTGTGAGTGGAGTGGAAGGAATGTTTGTGTATAGACTAGGAACTTGTAAGATATATTGCTGCAGCTGACTATGATAGGAACTATGCCGATATTCATCTGGAGTTCGTGAAGGAAACTGCAGAAAACCTTCTCAAGCATAACCGGTAACTTCGTTCTTGTCCATACGCCGACAGTTTAGTCAATTAATCACCCCTTTTTTTTCTTAATAATTTACAAACTGCCAATTTCGAGGTTCAAACCCCTAACCTCCCAGTTTCCAAGTAGGCATACTGCGCAGACATAACGACATAGATCGTTCAGCCACTTGGACTGGTATAAAAGCTCTTTATAAGACTTTCTCCTAATTCTAATATAATCTAATCTAGCCCAAGTGTATACTCTATGAAATATTAACAATATGTGTTCCACGTTTTTATGCTTTTATAATCAAATCTACTTACGAACATGTTAAACATCATTGCTTTCATGGTACAAATCATATAATCACGTACAGTAAATAGAAAACACCTATAACTGCAAACATTTTCTACCAAACTGAATTATTAAACAAGTTTTTAATTAATCTGAAAACAAAACATCGTCCTCAATTATTAAAAACTCTCTGCACATTCAGACGTAGATAACAGACACACAGACATCCATATATGCGACACATTACTAATGTAGTAAAACACAATTTAGTCATTAGGTCAAGTCGAGTATATAACTGTAATTATATAGTTAGGAACCAACAAAAAAATGTAGTATATATAAAAAATAAAACCATAATTTACATTAAGTAAATGAAAAAGCAATATGCCGACCGTCTGTAGACTGTAGACCGACTATAAAAAGGACATATAAATTGCGATAAAAAGTGATAATATATTAAAAATGAGTTAGATGGCAGTAAATTTATATGTATGACCATCAAAGAATCACATTAATTTTGTACCAGTCCCCATATATATTTTTATATACATTCGAGAACATTTCAATTAGTCTTAGGGTCATATTAAAATAAATTTATTTACTTTTCATTTCAACCGAATTTTTATGTTCGTGTTGCTTGATTTCAAATTTCGATTCGTCTACCGAAATATACCTACTTCATACAATAATTAAAATCTTAATTGTTGAAGAACCATAAAGATTTCTGAGTAAATCGTAAAGTTACTCTTAAGAAATATATTTCCGAAATGTTATTCATAAGCTTACGGAAATTAAATGAAACTTATGAATAAATTTAAACATATCGATTAATTAAAACCTAAATGTTTCGAAAGTAAGTTAGGATCACAGTCTCGTAATCGATGCCCAAAATCCGCAATCGATGTTGGTTTCCATTGGTTCTGTACGTTTGATATTCCCTGATACCAAAAATGTCATTTTTAGAAATTGCCGATTACATAACAATCATAATACACAAGGGTAATCATATTGTCTTGAACTTCATAGTTTGGCGGTTTCTTAAGGTAGTCAATAAATAGCGTATAATTAACGCTTTGGCCCTAATCTTGAAAAGTATTTTCAAATTTCATATCGGTAGGAGAATACATGTGGTTGTACGCGTATTTTTGAGGCCCATTGTCGTCCCCTTAGAGGTTTAATTTTGAACGAACATATTCTTTTTCGCGGTTTATGGCCAGAAGTAGCTAAGAAGGATACCGCATTTGATATCAGGTAGCTTTAATGGTTTATTAATATATTTTGTACATATGTTATAAAAAGAATAAATAGAGAATATTATATGAACATAATTATCATTCATAAATTTTCTGTTTCTCTTATTATTCCGTTTTCTTTGGGAAATATGAATATGATGATGGAATCGCTGGCACATTATTCAGGCAGAAAGTAAAGCAATCCAACCATTGTGGCAGATTACCATTCTGAGAATTTATATTCAATTTTTTATGGAGATATTTGATATTTATTAGACAGATAGATAGATTGTAGCGGCTGCCTTGGCTACACTCGACCATAAGGTCCATTGTGATACCTAAGGATATGAGGATGCGAGTGGAGTGGAAGAAATTTTGTGTGTAGGCTAGGAATTGGTTGATTGTGCGGCTGCAGCCAACTCTGATAGGAATTATGCCGATATTCATCTGGAGTTCGTGCAGGAAACTGCAAAAAACCTTCACAAGCATAGCCGGTTACTTCGTTCTTGTCTATATGCCGACAGTTTAGTCAATTAACCGCCCCTTTTTTTTCTTCTTACATAACCTCCCAGTTCCAAGTAGACATAACGCCTTGAACCACTCGGCTGCAGTTGAACTTGGATAACGTAAAAAACTTTATAAATAAAAAAAAAATTGTATTCCGTTCCCCTCAGAACCCAAAACCTTTTTTACTTAAAATACGAAGCCTATATAGCTTAAACGAATAATTTGGGTATTGGACCTCTGTAGCCAATAAAAAACCATGGATGACTGCAGATCTTTTTAAAAAATGGCTTATAATAATAGAAAAACAAAATTTCTTCTGCAAAAAACCTCAATAAATAAAATTATGAAGCATTAAAACCTCTCAAACCCTTAGTAAGTTAAAAACTCAAATTATTTAACATTTCCCCTGGTCTTTAAGTTATCGAGGTTCTACTGTAGGTATATATATATATATATATATATATATATATATATATATATATATATCTGATTAAAATCATAAATGTAAAAAAGTGCCGAGTTTTTGGGGATATACTTTATATAATAGTCGCTCCTTAAAAAGTAGTGATATGGAAGACAGGGCCAAGTTTTTACATAGTGTATAAAAATATATATAAATTTAATATGTATTTAATATTTTATCTTGGCAATTTTAAAGATTTTAAAGGGCACATCGACAGTTTGAAATCGTATAGTATCAATTTGCAACACATTGGTTACCTATGGTTACGCATTTAGTTTGTAAGTAACCTATTAGTTTAGTTTTTAAACAGTTCTCTGCTTTTCCCAAACACTATTACCACCGAATAGCTCAAATAACAGGTTTCGCTAAATTTTAAATACTAGTACAGCCTTGGTTAGTGTCAACCCCACTGACAATTGTAAATCTATGGATCACAAATGTCTATTTTTAACCCGACTTCAAAAAAGATAATGGTTCTAAATTCAATAATTGTAATCAAAATAACAATAATTGTACATATATATTTAAAAATTTTTGCTTAGGTGAACTAAAATTGGCACAATACCTAATATTAAATATTTTACCCTAATATTAAACATAGATAGATAGATTGTGCTCCCCCTTCTACTTCAATCCGACAATATTCGCTTCTCCCATATATTGGCAATAGCCAGGAGCTTACTTATCAGGTCTTCCTGAAGGTTCATATATTAGGGGTGAGATGCACCGAATATCCTGTATCTGCTGTAACCTAGAGGTTCGCAGTGAAAGATTATGTGGCTGGATGTTTCTTCCTCCTTACCACACAATCTGCACATAATGGATCCGTTATGGAGTCTCATTATGTGCAGATACTTCCGCAGGGGATAATGTCTGGCAATGAATCCGGTAACCCCCCTGTTCTAATGATAACCAATGATAAAACTAAATTAAATTAAAAAAATTCTAGCCTTACTTTCAGATAAAATATAAAAGCTGGAGATTTAAAAAAAAATAAATTTGACTACAATAAGTCAAATATGATCACATTTTTTATTCGCAACACTTTTTATTTGAAAAGTATACATTTTTTTTCGACATAATCCACGAAAAGTGTTTTATTTCTGGAATAATGTTAGTTTTTATACCTGATATATACTATGCACAAGGTTATATTAAGCTTAGCCCTGATTTTATGGCTACGAATTTATGAAAATATTGATCTCAAAACTAAATTTTTGGTGTAGGTGTTCATAAAACCTAATTAGTCCCATTTCGCAAATCCGTCAGTCCTTCTGTCTGTAGACACGAGAAGTCAAACACGAAAAGAGATTAAATTTCAAATTTTGCCCCAATTCCTAGAAAAATTATTTGTTTTTTAAATAAATTTGTTATTTAAAGTAGCCATCATCAATATGAATAAGCTAGTCGTAACTATCTCCGGGATATATAGAGTCAAAGATATGTTACTCGTTGCTAATTTGGTGCGCGTCTCACGATGATTTTAAAAGAAATAATGAGCTGGAACATTAGAGTCCTATACCTAAAAAATAACTTCAAGTTAGTGATTGCGCAAAATCGGGCTATGCATACCCCCGTCAGAGAAGGGAGTGGATTTAATCAGGTTTAAAAATTGAAAAAATTTGAAATTTAGATAAACAACTTTTCTTTGAAACTTTATTTCATAAAATGATTAGTTATTCCTCTACTTCAGGTCTAACAAATGTTAATATCAGAATATACACCATAAATCAGCAATTAACTCAGCTTGTTTCACTTGTTAGCGAATTTCCTCCAAAGGAAATGCAGCTATTGTTTTTGTACCAATGTTGGAATTTCCTACAAATTTATTCAAATGTCCATCGATCCTACCTACTAGATGTTAAAAATCACTATCGCTAAAATTTATATATATATACATATATATATATATATATATATATATATACATATATATATATATATATATATATATATATATATATATATATATATATATACAAATATATATATGTTAAAAATTACTATCGCTAAAATTTATATATATATATATATAAGTTTATATGTCTGTGGACTCTCTAGCGGTCAAAGTTTTATTCATATCTCCCTTAATATTCAAAAAATCGAAAAATTTATAAAAAATAAAGTTGTAGGTACTAAGTGTTACTGTAATTTTGTAATTTATTAATTTTCTGTTACAACAATATTTCCAGAAATATATACAATTAAAGATTGAAAGTTAAAATTCTAAATTATTCTGTACACATTATGAATTGTAGCAACATTTTCTACAAGTTTACTCCGAATACATTTTTCGATTGTTCTAATATTGAGAGCGATATTTTATATTTTATGTTTTCTTCTTATGCAATTTAGTAATAAAATTGGCCTTGCAAATACTATCATCATATCAGATACGATAATTAATTTTGATCACACTTAAATTATGACCACTAGAGAGTGATTTATGTATTCTAAGGAAATTCTACGTAACGAATTTCTTTTTAATTGATATTGTATGAATATATCAATACAAGGTAGATTTTATCCAAACACTTACTATTTTGCTATCACCTATAATTTTTGGACATATATTAGTGTGAATAAAATGAAATTGTTTATAAAATATAAATTACTATAAGGTGTGAATAAAATGAAATCTACAATTTTACAAAGCTAGAAATTTATAATAAACCTTTGTTTAATTATTGTTAGCATTTTTTACATATTTAACTGTTTTTTTCTGTTTTTTGTTACTAATGGATAAGTAGGGTGTTAACAAAATAATTTCTATGGAAAAGATCTATTATGACACTAACATACTGAAAACTAAAACATACTGAAAACTAAAAGAAATTTACAAATAATTCTTAGAATAACGATAACCCAACCAGCATTGCCATTTCCAGGAATATTTTATAAAAAGAAACGTACTTTTTCAGATATTCTTCTGTTTTTAATATTAAAAGTTACATTTTTTTTTTGTAAGAAACGATGTACAAAAGATATTGAGTTGTATATATTATTAATATTTTTTTATCTTCATTTTGGAAACTACTCTTTTTTTGCCGGGTTAAACAAAGTAAACGGGAATGAAACAAAAAATAAACAGAAAACAAATATAGAAAGAAGAATATAAATATAACTCTAAACACCGTAAAAGCCCTTCTCGATTTTTTTTTATTCTCCAGTATTTTTCACTTTTATGTTTTTTTTTTTCCAGTATATACTACAATTTTTACCCATTTATATTATTTGATATATTTTATGTTTACGTCATATTGAAATGACAAAGATGAAAGATATAAAATGTGCTTTTTGTAATAATTATTATTTATGCTATACGACTCCTGTGCTATCCCATTTCATTTTTTCACGCGTTAAACAATACAAATTAAAAATGTCGCAAAAAAGTGAACAATACTTTTGAGAACAAAAACCTTCTCGTGCTTTTTTCCAAATATGATATTTTAGTAATTATAATTTTTTAAACGAAATAAAGTAGAGAGAAGCATCATGGTGGTTTTTTGTCATATTTTTGTATACAATCTCTGTAATCGAAACTGAACTACAAACAAATTAAAAATTTAAAAAAAATTCAATCCGTTTTTTATAGACCTGAAATAACAGAAAAGTTTACTGTTTATGAATTTTTTTTATTTTTTATAAGCAGAAACTGACGAAAGTCATAGTTTTTAGACACTCATGTGAAATTTGGGAGAACCGAAAAATCTTATAACAAAGTTTATAGCTACGCACGTTATTGAGAACAACTACAAAATTGACAAATGGAATTTAATACTACTGAAATCGGTACAAAAACCCCATAGAATTAGATGCATACGAAAGTACCCACATATACAAATTGTGAAAACGGATAATGAATTTAGACAATGGGCCAATTCCAAATTCTGATTTAATAAAATTAAACTATTTTCAAAAAATCTAATACCTGAATATCAAGGTTAGCTTCGATACCCTCACTTTAGTGACAAAAACAACGCCATATAGTCACAAAAGGATACCGTTAATAAATAGGTGGGGTTCTTCATACACCTTATCCTTTAGTCAGTCAAGTCAAATAATCATCAGGTCAGAACATACCCTCAGTCAAATCATATATAAAGGTTCAGACAGAACTTCTTTAATACAATTGTGAGACAAGCACCAAATTATCAACAAGCAACGTATCTCTGAATCCATATCCCAGAGATAGTTACGATTAGCTACTTCAAACTAATGATGACTACATTGTAGTCGAAATACGTATTTATAAAATACAAACAAATGTTCTAGGAATTGAGACACAATTTGAAATGTAATTGCAAGCATTTGATGTCAAAAAATGGTAAATGGTATCAAATTTTAAATGGTATCAAAAATGGTATCAATGTTCAGACATATTACTTAAATGTAAAATAAAGTAAACGCTAGTCGCTTCCGTTGGTATAATATTACCGAAACCAACCATACTAACAATGGAAATAAAATAGACGTTAGTTTTAAAAAAACAATTTAAAACTAAAGTATTAACATATGATTTCATATAGTCTGCAAAAGCTCATTTAAAATTACAATTTTACTATTACTATCAATACTGAATAATTTTCTTACCCAAATTTTATATCTTTTTGAGTGCTTTCCTCAAACTAATACAATGTATACAATAACGGATATACAATACCTCCCCTCTTTTTTGAGGGCTAAAAGAATTAAACTATTAACAAACCTGAGACTATCATGAACTCTTTTATTCAGCCAATTATACACGATGCTACGAACGCTCGTTCCAATGTTGGACCGTACACGTGAGACTTGACAGCTGATGTTCCCATACAAGTGAAGAACGAGGAAAAATTTCGTCCTACACATTCAATGGACTGGACTCCGAGTCTCCCATCCTCAATGTTCAACGGCTTCCAGAAAATTTCGATACCGTTTTCCAAAATTTTATAATAAAATATTTGGGCGTCTTGTCAAAACAAAGCTACTTACAAAGTACCAGATTGATGCTCACCATCCTGAAAAAACCCTTTGGTCTCCCAGACCAATCGTGTAGAACCGTCTTTATTGCAGTGTTCACAATGGCTCTAATTTGTAAAATGAACACGTCTACCAGATTAATTAGTTGTAAAAGATAGCATAAATATCAATAAAAATAGTCAAACTGTAGATTGCAATTCGAATTATTTTAACGGTGATCATAAAAACTAAATGAAATTTGTACTGCAAGTTTATAATTCTTTATTTTATAGCTGACAAGCCAGTGGCGTTCTTGACATAGGTACAATTATATGCATTATAAAATGTTAACAAAAACAATGTGCTGAAATAATACTATCTCTCTCGATTGATTGTACCTAGAATAATTTTTGGGAACTTTAACAACTGCTATTCATGTATGCTGTAAGAATTTGGCCTCAAGTACCATCAGACTATAATTACGCGACTGCCATTAACTGAATTTATATAAAACTAAAATACACTCTATAATACAAATGCAATTAAATGCAAATATAAAGTTACAAATAGAAAAACTATTCAGTAATTTGTACAAGCATTCTTGTTAAAAAAGTTTAATATCCAGAAGGATATTACTGTTGCTAACCTGGTTCAAATCAGGTTAGCAGTTACGGAAAATGTATTAAGAAAAATGAAATAAGTGTATACTGTTTTTTTTGAAAAAGTTTATTCATTTCGCTATTGTAACAGAATTTTGTAACAAATTTAATTGAATGTCGAATATGTTCCACGACCATAAAAAAAATAAAATAATTTTAACAAAACTTACGCATAATCCCAATTTACCCTTATGTTAAAATTAGCTTTCAAAATAAATCCTGATCTTATATAAATAAAAATTAAATGCTATCCGTTGGTAAGCGCATCATTTGAAAACGGCTGGATCGAATTTACTTTTTTTTTAAATGTTCGTTATAGTCTAAATAAAGTTTTGAGGGAAAAAAAATTGGAAAACTTGAAAAAAATAAAACTGCTTATTTCTATGGAACTTTTGAATGCTTTTTATGTATATTTTTTTTTAATAAACAACTTGCAAAGTCGATCATTGTCCCTTACACACGCACGTCCTCAAGGGGGTGTTAAAATATCAAACTTTAAAACCGCAAGCGATAGAAAAAAATTCAAAGACAAAAAACGTCCCTTTGTTACAAATAAATACTAGCATAGTCGATCATTGTCCCCTATACACCCACTTCCACCAGGGAGTATGAAAATATCTAACTTTAAAACCTTAAGAGATAAAAAAATTCAAAGGCAACAAGGACCACACCAGGGGGTGTCGGTGGTTAAGATAAATTTTTGAAATATCTTTGCTTTCTCCGAATTTACCCGGATAAATATACTTGTCAGCTAGTTTTTTATATTTTTTAAGTAAACAGCCTTCATACTGAATTTTTCGAGTGCAAATGTACCCGTATTTACTAGGGGTTTTGATTATTGTATTGGACGATTGCGATGTTGTTATTCGTAAAAGTGTTTAATAATAATTACAAAGTTAAATACATGGGGTAAATTGAAAATAATCACGTAGATGATTCAACTACGCGGCGGGCATAAATACGGCAAACCAAATGAATTAGGTCTCTGAACTACGCGGCGTAGTTGAAGGAATTATACTATGTTTGACACAAATTTATAAATTTGTTGATTGAAAGTGTTCAATTGAATGCAAAATAA
Source organism: Nineta flava (assembly GCA_963920215.1). Classification (NCBI taxonomy): domain Eukaryota; kingdom Metazoa; phylum Arthropoda; class Insecta; order Neuroptera; family Chrysopidae; genus Nineta; species Nineta flava. The sequence continues at coordinate 32,443,902 of OY986040.1, read as the reverse complement.
ATATACATTTTTCAAATTAAAAGAAAAACTTTCATTGGTTACATTATTCATTGTTTTCTGTTGTTCATACCCATATTTATAATTGCAAATAATTTTAATTACGGTTTCTAGGATATCTTTTAATTGTTTTTATTTAAAGGATGTCAGCTATAGGATATCAGCTTTAGGCAGCTAATTTTAGTTTTCCTTGTCTTTCAGTAGTTGATAAGGTTAACCAACGAAACGTTGTAAAAAAACCATAAAAAAACATTATATAAAAACAATTAAAAGATACCCTGGAGACCGTAATTAAAATTATTTAATCACTCTATACAACCATCTTCTGCCTACAAAATTCAGGTTCAGTAATATTCTATTAACGATACAGTAATGATGTGGGTGGAGGACAAGGGAATTTGTAAGCAGGCTAGGAATTGGTAGGCTACAGCCCATTTTGGTAGGAACTAGGCCGATACTAGTCGGGAGTTCGTGAAGGGAAACTACAGAAAACCTTCTCAAGCATAGCCGGTTACTTCTTTCTTGTCCATACGCCGAGAGTTTAATCAATTCACCGCCCAACTAATTTAAATTGACGAACTTCCACCGCCGGGATTTGAACGCGTAACCTCTCAGTTCCAAGTTAGGCTGGTCAAAATTAACTATAAATTTATGTTCTAAAAAGCGGGATAATAATGTATCTTGGGTTAATGCATGCAACATCAACAAAAATGACCTAATATTAGAAAATTTGATAATACTTTTTTTCTCACAGAATCATATATTCAAAAAGAACTTTCTTTTCAGTGCAGGGATAAAGAACAGAGGATAGGAAAAACGTTCACATTAAAGGTGCCAAATTAAATGGTATTAACTATAACATGGATGGAATTTATTTAAATCAGACGTGAAACAAAATGAAAAGAATAGAAAAAAATTTAACGAATCGTACTAACTAACGGACATAAACATGGAGAGTTGTAAACTCACCATCTGCAATCAAACTTTTAGGTAGGTACTAGTTTCCCCATATGTTCTGTATTTTATATTATTCTTATTCTATGTTCAGAATAATTCTACTCTACTACTGTAGGTACGATAAAAAGATTACGTAGATACCTACAGGAAACGTCCGATGTCTTTCTTATTATTTTAAAGACTTAAACTTTTATTTCATTACGTTGAATATTAAAATGTGATTTAATTTTCATTTAAACTTTTTTATTTTATTATATTATAAAAAATGCAACCGACCTAGTTAGTATACATATTTATTATATGGTTTATTTTCTAATCGATGTATGTCTTTGGGGGGGCGAATACTTTATCAGCCATGGTAACAATCTCATATTTTGAGAAATATCCGTAAATACCAGATACACAACTAATGATATTAGCGAATTTCCTCCAAAAGAACTGCAGCTATTGTTTTTGTACTGATGAAGGAATTTCGTAAAAATTTTTTCATATTTCCATCGATCCTCCCTACTAGATGTTAAAAATGACCATCGATAAAATTTTAATACGTATATATATATATATATATATATATATATATATACGATCATAAATCCAACTTTGATTTTGGGGCGAAAATCTACGATAATTGGACGATAATTGGATAATTGGACGATTTTGGGTACGTTCAATTTATTCGAATCTGAATAGATATACAACTATTTTTTTATTATTATTAATCTATTAAATTATCATCAATTGATGAATTAAAAAATATAAATAACTATTTACCATAATAGAATTGTTACTACTATAATATGTCTTTATTCGTTACGTATTCTTTGCCCCAAAGATTCCGTTATAAACAAAGATTTCTGCGGATGTCGAATATCATGTTATGAGATACTCTCAAGACCACCATACTTAAACCAGCTTTATCGTTTCCCAGATTTTAGTTTCTACAATTTTCTTTAGTTATAATTAAACATTCTCTTTAGAATGTAAACATGACAAAATTTTAGAGTACGGTAATTTTTGTAGAAAACCCATAATTTTACGGCTCTATGTCGATCAAAATGGTAAAGGCCTAGTGTATACACTATGTATACACTATCAATCGTAAATCGGAACTGGCATCAAAGAACATCGTAAAATTGACAAATCAATTAAATACTACTTAAATCGGTACAAAATCCCACAGAATTAGATGCATACGAAAGTATCTACAGACACAAATTAAGAAAACAGATAATGAATTTAGACAATGGCCCAATTCCATATTCTGATTTAATAAAATTAAACCATATTCATAAAGTTGGGTTGGGTTCTCACACTCGTAATCCCTTAATTGGTCAGTCAACTCAAATAATCCTTCAGGTACTACCTCAGTCATATCATATAAAAGACAAAAATAGTTTAATATTATTGTGAGACACGCAACAAATTAGCAACGAGCAACATATCTCTGACTCCATATTCCAGAGATAGTTACGATTAGCTAATTCATACTGATGATGACTACCTTGTAGTCGACATACGTATTTATAAAATACAAATAAATGTTCTAGGAAGTGGGGCAAAATTTGAAATTTAATTACTAAACATCTACTATACTGCTTAATCGTTGAGTGGATGATTATTCACCAATAATAATAATTTATTCTGTTAAAAAGTTCGATGGTATTAATTATAAAATATAACAATAAAATTTATTATCTCAAAATGTATACTTACACACTTTTTGAGTTTAATTAAGTTTAAAAGTATTTTATAAATGAATGTAATCTTATAAGAAAACAACAATTATAATTATATGCTTAAGATTTAACAATATTGTTCAATTTGTTGTATAATTTTAAGTTTTAAATGAATAATAACAATATTTTCTAGTTGATTTGTCAAAACTTATTTATATATTAGGTAGGCTTTAGTGATATATACATATACCGTGTGTTCGATGGTGAAAATGATTGAATTTTGTAGTGTTCCATGCCTTAATTGTTACAGGTTAAGAAAGTTTGGAAGAACTGAACTTTTAAACTACATCTTCTAAGAAAATTAACGAAGTTATCGGCTCGAGAGCGTATAACAGAAAGATAAAAGATATAAATTCAAGGTCATGTCATTAGTATTGTATTGTATTGTATACCTTTTATTAATTATTGATTTAAAAAAATTAGCTCATAAACTAGGAATCGAACCTAAACCACTGGATTTCTAGCCCAGTTTCTAATAGACAAAGATGAAACTATGTATTACATATAAAGAGATGGATTGAGTTTGAGAGAATATCGTCAACACTACACATCAGAAGACTTAGCTTTTATTTTTAACAGAATCTACAGTAGTTTAACTATTTAATTTCAAGTTTCTTAAATTTTTGTCTTTAGCAATTATGGTTCTATTTCATGATAACTATTCGATTAAGCAATTATTCCCTACAGCTATCTAGTGCGTATTTAATTCCAAATTTTGAAAACGAATTCCTTAGAAACTGGACGTCTCTCAAGAAATTAATTTATGTGTAATTAAATAGATATATTGTAGCGGATGCCCTGGACGGGCTACATTTCGACTATAAGGTCCATTGTGATGTCTACGAGTGTGAGGATGTGAGTGGAGTGGAAGAAATTTATGTGTGAAGACTAGGAATTGGTAGCATGTGCGGCTGCAACCGACTCTGATAGGAACTATCCCAATATTAATTTGGAGTTTGTGAAGGAAACTGTAGAAAACCTTCATAAGCATAGCCGTGTACTTCGTTCTTGTCCATACGCTGACATTTTAGTCAATTAATAGCCCCCTTTTTTTTCTTACAATTGACAAACTGCCGATGTCGGGGCTAGAACCCATAACCTCCCAGTTCCGAAGTAGATATAAGGCTCGTCTTAGACCGCTATTTGGCTGTTATGTGTAATTACTATTGATTAATAACATATTAAAAATTCAGCTCGTTATCATTACTTCGCTTTAATGCGCCGAAATCGCTTTAATGCGTTAAAATCTCAATAACAATTTTTAGGATCGGAAACACATACCTCTATATAGTCTACGCATATAAAAGTAGAAACTGATAATAACATTAACTCTTAACTGTTATTATACTTCACATATGGTTGCTACCTCTTCAGATCTCTTACCCTCTACCCTCTTAGTGCTACGTTTTATATATAGAGTTGCTATCCACTTTAAGTATAATTATATATAACACTTGCTGTTTCTATTCTGACCACAAACCCATATCATTTTCAACAAATTTCATGTATAATAGCTGTTAATCAGATCTTTGAACAATTTATATAGATCAGCTGTATATAATTAACAATATTATATGTTCTTATTTTGGATATAATACATACATACACATACATGTATAGTCTTCAATAAAATAAGAGAACATGCTTTATAACAATCAAGTTGAGGTGTTTTTAAGTAGACAAATAAAGGTACTTTATACGTGTACTATAACTCGAACTAATAATATAACACATCTCTTTATCAAATATATTTCATGTAAGTATCATAATTTGTATTAAAACTTTAACAACAATCTTTTGTACCTATGTTTTGTTCAAGTATATGGATGTATGATAACTTTATATTGTATATTATTATAATTGTCATATGTGTACACATATATCTTAAACTTCTATATAAATGTCTTTCAATTTTGTGCATAAATTAGCTAGTATTTTCTGTGTTTTCATATCCTTCGAATTCGTTGAACATAAAGCTTCAAATAAATCTAAACATGGTATGGAAAGATAAACGGAACAGAGCATATCCACATTATTATTCCCAACACTTCCACCATACTAATATAAAATATAAACTATGTAGAAACTTTTGATAAAAAACTGATGTATGTCAACCACTTATTATAAAAATCAAAAGGGTTATATTCTGATAAATAACAAATCTATCAAAAATACATTAAACATCGATCAGGAATTTCAAGCTGTAGCATGTCCTCATACATAAATACGTCGGTACAGATTAATGAAATTTTTTCATATAAACCAATTTAAATCATAATAAATATTAAAAAAAAAAAAAGAAGGGCGTCATTCGGGTTCGTGTCCTAGATTTTTGGTGAAAACGTTCTGCACATGATCGGTAAACGTTTGGACTGTCTGCGGCCACTGTATGCCGACAGCTACGTAATCGCTTTGCACCGTTTATTCATTTCCTTTTCGACAATGCGAAAAAGTACCGCAGGCAGGAGCTCAGGAAAATGCTGCTTCCGAGTGCAACAAAGAGGTTATCTCTCGATCCACTGAAGCTGAACCGGATGCAACTGCGGATGGTTACCGGATTCATTACCGGGTATTATCCCCTATGGAAGCATCTGCACACAATAGGACTCCATAACGGGTCCATTGTGTGCAGATTGTGCGGCGAGGAGCAATAAACATCCAGCCACATTATCTTTGAATGCGAACCTCTAGGTTACAGCAGGTACAGGATATTCGGTGCACCTCACCCCAAATAAACGAACCTCCAGGAATACCTGATAAGCAAGCTTCTGGCTATTGCCAACATATGGGAGAAGCGAATCTCGTCGGACTAAAGTACGAGGGGGAGCACAATGGACCATAAGGTCAAAGTGCAATACTTCTTAGACCCCAAGATTAGACTTTTCAGGCTCGTTGAATGTATTTGGACGCGAACTTTGCTCTGACATATGTTTTCTACAATTCAGAGCTTGTTTACGAATCATATAAAACGAAATCTTCAATTTATTTGTAATTTTACAATTAACACCGATTTTTACTTGTATTCCGGTGAATATTTTTATTGTCGTACTCGTAGTAGTGGTACGAATTCTTTTAACAATGAGACCAGATTTAATTGCCTAGCGTGACATTACAGCGTAAAGCAACGAGACAGATACGTCAAGAAATTGCCTATCTGTTTTGGACTTAACCATTAGAAACGCATCATTAGCCACGAAATCTGACGGTATTTTATAAAACAAAAATGTTCGACCGACCACCAGTGTAACGACAGAGTAGAAGTTTTCACATCAAAATTATACTACGAAGTGCAAAACCAATAGACAATCTGTTTGTGCTACACTGTTTGTGCTATCTGTTTGAGTTACAATTTGCACAATGTGTTGAAATTTCAGGCGGTGCAAATACCTGCTTAGATTTTGCCAGTTTGTGACAAACATCTTTTGTTTTCATTTTTGAAGGAGAAAATTAAGTTTCTATCAGAACTTTCTATCGCATAAAATTATCGATATGATAAATCATACAAATCTTGAATGGAGATCGAATTCATGACGTCGGACTTTCCGGACCAGTGTTATACGTCTAAGCCATCAGATGGTATATAGACGGAATGCTAATAATAATTATCTATCTTGATGTCAATGTTTTGTTACTTATGTTAGATTATTTACAATAAACAATTAAAATAAATAAATATATATATTTAAATATGTCTAGAATATATAGTTTTTTTATTCATATGTAAATAAATATTGTTACTTTCATAGTTACTGGCTGAGTATGTAAAATAAAGTTTGCAATATTTCCAACAAAAAACAAAATTTAGTTATTATTCTAAAACTATATAACTCATAATATAAAACATATTCGCCTACAAAACAATTAAGTTTTATTTAAAAAACAAGTAACATGAACAAAAAATTGTATATTTTGTTCATCCCTAATTGTAAAGTTTATTGTTTGCTAAATACTTTGCTTGAAGCACAACACATCATATATGGACGACAATTTCATGTTTGGTTTTGGTTTGGGTTTGTACATAAAAGCTTCTGAACTTGACAGATGTATGCCAACATATACACACATGCATGTGTATAGTTCGTATTGTTGTGAGAAACTATTGTACCACGTTTCAAGTAGTTTTCCTATAATTTAGTGTCATTAACATATTAAAGTTGGCAACAGCATAAGTATATGTATGTATGTCTTTATGTATGTATGAGTTAAGGTACCTATATTAGTGTACAACATGTATATATATATATATATATATATATATATATATATATATGTCTATATATATATATATATATATATATATATATATACGAGCGATTATACATAATGCTTGTACTTAATATTTGTATAGGGTGAATTTAAAAAAGAATAGACTAGTGAATTTATATGCATGAAAGGATAACCTGGTGATAGACAAATCAAACTGCAGTTTAAAGTATTAAATGCAAGAACATAAAATTTCGTAATTTCGTTAACAAGTCAACTCCAAAGTAACAAGTGAAACTAACAACTAACTGAGTTAATTGCTAAAATACCCGTTATATATTGAATTTATGAAAAAAAGTGGTGAAACAAAAGTGGTTTTTTATCAAAAAGGAACATTTTTTTCCTTAATTTTTTGTTCTATCTCTTACGATTTCAAAGATGGGTATTTATCTCTTACGGTTTCAAAGATAAATATGTGAGGGAAGCATGGTCCAATTTTATTTATTCACGAAAAACACACATAAAATTTGTTAAACTTTCCTTTCTTCAGAGAAATTATACTTTTATTATTTGCTTTTTGAACAGAAACTTGGAAATGTATTTTTATTTTAATCTTCTTATAAATATCAAAAAGGGCTTGTTATTTGAGGATTCTTTAAACTTATTTGTATAGTTTGACTTTGAAGGGGTTTTCAATGAAAACTGTGCTTTTTGATGTAAATGTATAGTAGATTATATGAGTTTGTGGTCATTTGTATTTGTTGATATGTAAAATAGTCTATTCAAAATGTTAGAGTCGTCAAACTGTAAACATTTAGTCACAAAAGAAATATAAACATAATGTGTTTATTATCTCGAATATTTATAGTTGCTTCTTCCGCGATGTAATTATAATTGAGAAACAACTAAAGGTAATACCCCAGATACCAAAGGGGTCAAATGTGTGCTCTGTGCGATTTGACTTAAGTAGTTTTTATATTTGGCAACGCCGCGTAAAAGTAAGAGAGATAGAAATAAAACTTCTGCGCAAGCTTCAATGAGTTACATGTGTGTTTACTAAATTGTCAAAATAATTAATATTTCATTGGAAAGATTTTATGTGATAAATGTAACTGTATTATAAAAAATTACTTTATATGTTTTGTAATAAAGACATGTGTATAACATTGTCATAACCTCTTTGCTGGCGATGCTACATGTAATTAATATGCTACATTTTTCATAATTATTTGCTAATTTCTCTTTTCACACCCTCTGAACCTCGATTTGTGAATAACCAAAATGTTCGATTTTTTTTCTTCTTTTGGTTGATACCACTTTCTTTGCAATCTGAACGGTACTTTTTGTGAAACCAAATAAAATCTGTGATTTCTCATAAGGATCAATGGTAAAGGAAAAAACTTTTTCATATTAATATCTTCTTTCTGGTTCTCTTATCTTATTATGCAGCTCTTTAAAAATTTAACTGGTTCATTATCTTATTATAATGTACTATATGCCAAATTTCATTAAATTCTGAACATAATTTTATAATCGAGGGTACTACCTTAATTAGCTTATTTTATAGGCACACGGTTACTACGGTTACTTCGAATAATTTTTAAAATAAAACAGTATTGAGTTAATAGTAGTGATCCATTTCCACTATCCTGTCTACCAAGAATTGTAGGCGTTCCCGCTATTTAACGCTTTTTGAACTGAAAAAATTTTGTAACTGAGTATTCCTTAAAACAGTCTCATATAGTTCCATAAATACGATATTTTCGAAACATCAGCACTGTAGCTCTTTTCGTTCAGAAATTATTTCGGGGTCAGATCGACTCTGATTTAACGATAAGTAATAGTATAAGCGCGATGGGAAAAAACCCCTTAAACGCGGCTTGTCGCACTAACGTGCTCTAGATATTGTTGTGTTGAAGACTATTGTGAATAATTTTTAGGACCTCAACACATAATATCAAGAAAAAATATTTAAAACTATAATTATCTTCTTGAGAAGGTTTTATTTTTTGAAGAATAACTAGAATTGACAAAGAATAATACTTGAATTTTGATTTTTTTTTTGTTTCAAATAGTTTTAAGTTTTTTTTATAAAATCAAATGAAATACAATTTATTTTATAAAATGAATAATTTAAACATATAATGTTCCAAGTATAAACTAAATTTTGTAAAATAAATATACAAACAAGCAAGTTGAAACAGTTCGCTTACTTACACAAACTATTATATTATGTAAATCTGCAATCAGTAAATCAGTACATTCATATAACCGAACGCACTAATCAGTAAAATCAGTATCACCATTCAGTAAAAATCGAACCGTATTGAATGTAAAATTATATTGTATAGAGAAATAGACTTATAATTGTTGAATTAATCTAAATTAATTGTGCAGACCGTCACCAAATTAGCAACAAGTAACATCTCCTCGGAGAATAATTACAATTAGCTAATTCATACTGATGATGAATACTTTGTAGTCGAAATACGTATTTATAAGAAACAAAAATTTTGATCTAGGAAATTGGAATTATCTTTAATATTAGTTATAATAAATTTAGGTTTGAGTAGAATCATGGGATAAACTTTTACTAATATTTTGTATCTTTTGTGTATGTCGAGTATAGGTTTTTGGTTTTACAGTGCTCCTTTGGAAGATATCTAACTGATTTTCTATTTGCGGAGCATTTTTTAATTTTAAAACGTCTCTCCAATGGAAGCAAATATATCCAATATTTATCTCAAGTTATTATTAAATCGGTTCAGAAAAAAACGGTACATACAGTATAAGCGTCACAGGGATTTTATGTTTTTGTTTATGCCGGTACAAAAATGAAAATATGGCAATAACAATGCATAAATCATTATCTTTTTGGCAAATCGAACATTATGAATAATTTACTGATCAGTAACTACAAACAATGCCAATTGTATTAACGATCATTTATTTATTACATAGCATTTACGAAACTTATCAGCATTTACGAAGTTCAACTATAGCATTTACGAAGTTGAACTATTCTATTTTCATAAATAATTTGTACAAAAGTACACTTGGCGTCGAGCTATTATTTCAAAAGTTTATAATTGATTTGTGTCTTATATGTTCGGTTTTCGGAAAAATGCTTCGAATAAAATTTGTTCATTATAACTAGACTAACAACTTTTACTGAAATCAATCGAAAATTTTGACGCCAAGTATACATTGTCATCTCAAAAACGATTTAAGACGTGAGTTTACGATTAAAGTTTACGTAAATAATACGACGTTTCAAGTTCATTTGCTGAAAAAACTTTGGTTATTAGTAGTATTTTTCCAAATTTTTCCAAATATAAACTATTCAAACTATATTGATCAATTTTAGAGCAGGGTTTTAAGCATATGAGCTAAAAACCAGTTAGACCGGGAACTAGGAGCTTGCGAGTTTTGCGAAAATTTTCAACATTAAGGTAATTCCAGAATGAAATCACTTTTCGACAAATTTTGCTCATTTTTTTCAAAGGCTAAAAATAACGTTTTCTAATAAATCCCGAAGTTTCAGAATTTTTGACCGTTTAGAACGCGAGATAATTAATAACAAAGTATTCATTCTCTATCATTCTCTCTCATTAGAAGCATGTAAAACTTCATGTCCGCCCAACTATTATCAGTTGTATTGAAAAAAAAACTCGATACAATTTAAAAAAAAACTAGGACAGTAAAGATAAATATATCTGAAATAAATTTTTTTTTTAAATCGTTTAAAAAAGCGTTTTACTGTTTTGTTTTCGAAATACATATGATAATTAAATTTTTTTTTCAAAAAGCAAACCGGTTTTTGCTCCTGATTATACAATACAATGATACAACTACCTTAATTAATAGTTTAAGTGTGAAATATTTTATCATAATTGTAAATGGCAATAATTACCGATACTATACTCAATAATGACAGATATTTTAGCAGTTACAATATAAATAATTTTTTTTTGACACTTGTTTGATAGAATATCAATAGTCGTGTTAAATTCGAACTTGTTGTTGAACCATCTTTTGTATGTTTGAATACATATCAATTTTCAAAAACTTTAAAAAGTTAAGAAATACTGACGTACCTTAACAAAAAACATGTCGATAAAATTTTTACAATAATAATTTGTTAATACACGCAAAAAGTTGTAACCAATGAAAACTATATATAAGCACGACCAATTTTAATCTTGGGTATTTTTTAAATATGATCTCGATATGAAAATGTCACACCCTTCTTTAAAGATGTCTATCTTCTTATAAAGTTTTTTGGGTTTACATTCCCTATGTGAACACGATATTTATAAAGATATTTTTTTAAGGGTACACTTCTACAATATTCACAACAATTTTTATTCATTTTTGTGTGTCTGTGTTGAAAAGTTAATAGCTTTTTGAACATTATTCAATTATTACCATATAAAATACTTTCAAGAAAATTGATTTTTTTTTGCTTTCCATAAGGGAAACTCTAATTTCTTGTGTTATATTTATGGTTTCCTTTGCTCTCTGAATTTATGGTTTTACTTAAATAAATAAAAATACACGTTAAATAATAATATAGAAGCATTTTAAATCATATATAAATACGGGATGTTTCGTACTTGTAAAATGCGCTATGTAAAATGCATTTATAGAATAGTATGAGTTGATGACATCATGTCAAAGTGAATTTAAAAACAAGAAATGTAGTAACTAAGTGAGTTAATTGAATACCCAGTATATACGGAGTTGTATATCCATGTTTGAATTGTTAACAATTATTGAACTGTCCCACAAGTTTTAAAAAATCTCTTATGGTTTTAAAGATGGGCATATTTTTCGCTTTCCGTGGAACTTTTCAATTATAAAAAAACTATTGAGCTTATGGAAAAATTTTTCAAACAAAAGTTTATTTTAAAAATAAGATTCTTTGTTATATAATTTTTGTTATGTCGCTAACGGTTTCAAAGATACCGTAAGAGATATAACAAAAATTACCGCAGTTCTACACATTTTGCCCACAACATGGTCCGATTTTGGCCTTTAACGAACTTTACCTTACTTTTTTACTACCTTACTTTTTAGAACCCATAAAAATCGTTATCTCTTTTCGTTCTTGAGTTATCGTGTCCACGAATAGACGTTTGGACATGTGGAAACGGCCGAATTAGGCCATTTTATGAACACATATGCCAAAAATTCGTGCCTACGATCAATATTTTTAACCGTTACAAACACGTGAGCAAACTTAATATACCTTGTATATTTACATATACTGGGTATAACAATTGAACAGCAAGATGCAAAAGATCAAGTTTTTAAAATGTAGCTAATTTATGGAATGATAAACGAAGATTTAATTTAGAATTGATTGATTTGTGTACTATGCCATATGATATCAGATTCGCTAAAACAAATAAGTGAATCAGTACTAAGGAGCACAAAGTCCTTATTTATATAAAATATATTTCTAAATATATTAAAAAAACTAAAAATTAAAAAAACCCACTTATAAGAAAGCAATCGAAAGTTTGCCGTATCAGGATTTTTCTTTAAATACGTCGTGAATCTCGTATATTTCATTAATCCTATGTCACTTTTGAAGCCAAGACAAATCTAACAAAATATAATTTATTAAAACCTTTCCAATGGTTTGGTGTTGATATATGTTGCGGTTGATAATTGATAAATAATAAATAATAAAAGTACAAAATATTGAAAAATTTGGGGTCTTATTCCTACTGGTTATGTGATTGATTGGATAGAGATCAAACGGGTTGACATTCATAATGCACGGGTTGACTTACCAATAAGTATTATTAATATTACCCAATTATTAATAATAACCGTTAAATATAAACTCCCGAAAAACATAGCTATCCTTTCCGTCGGGTAAAATTTACATTCAACTGATTGCATAATTAAAAAAAACAAACTTCAAAAGTACCAGTCATAAAATAAATAAAAAATTCCCATTAATTTTTAAATTTTAAACTAGTTTCGTAGCATAAAAATAACGGCCAAACAAAACTCTGTTCTTTTATGTAGAAAGATTTTCACAAGAATGAAATTTGATTTACATCGTTAAAAAAAACAATGCCAGTTCGAAGTACTGTACACATTTGCAGATATCTATTTCTATTTAAGATAACTATTTAAGATATAATTAGTATAAAGATATGTCAAAATAAATATGGCCAATTTTCGAATAATACTACTTTTCAAGGTAGTAGTATTATTTGAAATTCACATTAAAAAAACAGAAGAGAAACAATTAGAAATAACAAATTTAGTTAATTACTGAAATTAATTACCTGGCATGTACTGAATTTATGAAAAAAAGGTTGAAACAAAAGTTGTTTATTTAAAAAAAACTAACTTTTTTTTTCTTTAATTTTTTTTCTATCCCTTACGGCTTCTAAGATAGACAATCCTAGCAATTCTGCCCAAAGATTCATGATTTTGCCCATTCACGAACTTGATCTAGCTTTTAGCGATAAGCGCGGTTTTCTTCAAAAACTAACTTCAAAAAATGGAAAATCTGTTTCCCTTATATGTGTGTTTGTGAGCGATTTTTGCAAAGGTAACCAACATCAAAAAAGAGAGGTTCTGTGTTTCACTTGTATGTTTGTATGTATGTATTTGCCCGATTTTTATCGAAACTACACGATCGCATTTTATATTTCACTGGGATAATCTATGTACCTACTTATGGGGAGTTCCTTATATATTAAAAGATTTCATAAAAGGTTAAAGGTTAAATGTTTTCCTAGTGTGTTTGTATATTGTTTTTAAATTAATAAAAACAATTAAGAATTAAGAAAATTTAAAAAATTTAATAATTGGCTTTAAAAGAAGAACTAAAAAGTTGAAAATAATTCACATAATAATAAACAATAACAGATGCTTATTATGTACAAATTAATCACCCACCTACCTACTACATTTTTTAAAATATCGTTTTAAAAATATAGTATGTTAGGTTAGGTTAGGTTGTAGCGGCATACCCGGACCGGTAACTGTAAAATAATAGGTAGGTCATTAATTTGAACATAATAAACATCTGTTATTGTTTGTATTTATTAACTTTTTTTTTTTTAATTTTTAAATTTTTAATAATTAATTTATTCAAAATTTTCACACAAAAAAAAAATCTAAAATCTAAAACATGAATGAATGCTGTTTAGGGAATATAATTCAATTTTCTATTAAAAAAGTGGTATTTATTCGACGAGAAACGAGTTTTCTAATGTGAATTTCGTCAGTTTAGAGAATACAATTTAGTATTAGTATTATAAATAAACAGCCACGCATTTATAAAACACAATTAGATATAAACAAGTTTTAAGCTTATATTATCTCTTTTATACGATTAGATAAATTAAATTTCAACATTAACCCAAATAATGTTTGAATAACGGTTCCATTAAATTGCACAAAAAGTGAAACATTTAAAAAATGATATACAACTAAATTATATAGACTTTAATATACTTGTTTGTTGTATATTTACACATATTTATTATATATTTGAGTCATGTATAATATCATATTATATACTTCATCATAGTTAGTGAATTATATGTTGACTAACATTGAAGTTTCCATTGGGATTTGCATATAATATTATATTTGTAATGTAGGTACAATACACAATATACCTACCTACCTACGTATATAAATTTGATATAATAAAGTACGGACTAAGTATGGGAAGGGTTTTACACACATTATATACTTCATGTCATAGTATATAGTCTATACAGAAGCCTACTATTATATATATATATATATATATATATATATATATATATATATATATATATATATATATATATATATATATATATATATATGTATATATATATATAAGTACACAATTGTTTTAGGTATTTGCATGGTGTAAATTTGGTTTTGTTTTAGTGAGATTAAATTGACAAGACTGGTATTATAAATATAATACATACATACATGTATTTAATATAGAATCATATATACAGAATGATTTGAAATACCATCCATCAGAGTATTCTAATCTAGGTGTCTTAAGTGTGACGTGATTGACTTGGATTTTGTTAAACAAATTTGAGATACGTCCAAATATTTTCGAAAAATATTCGTATCGATGATGCAACAGTGTGATTCAAAATCCCATCATAATTTTGTAAACAATTAAAGAAAATCCGTTCAAAACTGAATCCAAAACTGAAGAAGGGACCGGAGCAGGAATCTACGGTGAGAAGCCTAACGAAAACGAAACCAAAGCCTCAACTTGGGTCAAATATGCTACGATCTTTCAGTGCAGAAGTCTACGCCATACTGGCTTGCGTCCGTCCGTGAGACTACATAAACCTGAACGTATGTATTCTCTCGGACAGTGAAGCTGCTTTTAAAGGTCCTTGTCTGGAACTGAGGTCACCTCAAGGATATTCAAGGATTGTCTGGAAGAACTGCTGGAGCTGGCAAAACGAAACAATGTAAAATTGATCTGGGAGCCGGGTCACAGTGGTTTCGAAGGAAACGAAAAAGCAGATACCTTAGGAAAGAAGCGAGTCGGAATACCCTTCATTGGCTCAAAGCTTATTTTAGAAATTCCAAGGACTGCATGTAAACAGGTGATCAACGAGTGGTCAAATGCTAAACACCGTGATTACTGGGAAAAATTACCGCGACAGGAGCTCGGGAAGGTACTGCTTCAGAGTGCAACCACTAGGCTATCTCTCGATGCACTGAAACTGAACAGGATGCAACTGCGGAAGGTTACCGGACTCATTACCGGGTATTATCCCCTGCGGGAGCATCTGCACACAATGGGACTCCATAACGAGTCCATTATGTGCAGATAGTGTAGCGTAACGTATCTGCTGTAACCTCTAAATTACAGTAGATACAAGTTTTTCGGTGAATCTCACCCCGAATATATGAACCTTAAGGAAGACCTGATAAACAAGCTCCTGGCTATTAATATCATAATAGCCTAATATCATAAATAATTGCTGTTTCTTAATTAGAAATAAATGAACACGGTGCTTTCAATAAGGGTTATTTCCAATTACACATGTGTAAATTTGGAAGAATGTTTAAATGAAAAAAATCACCTATAATATTTATTTTAAATATAATATGCATATACGTTCAAAGGTTTTGATGTCATAACTTTATTTTGAACAGACTTTTAAACTTATATATGCGTTGCTAAAATGCATGCTTCATGAACAGATGGAAATTTAAACAGCTTGATTCACAAGTAACCTTACACACACGCACACAAAATAATGTTATAGAAACGAGTCCACCCTAGTAATATATTATATAAAATATGTTTTCTTTTAAAAGTTCAAGAACACGCAAACTTATGCTATAAGTGTCAATTAAGGAACTTTGAGCCTTGATGATTTGATAAGTTTTAGGTCCGCGGTTACGAAGCACGAGGCGAGGCGAGGCGAGGTTCAAAATTTTAATCCTCGTTACTAACCGAGGCGAGGCGAGGTATATCGTCACAAAAACCTCGCCTCGACCGAGGCGAGGCGAAGTATATCATCACAAAAACCTCGCCTCGGCTGTATCTATAAAAAACATATAATTAAATTAATAAATTTAAAAGACTTGAAAAAAGTTTAATTTCCTTTATACTTACAGTAACTTGTATGGGTTTCGCATTGGAAATCGTGGAAGCATTTTGAAGAACCTCTTATATAGTTCTTAAAACATCACGGGATTTCATTTTTTCAGAATTTATTTAATTATTTTTTTAGGCCAAATTTTTTTGAATTTACTGTTTTCATTCGAGGAGTCATAAAAACTTAGAGACTAAGCAACTTATATTCCGTGTTTTAAAGACATTTATTTTCGAACAAGTTTTTTTATCCATATTATGTACATTCATGCAAAATAAGTCAAATTTAGTAAAAATTTTACCTCGGGCGAGGCGAGGGTGATAGCTAACCCAACCGAGGCGAGGCGAGGCTGGTCAACATTCTACCTCGGCCGAGGCGAGGCGAGGGGATACCAAACCTCGCCTCGCCTCGTGCCTCGTGAAACTCTATACAATTATGGTTATAAAATTTTTTAAAAAAACTTCGAATTGTTTTAGAAACTTAGAATTTTGTAGATCTGAAAATCCAAGGAATGCAGTCTTCATACAAAATAATTATACACGTGGTTTACATACTTCAAAATTGAATTTTTAAGGTGGATGAAGTGGTTTTAAAGTTTGAATGGCGAAATGGGAAAAAAAGAGCTATTTGGATCTTGAATCATCGAATATCTCCTCTAAAAATGTAATATTTAGATTAGATTGTAAATTTTTGAAATTAAATCCCTAAGTTAGCGAAATTGTGGTCAAAGTTTATTTGTTGAGAAATATAAATATTCTTCAATTAAATATATATAATAATTCAAGAATTCAGAGGATAAATTAATGTATCAATAATGGTGAAATAAATAATAATAAGCTATTAATATAATGTTAAATTGAATACTAGCACTACCCGTCGCAGCATCCCCCGCAAAAATTTTGTAACACCCTAATATAATACCCTAATAACCCTAATAACCAAGTACCATAATATTTTCTCCCGTCAAGTTGCGTTTAATTTTTGAAATACATTTGTTGTATGCACTGTCACCTATTGAAAAAATTTTTGAAGTACTCATGTTGTGTATAACGTATTTGTTGTATGCATCGCTATCTATGAATAGCATATTTAACACATTGGTTGCTTACTGCCATCTATCGAAAGGCGGAGGACTTTGTTTTATAATATGACACCTCCAACAAATATCATTATATTTTAGCCAATGTATACAAAAACTTGACAAATTATATACTAAAACCTTCTTCGAGAACCACTGTATCCATTGGTGAAAACAGCATGAAAATCGCGAACTCACAGACAAACGCGGATGGGGGATTTTATTTTATACTATGCAAGGATGTTTGAATATATGCCAGGTGGTTAAAAATGACGTCATTGATACGCATTAAAATTACTAAGCTACTCATCAACAACATTACCATTCTTTCCATGATTTGCTAACTTAAACTAACGTGATAACTGTATTTTACAAAATAATGAAGGTTTTCTGCAATTTTCCTTCACAAGCTCCAGATAAATATTGGTATAGTACTTATCAAAGGCAGCTGTCCTTCGCTCGTGTCAATTCCTTGTCCTCCACTCATGTCATTAATACATGGTAATATCAATTAATAAAGGTTAAAAAAATAATGATGTGGGTGGTCTCTTTTATAGAACGTGGAGTTCCATAAACGGAGGTAAAATCACATTATTATTACTATTATTATTATAAAATCGAAGTCACATTTGAACTCTACATCCAATACCTGAAATTGGAATATCTAGCACAAATTAAGAACATCAACATCTTTGCTTTGTAGTCTAAAAGTTCCTTTTCTGATCAATAACCATGCTAATGAGATTACTCAAGATTATAATGCAGTATTAAACTTTTATTTTGGCTTTTGAAATTTCGTATGCTCATTACTAGTTCAGAGCACGTTTTTCATGTAATATCCGAATTCGACTATTGGTGTCAGCATTATATTATATAGTATGTGTATGATATTGTACTTTGTTTATATAGTATATAAAATTTTCATATAACAAAGTTTAAATACATTATTTCTCAATTTAATTTATGAATGATTATATTTAGGAGCTATACACACCATATACTAAAAGTTTTACTCACCAAAAATCTTTTTAGTGGGTTTTTTTTTTTATGATTTGATGATGAATTTCAGTATACTTTTGACATTAATAAACCATACATATATAATACTACCACGCATTTATGAAGTTTATATTTTTGAAGGGTTTAAAAAAAAAATATTTTATGTATACGTTAATTAAAAAATATATAAACATGCCAAATCAATGTTAATAGTTGTTACTATAGAAAATCCACTTGAAAGTATGTTTTATATGTAGGTTTATTATAATTATGTATGATGTACGAGTATTTAACCATACGCGTATGGGTAGCAGTGAATCAATATTTTAATCGATGTGTGTATTTGTATGTAGTTATTGTAATTATTTGATTGCATTTAAGTGAGTTCAGGGATTCGATTTTATGGCATATGAACACTTCAGGCCATGAACTATGTTTATAAGTCATATTTATAGGAATAAATTGGTCGTTAAAACTATTAGTATCTTTCACCAGTTCAAGTGGTCGAGCGGTCTAAGGCGTTATGTCTGCGCAGTATGCCTATTTGGAAACTGGGAGGTTATGGGTTCGAACCCCGACATCGGCAGTTTGTCAATTATTAAGAAAAAAACAGGCGGTTAATTGACTAAACTGTCGGCGTATGGATAAGAACGAAGTATCCGGCTATGCTTGAGAAGGTTTTCTGCAGATTCCTTCACGAACTTCAGATGAATATCAGCATAGTTACTCTCATAGTCGGCTGACGCAGTGTTCCAGAAAGGTCTGCAAAACTAGCGATATTGTTCCCTTTGTGCGATTTTTAATATTTAAGTTGTAGGTACATAAAATCCTTTGTTTTCACTCTTAATAATTTTACTTAATTATTTTTTCTTATCAAAAAACAGACAGAAACGCACATTTGACCTTTATTTTTATTTAAGTTTTAACTAATTCTCTATGAAAGTACTGGGTGTTAAATCACTCGCTAAAATCTAAAACTATACAACACAATTTCGACAAAATAGAATAATTTTGAACTCGATATATGTCCAAGAAAAGAAATTAGACCCGAGAGGAGTACATATACATGTAGAATTCAAACTTAATTTCAATGAATTTATCCAGAAAATTTCAATGGATTGACCTATTTATTATTGAGAATAAATCGAATCAAAATTTATTTAGAATTTTGTATTTAGAAGTTTTTTAAATGTTATATTATTGAGGTTAAACTTCAATAGAAATAAATACGAAACAATAGAAACAATATACATACAGCAGATGTAGTTAGTATACACACAAAACAAATGAATAAAATAAAAAAATTACCATACATATTTAAATAAATTAGAAAAAAATACTTTAACAATTATTCATTTGCTAGTAAATTACACGTTGATTTGTCGTAGCAGGCGTTTTGATCCTCTGACAAAATATCTCCGTCTAAAAAATCCCTGTTATAATATCCCAGGACAAAATATCCCCGGGAAAAAACATCACCAGACAAAATAAAATATCCCCCGACATAATATCTTTTGATAATGAAACAAAAAATACCTGAAGTTATTCGGGTTTGCGTGTTTTTGGGAACTCGCACAATGCAGCGTTCTATATGATTCAAATATCGTGGTAAAAATTATTAAAATTAAATAAGATAACTATTTTAATCGACTACTACAATCTTTCACTTCATCGGGCATACCCCGAGTTGGCCGGGTTTGCGTGTTTTTGGGCCTCCGCACTAAAAAGCGTTCTATATATTTGCGTCATAGTGTGAAAATATTATTGAGATTAAATAAGGTAACTATTACAATACAACCGAGTACTACAATCTCTCACTTCATACCCCAATCAGTCATACCCCGAGTTGGTAAGGTTTGCGTGTTTTTGAGCCCCGCACCAGAAGGCGTTCTATAAATCTCAGATATCGTGACACAAAGTATTATTATTAATATTATTATTATTCTTATTGATATTATTCTATGATTTCAAAGTTTTCGAGATATTTTGTCGGGGATATTTTGTCTAGGGACGCATGTAACCGTTTTCTATATGCAATAAATTTACTCAAGGAAAGATCAAAGGGGTCAAACTTGTAAGCTGTTTTCTAAAGACAAATATAGAAAATTAACTCGTTGATGTCTATTAGCACAATCAATTAACACAAGAGCTAAGATCTATAAGTTCGGTGTATTATTATACATTGTCATCAAGCTTTAAATTTTCTAAATAAAAATCGGCTATTAGCATTGTATCGACGAAGCGATTTCATTTGGAAAGCAAAGTCATGCTTTATATAAACATTCAACTTGTTATAAACAATATTAAAATAATTAAAGAGAACTCTAGGTTTTTTTGAAATTAAATTTCAAATTTTACCCCAATTCCTAGAACAATTATTTGTATTTTATAAACACGTATTTTGACTACATAGTAGTCATCATCAGTATGAATTAACTTATCATAACTATCTCTGAGATATGGAGTCAGAGATATGTTGCTCGATGCTAATTTGGTGAGACACGCACCAATAAAAATATCCGCTGGAAAAAAAATTGGAGTAAAAATTGAAAGTTTAAAAAAAAATTTGTATTTTGTCTCGTAAATATGCTCGGTATTATAAACGCATATCGGAAGAAAGTTCACATCGAAAGGAATCCAACCAGCTCAGAAAGTCTAGCGCCACGGGATTGCAAAAGCTACGGCAGCATCGAGAAAAAAATGCATAAACGTCGCAAAGCGATTTTGTAGCTGACCTATCGGATATACAGCGGCTAGTGATAGTCCAAACGTCTACGGATCATATGCAGAGCGTTTTCACGAAAGCGAAGGCGCGGGCCCTTTATTTTTTTTATGTTGTTCAGGTCCTAATGAAATAGTAGCGATTGTCACCAAAAGTTCTAAAATTTTGTAACGATTACAATCCATTTTTACTCCTTTTTATAAAAGATATTATCGTGGCTGTAAAAATATACATTTTTTTATACAAAAGTTTGTACTAAATTAATGCCCACTTTGCTTTCAAAAATTGATTGTATGTGACAGTTAATTGATCTATTACAAAAAGATGCATAGTATTCAAAAATATCCCATAGAATCGTTTTAGATTTGTAAACGGGTAGAGGATGACAATTGTTCTTCAAAAAAACTTTTAAAGATTAGGGCAGTAATATTATTGATTGATTAGGGCAAATCATATATACAGTAGTAATAACATTTCTCAATAAACATTTGTATTTCCAATGTTAATGACTAAATACCAGATAGGCTATTCGATATGATATTCATACAGTTGCAGGCTGCTGCAAATAGTTATAATAATATTGACACAATAATTATATTATTAATAATCTATAACACTACGGTTTCTATAACTAATCATCACTACTGTTTCTGTATCTAACTACAAGCACTACATATTGTGAATGAAGGATCTATCTTATTACAATTTGTTGTAATGAAAATTATTGAGAATAATTTTTCTGGATCCAACACACTTTTTAATTATGAAATAGAAAAATATTAAGTAAAATATTTCGAAAAATATTTAACAAAACAATATTTTTTTCCTTGGAAAAAGAAGGAGTTTTTTTTGTACAAAAAAGTACAAAAAGAAAATAAAATAGCTCGATTTATTTCTTTTCTTAAACTAAGTTTTTTTTAAGTCGAAAATTGAAAAGTAAATAACTGCTTTTGATTTAAAGTTTTTCTTTTTTATTGAAAAAAAATTATCAGATATAATTTAATTAAAAAAAATCAAAAGTCATACAAATTGAATGTTTTTGGAAAATATAATAAATAATTTTGTATAAACAAGATTCAGTAAACAAAACAAGCTTGTTATGAATGTATCATAAAATTTGTGTATAGATTTTGAATTCACACTGTTCTTGTTCATTAAGTCGGTAGTTAAATATCAACCAAGCAGGGTGTGATTATGGTTCAAACCACGGAGAGGTATTATAATTTTTAATTAATTTTATAAATAATCTGAACACTCCGATTACGTCCATGGTTGTTGATGAACTACAATATTCTAGAGGCCTCCATGCGAAAATATATTGCCAAAAAAATATATATTTATTCAAAAAAAACAACCATGTTCTCGAAAGATCTTTGACGGGTATATAACGACGGGTATATAACCGGTGACCAGTGTTGATTCAAATCAGTTTAAAATGGACTATTGTCCGATTAGTTTCAAAGTATATAATTAACTATTGTTCGATTCAGATCAAGTTAAAGATTAAGTTAAAATTGGCATGTGTACAAGTAATTCAAAGTTTGACATTGTGTTGAAAAGTATAAAAAAAATTGTTGAAAAAGAAATTGAATTCTAATAATTTTTAAAAGCAATAAAACCAGGTTTTTTGTTTCGTGGAAATTTTGTTTAATTTAATTTAATTTTCGTTTTTTTTCTTTTTAAAAAAAAAACGTGCGTGTAATTTCAATTACAAAATATTTAGTAAAATCTTTTACTAATATATTTTTTTTGTTTTTGTCGAGTATCGGAATCATTTGCAGGTTCGGGCAGCGCTCCTTTGAGGTATAAAGAGAGCCAAGATACCGCGACAAATTAATCATTTAAATCAATTTATGAATATTGCCTCGTTTAATACATCTTCCAATTTTATTTTTTTTAGGAAATAAAAATTAATATAAATTAATCTCACACATTTGACACAGTGAATATGTTTAAAAAAATATCTTATATAGTTTAAATTACTGTATTAGCTACAGGAATTAATTCCATGTATGCAAATAAATAAATAAATTTCAGTAAATTGTTTTTAATCGTTTAATTTCTGATGCAATTGATCATTATTTTGTTTCTAATCAAAAAAAAATTTTTCTAAAACGGTATCTTAAAGTTTGGAAGATATTTAATTGCGGATAAAATTTAGGTGATTTGAAAAAAATTGTGTAATTTTTTACCGACGAAAAGTAGGAGGTACTCAATTCAACCTAAATATGTTTTTTTTTTCATGTATGATCACGCATTACTTTTTACAGAGTAGTCCGATTTTGAAAAATCTTTTTTGTTGGATCGGATATTTTTCAAAGTTGGTCCCATATAAATTTGAAAAAAAAGTTCCAAATTTTAGCTACAAAAAAGTCAAAAATAACTCCTTTTTTTAATTTTTATTTTATGAGTGGAGTCGCTGGTTACTGTTTTAATGTACGCTTTAAAACATATAACTGAATGTGTTATTTGACTTCCCAGCGCTTCCAGTAAAGAACAAATATTATATCGATTGTGTAAACACTATTTGGAAGCACTCAATATCTTTGCGAAATTTCAATGTTTTTTAACCGACGAAATAAATGGGGGGGGGGGGGCTCAAGTCAACCCGTATATTTTTTTTATGTTTAACCACGCATAACTTTTTACAAAGTTGTCCGATTTCGATAATTCTAATTCTAATTCGAAGCTGTTACCATATAAATTTGAAAAAAAATTCGCTCCTAAGGGTAGAAAAAAAGAGAAAAGTTAATTTTTCCCCCCACTGAATTTTCATCTGTGAACCGATTCTGTTGAAACTTGGCACACTTATGTAGCCCTAATGACACTTTAACATGTACAAAATGTACGAAAAGAAAGGCGAAATCTGAAAAGCGAAAAATAAAAACATTTTAACAAAAAATATAACCGACGAAAAGAGAAAGGAACTGAAAAGTGAAAAATAAAAACCTTTAACAAAAAATTAAACCTTCGAAGAAAGAAAGGAACTGGAAACAAAAAATCAAACAGAACCTTTTTAGTCTAAGTCTTACACTAATGTATATACCTTAGCAAATGTATATATTTATTGAACTATAGGTAGATTTTAAGGTTCGGTTTGGAGTAGTTAGAAATTAAACCAGTGCAGGAGAACTATAAGCAGCTATTAGTTTCTTCAAGTTGGTAAAATTTCTTCAAATATTTATCAAACATACGAAAAATTGTTTAGGTACATCTGCATTTGAAAGGCCAAGTTCATTAAGGAGTATAATCGCCGAGCGTAAGGGGTGTTTTATTTTACAATATTTGCTCTAATTTCAGTATATACAGAAATATTTGCAAAATTGATTTTAACACTGAGAATTTATATTACAGCCGTCACTAGCTTGATTTGTATTTGTAATTTATTTCTCTAAGAAAATTCGAGTCTACGTGACTCCCTACGTGTCGAATTTATTTCTTTCATTATTCTTTTACAGCCAAGTAGCCAAGCGGTCTAAGGCGTTTTGTCTACTTGGGGACTGGGATGTTATGGGTTCGAATCCCGACATCGGCAGTTTGTCAATTATTAAGAAAAAGAAAAGAGGGCGGTTAATTGACTAAACTGTCGGCGTATGGACAAGACGAAGTAATCGACTATGCTTGTGAAGGTTTTCTGCAGTTTCCTTCACGAACTCCAGATGTATATCGGCATTGTTCCTATAAGAATCGGTTGCAGCTGCACATCCTACCAATTTCTAGTCTACACAAAAAAATTCCTTCCACTCCACTCACATCCTCTCATCCTTAGGCATCACAATGGACCTTATGGTCGAAGTTTAGCCCATCGAAGGCAGCCGCTACAATCTCTCTATCTACATTGAGTTAATCGTAGGAAGATTTGCAAATAAAATAATTTAAAATTATACGCAGAACGGAAATATTAGATCAATCAGTCGGTACAGTTGAGAAAAAATCATTTATGTATATGAGTTATAAAGTAACGTTTAGGTTAGTTCGTGTCACACATAAAGGTAACGAGTTAAAAAAGAAAACTTGTTTACTATAACAATTACATTAAAGTATGTTAAAGTATTCTTTTTACCTACTTCCATCAGCGTGTAGATATTTCTTGTAGAGGTATTTTTAGATATCCACTATTTATGTAAATGTATGCAAAATATGGTAAACACTTTTTTGTGTACATAAAGTCTTTAATATTCATTTTGTAGAGAAAACACAATAAATTAATTATTGTAAAAAAAAAAATTAATGATGAATCTGTTGTTATAAAATTAACCAATCGGTTCACTTATCGCCTTGAAAGGCTTCTTTACTTCTTTAGTGCAGGCAAAATGATATAAATTATATAATGCTTCAACTTCACTGTCGAAGACTTTCATACGGCCGTAATAGAACAATTATTTTTAAATATGCTTGGATAAATAGCGTAATTTCAAGATAAATACTTACACACCCCGATAGCAAATAATCAAGTTCTAAGATGTATAGCAATAAAAATCAAATACTGATCAATTGAACAAACAATTGTACCTCAGAGCGTATTAAAGAGTACAGATTGAACTTGTATTCATTTACAGAAATGTTATTCATTTTAAAGACGTTCCACCACTGTGTTATATAATCAGGACAAAAAAGCGGTTTGATTTTATCATAGCGCAAAAACAAAAACACACATATACAACACATAGACAAATACACAGTTCACATATACAAAATAATGTTATTTTGAAGAAAAATTTTAAACGTTTGTATTTCGAAAACAAAACGGTAACACACGATTTATTTTAAATTTATATAATCAATATTTAGCTTTACTCTCCTTAGCTTTACACCCAGAATTTTTTTTAATTCTCTCGAGTATTTTTTCTAATACAACAGATAATAGTTGAGCGGGCATGAAGTTTTACATGCTTCTAATGAGAGAGATATTAATTATCACATTGATATTAATTATCTCGCGTTCAAAACGGTCAAAAATTCTGAAACTGCGAGATTTATTAGAAAACGTTATTATTAGCCTGTGAAAAAAAAAACAGCAAAATCTGTCGAAAGTGGGGGTGAGATTCATTTCATCATTTTTGAATTGACGTCCTTAATATTAAATAATAACCAGTTTCTACCAAATTAAAAACATTTTAATAAAAAAATGTGACAGATGTCTAGTCTATAATAATTATTTTTTCAATGTATAAAAAAAAGAAGCAAGACACATTTTAATTGAATTGAATTGATATTGATTTTTATTTTATAATTATAGTATAGATATTTCGTAAATAATGCAATGAAAACAGAACCAATGAAGGAAGAAAAACAGCCTTGTTAAATTACTTTCTTTAAAAATTTGTAAAATTCATCTAAGAAAATTAATTAAAGAATATTAATTTACAAAATAGAATAAAAATTAAAAAAGGGGAAAATAATTAATTAAAGACTACATTATGATGACAATAGTTAGAGACGATTTTTAAATCTATTCACCTATATAAATCAAATGAGAATCTTTTATCTGTTTTCTTCGCTTATAGATATAGCTTTTCTGTAGGTGTTGTATGAAGCTGATCATGAATTTCATCGTGTGTTATAAAGAAGTCATCATTGAAAACATGGACAAAAGTTATTGGAAAACCTTATTGGAAAAGGTTTTAAATTACATGCACAAACAATAGCAGACGAAATGTAAATAAATTAACACTGACTCTTATTAAATGATAATTTTTTTTAAACACAAATTTCTTTCAAACAGTTTTGGCCCTAGGGAAAAAAAAATTTTGCAGGAACTGCGTCAACTTAGTGAATTTTTTCAGAATAAATACATCAATTCTCTTTTAGAACTTAGGTCATAATTATCTTTTATCAAATTAATGTTCATGTCATATAAACAACTATGTTTATATCTTTCGTATCTGACATGCTTTTATATCAAAGGTCCACTTCGTTAACGAATAGAATCGATCGAAAGAAGAAAACACAAAATATGGATATCCCTTTTAACATTAATTTACGATTTGTAATATTCATTATATTGTTTTTAAATTGCAAATATTCCTGTAAATATTAGACTTACAAAAAATATGGTTAGAAAATGAAATGTAATAAAAATGATTTACTACAACTTTATTAATTATAAAATTTTTTCATTTTACTAATATTAAAAGAGAAATTGAGTATTTTAGGTATTTTATTTAAATTGTAAATATTTGACTAACAATATGCTCAGATAATGAATTTTTGTAGTAAAATTTATTTACTACAACTTTACTCCTAACATATTTTTCCATTTTACTAACATTAAGATAGAAATTCAAGTTTTTTCATTTTTTCCCTGCCTTTATACATCCTTCCCTCTTGCCCTATTTTGCTCGTTAATGAACCTATCAAATACAAAAAGCAGATACCAAAATTCATTGCAATCAATCTAAAATTGAGGCCTCCAGAGCGCGTAAAGATACTCCAGAACTTTTAGTAATGGCCATTTTCGTTATGTACTAGATTCGATGAACATTTGAAGAAACTTTTCCGATATTCCTTCATCGGTACAAAACCAAGAGCTACATTTTCTTTGAAAATTCGCTACTAAAAACTGAAATTTTAATTAAATCGATGGAATCGCTTTTGAGCCAATATAGTTGCATATAATTGAGTTTTTATGACACACAAACGAACATAACCTTTTATGTATACATGACATTTGTACGTATCAAGTATGAATTTTTATAAGTTTACTTGAAAAATTTATAATTGGATCATTTTTCAATGATTTTAATAATTTTTAATACGAACTATGTGTTCAGTTTAAATGAGGTAAAGCATAAATAGACTGCGGCTCACTTAATATATACTTGTAATACAACTGTAGACATGGTGAATTTTGACCAAGGAAAATAATCTAACTTTGGTTAATGTAGATAATTACAATACCAATACCAAAAAATCAATTACTAATAAAAATAAAATAGTCACCGTTTCACCACTCCAAGTGACCAGTTCACCACTCTTATCATAGTCTATACACAAAAATTCCTTCCACTCCACTCACATCCTCACATCCTTAGGCATCACAATGGATATTATGGACGAAGTGTAGCCCGTCCAGGGCAGCCTCTGCAATCTATCTATCTATCTATCCTCCGTTTCTGAGACTCTATAGTCTATAACAGAGGCATAATTTTTTTAATTTAATGTTAATTAATTTATAACCGAACTTAAATGATCTAGATAGAGGACAAGGAATTTATTTGCAGACTAAGAATTGGTAGGTTGTGCGAATGCTGCCGACTTTGATAGGAACTATACTAATGTTCATTTGGAGTTTGTGAAGGGAAACTGCAGAAACTAGAAACTAGCAGAAAACATTGGCAAGCATAGCCAGTTACTTCGTTCTCGTCCATACGCCGACAGTTTTAGTGAATTATCCACCCTATTCAATATAATTCACAAACTGCCACCGCCGGTGTTTGAACTCGCAACATCCTAGTTCCAAGTGGAATGCCTTAGCAAGAGCGGCTACACGCTTACAAAAAGCTCATTAGTATACAACTTTTAAGTTATTTATTATTTGATAGCTGCTGGTCTATAACGGTATTTAATAATATATTACCTCAGATCCATATTTTTTAAATATCATTTAATTGCATTTGATATATGAAGTAGAAAAAAAAACTATTTATTAAAAAATATCAAACATACTTCATTCACTCAGTACTTCTATAAACTAGATTAATTTATTTCAATTCCTCCGTGGATATGAGAGCTATAGATTTATGCGGGCGTAGTGGGTAGGTACATATCCGATTGCATATTTATTCATATCAATATTTCTATTAACTAATAATTTATGCTTTTTTACCACCATATACAGTTGTGTATAGCATAGAGGTTATGTATTTTATTGTACGCAGTAGTCTTCTGATCTCAAAAAAGAGTGTTCGTGGTCGCCAAGCGCAACAGAAGTGATACTTCAATTCAAAGAATTAGAAGTATGTAGGGTTAACGAATAACCCACCCACTTGCGGTGGTTAAATATAGAAGGACCGACATTGATAGATATTTATTTGTTGAGACAAAAATTTGTGTTTTTCAATTTTTCTTCTCTCATGTACGGTTTGAAACAAATACAATTTCAAGACATTCAACTCCTGTTACCGACTTCAGGTGTCAAAATATTTTTTGGCTCTGTATGTTTCTTTCTTTTACCTCCAAATTAAGATATTTAATGTGGGTAAATTTAGATGCACCAACTCACGAAACTCAAGTCACTTTTTAGTCCTTCATTCAGTTTTAATATAGTTAAGCGACAATTCCCAGGATTTGTATTTACCATCACACCAGAAGTTTTACTTCAAAAAATTCGTTTTTTTGATATTGAAAATCATACTTTTAACATTGGGTCTTATGGAGAAACTATAAGTTTAATCTTTATAATCGAATAAAACATAGTTTATAAAAAAAAATTTTGACATAATGGAAACCCGACTTCAAAAATCAAATATTCTAAAACCAAAAATGCACTAAAAAGCAAAAAAAATAATTGCATATTCTTGTGTCAATTTTAGTTCACCTAAGCAAAATTTTTTTTAATATATATGTACAATTATTGTTATTTTCGGAGTCGGTGTCAGCAAAGAGAAATTCACATAAAATTTGGACACCGCCTCCAAAAATAACTAAATTAATTTTGAGTGCATTTTTTTATAACACATTTTTTTTTATCAATATTTTTTTTTTTAGTTTTTAGTGCATTTTTTCATAACAGATTTTCAGGTTTTTTACATGCATTTGGTTTTTTTTTTGTAAAATTTTTTTTTTGGAGTCGGTTTTTTTTGTTAACAATTTTTTTGAAGTCGGTTTTTAAAAAAATTTTCTTATTTTTGCATTATGAATGAAGATATCCTTTCAAAAAATAAAAATAAAAATTCGCAGAAATCGGTTATCACATATAAATTGAGGATTTTCCTCGATTTCCCGGGAATCCCCTCATCAGTATACGATTTAGTGCCAATGGGGCCAATGGAAAACCTAACCCTTTAAAACAAAAATTCAAAATCGGTTCATAAATGACGGAGTTCTGAGGTGACAAACATTAAAAAAATAAAATCAAAAAAATACAGTCGAATTGAAAACCATCCTCCTTTTTGAAGTCGGGTTAAAAATGCAGATAAGTTTTTATACAACTATGTAAATTGTTGTTAAATAAATAAGGAATTTTAGCCAAAGATGAAGGTATGTTAAAATGCATTTTGGAAAGTAATAATAAATTATATAAGTAATTTTATCATTTTAGAGAAGCAAAACACAGGATTTTACTTTTTAATTTAAAATAAAAGAAACCTAACGAGTCACAACTCACGAGTATTATTATTAACCACATAACCAAAGAATATTTAAATCTAGTTTTAACGTATACATTAAATCTGTAATGCGACTGCACATGCCCGCTAAATGACTATTGCGAACGTCCTTAAGTAACATCGGCTATTTGTCAATAGTTAATAATTTTACCAACGATATATTTTCTTTGTACGTTCCCACTATCGAACCTGTTACAAGAACTTCCATATACTTGGAATTTCACAATTCAAGTTTTCCCAAAAGTTCTAAATACTTTTATCTTTTGTCTGTGTATAGAGGTTGTAAAGAGGTTGTAAATAATATTTTTCTAGTTATAGTCTGTATGTATTTATTTATGCAGATTTCATGACTCAATATAAGTGTATGGGTTGTTTCAAGAACGAATGTCTCTTGAACTACCAATTGGTTTAATCAAATAGAACGTATAACTTTAATAGCATCCTTACATCCCATTTATATACTGCAATGTGTCTGATGGGATCAACACTCCATTTTGTTGGTAAGCAATACTTTTATATAATACAGTGTTTTTCTTAGCTGATAATTCATGATATACCTACCAAATTAAATTATATATCATCAATGCATCACTTTTAGATAAGCTCTAATTTCAAGCAAAATCCTACTTATGAATTTTTGGAGATAAACTAGAATATTAAGCAAATACAATTCAAGAAAACTAAATTTCCGATTAAACACCAACATATCCGAGCAACATATCCTTGACTCCATATCTCAGAGATAGTTACGATTAGCTAATTCGTACTGATGATGACCACCTTGTAGTCGAAATACGTATATATAAAATACAAATAATTGTTCTTGAGAATTGGGGCAAAATTTTAAATTTAATTTCAAAAAACCTAGAGTTCTCTTTGATTAATTTAATAATCCGATAATAATATTCGGTTTGTCAAAGAATTAATGAATCTAAGAGCTAAGAAAGGAATATGAATACGTTCACTAAATTTTGGTTATCACATCTATTTAAAATACAATGTAAGAATCCTAAGATTCCCTAACAAATGAAGGTGTGGAAAGTGGTTTCAGGCTTGCGGAGTAGGGAAAAGAAAGAACGAAAATGTGGAGAAAAAAATGAATTCCTTAAAACCAAAATTGAAAAGGTAAAATCAACCGTTGAAGTTGATTAAAGATGATAAAAATGTTTTCATCATAAAAGTATAAAATATGTATATATCATACCAAAAACAAAAATGTGAAAGGGTTTAAGTTTTCGCCTACAAAAAGTATTGATATCCAAATTATTATATTTGACACACAAAAATTTATTCGCCTACAAAAGTAGCAAAGTCTACGTAAGGGCCGTAAGTTTTTAGCCAAAGATAGAAAATAAACGGTATTTATAATTTATTGCGAAATACTTGGTATTTAATGAGGATAAATGTATTTATCAAAAGTATGCAAATTTACTTGGGTAAAGCTTTGTTACTAAAAAATTTTTTCGATTTTTCCAAAATCAAGAAAGACAGTTATCAAGAGAGATATCGATAGGGGTAAGGCAGTTATTGTCTTCCCCTCCTTCCAAACTCTCCTTCACCTCACATATCAAGTTTCGACTAGAGTGGCTACAGACACTATCCCCCTCCCCCTATCGGGGAGGGAACTTTCCGGTTTTCCGACTTTTCTGGTTGATTTCAGCCTAAGATCTATCTACCAATCAACGTTATAGAGCTACTGGGAGTACCATACAATATTGAGGACTATGATCAGTGACTGTGTGAGTCAGCCAGTCAGTCCCTAAAATGTCGATTGTTTTTAGGATTAATATCTTGGAAACTATTACTACGTACCGTCAGATAGTTGGTTTGACGTTTTAAATTTCACTTTCATAGCTTTGTTTGTTCCTCAGATACAGAGGCTTAATAACCGTCTTAAATTCTTTCTGTAAAACATTGTACGGTAGGCGTTCATATTAAAACTTTTCCCGGAGCACTACCGTCCGTGCTATGGGAAAATATCATAACGCTTGAAACTGAACCTAGTTTGGCCACAGCCTTGATGTTTTTCAGAAAAGAACTGCCATCCACAGTGGAGTTAGAAACCCAAAACAAAATATTTTTCTCTAACTCTATGGTTTCAAAGATGGGTAATTCAAAAATGTTGTTAAACTACGTTGCTTCATGTTCCACAGATCAGTCAATGGCTTTCTCCGACAACATTCATTTAGGCCCATATTTCTACCAAATTTATATATGGCAAGGAAATAAACTGGACCCGGGGTGAGGTTCATCAAAACACTGATATTGCACCAAATCAGAACAACTCTTAGTCTTGCCCATGAGACCATTCCGAAATTAATACTATTGTCTTGCAATGCAAAGTGTTATAATTTTCCCACTTCTTAACCATCAAAAACCATATTCCACATCTTCGTTCATTCGGGATTCATAAATTGCATTATAAATAGAACTAACTTACAACGAAAGTTTCGTAAACGTACCATATTTTTGTGTGGTAGGTATATGTGGGCAAATATTTTTTATACCTTAGAAGATCTCTCTAAAATTATGCATGTTCTGAAACTTCAATTAACCCCCAGTTTAGGGACACTTTATATATATAATATTTATTTCTCTATGCTCATAATCTTCTGAACAAGTATATAGTGGAATTATATATCGTATATAATTCAAGTAATATAATATTATAAACGATAAGTTAATTGGATTCTTACTTGAGAAATGATTTCAAACACAACTTTGATAATATGTCAATACCACATGACATAACCGACAATAATATTATCATCATTCTGAATTTACATTGAAGATGATGTGCATATTATACATCTCTATTTTCTACTGGAATTATAATATAAGTTAAATACACTTAAAGCAGTTAACAATTATATAGACGTTTTATTAACTTCAACATCATAAATATAACTAACTTATACATGCGGCTTTGCTCGCGTTTTATTGTTATATCTCCGGCTCAATGTTATTTTAAGACTAAAAACCTCACTGATATGTCCCACCGCTGTCACCAGTCCAAGTAGCCGAGTGGTCTACGGCGTTATGTCTGTGCAATATGCAGTACTTGGAAACTGGGAGGTTATGGGTTCGATTCCCGACATCGGCAGTTTGTCAATTATTAAAAAAAAAAAGAAAAGAGGCGGTAAAATGACTAAACTGTCGGCGTATGGACAAGAACGAAGTAACTGGCTATGCTTGAGAAGGTTTTCTGCAGTTTCCTTCACGAACTCCAGATGAATATCGGCATAGTTCCTATTATAGTCGGCTGCAGCATTGTTAGGATATGCCTACCAATTCCTAGTCTACTCACAAATTCCTTCCACTGCACTCACATTCTCACATCCTAAGGCATCACAATGGACCTTATGGTCGAAGTGTAGCCCGTCAGGGTAGCCTTTACAATCTTGCTCGTCAACCCACCGCTGTCACTACTTCAAACAAATATTTATCGTACCGCCACCATATTACAACGAATATTTTCTTCAAATACTTATCGTACTTCCACCGTGTTTCTATTTCAGTTCAGTTATTTCAGTTATGAACTTTAATCATAAGCTTTTTAAAAAATAAGTTTCATCAAAATCATCCCAGTAGTTTTCTCTTGATGCTTGAATGACCAAAAAACCAGACAAATAAGCAAACAAATAAACAAATAAACATACTTTTACAACTTTATAATAGTAGAGATTATATAGGGTGGTGCATAAGTAACGTTATGATTTAATTAGTGAATATATTTTTTGTTTACGGTTTTTTTCAGAATTATATAATAATATAGCCCTAATTAAGCCCACTTGTTAGGCAAACGCCTCCCCCAATGAAACCCATGAGTTTCTGCTTTTAGCGATTGTCTCTTATTCGTGCTACGTGCCCAGCTCAATGTCATTCTAGTTTTTTAATGGTGAAGGTCACTTCTTTTATTCTCGTTTTAGAACGTATGAAAGAACATCTCAATTTATCTCTCTCAAGTGCATTTATCAATTTTTTCAGAATTAACTTTGAAAAACTTGGGAAATAATGATGGAAAGACTCAGCACAGAACAAAGTACCAAAGTTATTCAATTTTATTTTGAAAGTCAGCATTCGATTACTCACGACCCAAAGATCATATCGAAATTTCTTTCGTGTTCCGACAATTTACCGATTGGTTCAGCATTTTCGGCAACATGGGACTGTTTGTGATCTTTTGCGTCCTGGAAAACCTCGTGCAGTTCGAAATGATGTGAATATTGCTCGGGTGCAAGCAAGTGTTGAGGAAAACCCCGAAACTTCCACCAGACTACGTTCTCAACAGTTGATGATGTCTAATCGGTCTTTGCAAAGAATTTTACATACGTTACACCTTTTCCCATATAAGATTCAATTGGTTCACGAGTGAAAACCAAATGATGCACCAATACGCAATCATTAAATAAAAAATAACGTTCTTATGCGCCACCCTATACAATTGAATTTTACATATCTCTTCGTATACGCAAACTACAGCGTAATAGGTAAGGTAGCTGTTGTTTATCTGATGTTAAAAAAACTTATCTGACTCCTTGGATTGGCATTATTGGACTTTACATATCCTTGACTCCATATCCCGGGAATAGTTACGATTAGCTAATTCATACTGACGACGAGTACTCTGAAGTCGACATACGTATTTATAAAATACAAATAATTGTTTTAGAAATTGGAGAAAATTGCGAAATTAAATTTCAAAACACCCAGAGCTCTCTATTTTTATCTTAATAATAATCTTTATACTATTATTGGATGCTATTGCTGTATTATCTGTATCTGTTTGCCGTTTGAATGGACTTTAAGTTTTAAATCGCTTGCACAAAAAAATCATAACATTCTTTAGTAGTTGTTTTCTTTGTTGCTAAATTATTTTGAATTTACTTTTTATGAAGTTACTTTCTGATAGTTATTTTCCCTTGTAAGGGTCTATACACTATGAGAATTTGGTTGTATGCAATTTATTTCATTAAATGTTAAAGTAAAGAATAGTTTCATATCGATGGAAATATAAAACTGCACGAAAAAGAAATGGTTTTGTTATTTTGAAGCTTTTTCATAAGTACGAGCTCCATCATTTTCATTTACGATATAATGAAATTACATGAATTTTTTTCTTACATGTAGGCTTCAAACTAGTTGGATGAAACTAATTGTAAAACATATGATTTGTGAAACCAGTTTCCTCCATTTTTTCCTCCACATTTTACCTTAAAGTAATTTAAACTAATTTTTGCGAGAAAACGAAGTGACTGCAAAATTCAAACAATTTTTTAATTTCTTTCTATACATCATAACATATCTTCCATTTTTACTCCTAATAAAATATTGAATAAATTATAAATTTTTGTTGTGTTGCTTATCTTATAATAGATATTATTAAAGAAATATTTTTTTTAGAACATTTAATGTCATCACCAGATGTTGCAATCACCATATAATATAAAAATGCATTTTTAATATAAACACACAAGTGATTTTAAAATTGGCATCATTCATAATCATGTTGCAAAGGACGGTGAATACTTACAAGATGTAGGGACGAGAAATAGATTTCACAGTTACCTCTGTGGGTCATCGATTGTGAGGGTTAGAAAGCGTCAGACAATTCTGAGATAAGAGCTCACAAAATATTCCAATTTTCAGTGCAGCGTATCCATTTCAAATTTCATCATAGATATCATCGACCAAGTGGCGCAATGGATATCAAGCTTGACTACCAACTGGGAAATAAGTATTCTCTTCTATCTAGGGTAAGTATGAGACTACCTATGGCAAAAATTACCCTGTGAAATAAACAACTGTGAAATATGTTTAGAAGGGTGCTGCTATATCAGAAAATAATTCTCAGTCCTATGCCGTCACTTTTCAGCGGTACAGGTGAGAATATGGGAAAATTGAATTTTCCAGCTCAAAAACGGTATACGGCTGAGAGTTATTTTCTGATATAGTAGCAGCCTTATAAACGTAATTCACGGTGGATCATTTCACAAGGTAATTTTACCATGGGCCTGTAGTCTATATGCTTTTGTTTTAATTATACAAATTTATAATTTTATAAAGCAATTAATTATTTCTGATTATGAATATTATAAATTATTATTTTTTAAATATGTACTTCTTTATAGGAAATTAATACAGGTTAATAGAGGAAATTTTATTAATACTCTGATTTATATTGTTAATTGTTAAATAATCACAAAATCCGTTTTTTAACTAAACAAGTGAAAATAACAACTAACTGAGTTAATTGCTTAAATACCCAGTAAACACTGATTTTATGAAAAAAAAATTTTTTACAAAATTGGTATGTTTTTAATAAAATTTTTTGTTCTATATCTTACAGTTTCAATGATATCAGCGCACCAACCTAAGCTGATATCGAATTGTCATTTTTTTTGTAACATAATATTTACGGAAATATATACGATTTTAGTATTCTAATCCTAATATTCTAATTATTATAAAGAATATTACCATGTTTGGTAGAGTCAAATTAGCTTCATAAACTCGGAACCGCAATTTAAAAAAAAATCGATTCATCTTGACGTCCTAAATATGACCAAAAATTTTGACAGTCCGACTAGTGACGGAAGAGTGTCAAAAGTGAATTTGTTTATAAAAAAAAAAGCGTTTTTTCTTATCTTTTGAAAACAAAAAATTTTAAAAATGACATCGAATATTACTCAATTCTATATAAAAAAGAAAACAAATGAACAGAACATTAAAATCGGTTTATTAGAATTCGAGAAAAAAATTCCCAAAGTTCGACAAACGCAAAAATTTTAAATAAAAATAAAGAATCTAAAAATTAATTTATTTTTTTTTAACAATGGCCAGAATATGCCTTCTATATGTTAAAAATAATATGCCCAATTTTAGCCCTTAAAAAAAATTAGGTTCTCGACAATTAATAAAATACCATGTCATTGATTTTTATAAATAAAAAGGGTGCATTTCATTTTAGATGAACAAATCTTTTTTTAAATGAAAGGTCTTACAAATATCTATAAAATGAAAAAAAAAAATCAGTGTATTTCTACCTATTATAAAAAAGATATTAAGAAAAACCGCTTTTTTGTTATAAACAAATTCAATTCAAGTTTGACCCTGTTCCGTCACGATTCGGACCGTAAAAACTTAGGACCATATTTAGAACGTCAAAATGAATCTGCCTGAAAAATCCAAATTTATCTCTACCAGTTAGCTTGATTTAATAATTATTACGTTTCATTTACGTTATGAATTTGTTTTGCGTTCTTTAACAATCAAAAGTTTGTGATCACTCTCTTTAAAATACAACATATATCAGATATTTTGTAGTGAAAAATCCAAACGATATATCTATATATATATATATATATATATATATATATATATATATATATATATATATATATATTATATATATATATTATTATATATATATATATATATAATATATATATATATATATATATATATTGTATAGTAACTACATTTTCATGTTACACAGAGATATATAATATAATGTCGACCATTATTAAAAGCAAGTATGTATATGAGAGAACCGCATTAACCGTATCTAGCGTCTAATATTACATTAGTGGCTACATTCAAAACCGCTTCGATCAATCATTAGTTAAATATGTACCTGCTGCACATTTTCATATAATAATAATAATGATATTCTGTCTGCAATAGACTGTTGTGAACGCTACACATAGTAGTTCCTTGATAGTTTTTTATTTTTATTTTCACCTACTATAGTAAATTTTCTTTTATATAAGCTTATGATTCTGTACCTTACACTTTTATGTAAACATTTTTAATGATTATTAAACAAGATTAGAAATTGTTAGAGAAAATGTGAGAGAATATTATTAATAATATAATATGGAGAGACTTTTATTGCCGAGTAAAATCAGATAAGTAATAAATAAATTAAAACAAAAATAGTTGACGGAGTTTAATTGATAAAGAATAATGAGCGTGTTCTAGACCAAAAAAATTCATTAAAACTTCAATTACTTCCAACCATATCCAAAATCGACTCTAGGGTAATGAAAATTAATGAGTTTATAGTTGTGGATTTTGTAATTCTCATGACAAAACTACGCTTAAATTATTGAACAACTTACAGCAAATTTTATTTTCTCCAAATAAAATTTCATAAATACCATCAATTTTAGGGAGTTTTCGAAGCAAATGTAGTTATTGCGATTGTTCGGATGAACTAATTTCTTTAATATTTCTTCAAATATTCATTGATCCTACATAGTAGATGTAAAAAATGGTCATCGTTAATATGCCGTAGAAATACCGAAATAGTAACATACGTAACGTATACGTAAAAAAATTAAGCTAAAGAGACATGTATAGGGAAACCCGGAGCACATCGGTATACCGGGGCGGAATGAAGTTAGTCGATTTTCGGTGTCAAACGGGAGCTACGAGCAAGGGAGTACCCTTTTCTGCTGCATTGTTTCAAAATGTCTTCCAGTAGACACAACTGGCATCAGGATTGATAGTCCTTCAAGTGAAGACACTAATTTTACTAACCCTGGGCGCTCTTGGATGACAACTGACAAAAGAGTCTCTTTTTTCACCATGAAATTTGTGCATAAACTTATTTTTTCTGCATTTTCACTAGTTTTATATGTATTAATAATAACCTGTCCTGACTCTGTGATTCTGCTTCGTCCTTGCTACCCCATTCTTCAAATGATATAATTTTCTATTTTTGAAAAAACAATTTGTTTATTTATTTTCTTACAATATTATAGTATTTTTGTAATATTATAATGTGCCCAAAGAAAATTTCAGATCTCTTAATAAACCCTTTTACATTTTTAACCATATTTTCAACTTCGTATTTCTTCGAACAGACATAATCGTGCGTCTCTTTTGAGATAAGTGTATGTCTTTCAGAAATTTATTCATTCGTGTATTGCCGTGCCATGTTCCACGTTCGTTAATAGTTGGTCAAAAGCAAACAAAGAAGGGTTCAAAACGAGGGTGAATTATATTATTCTAAAATTAGTTAGCTGGAAAGTTCTAACACGTAATATTGAAGAAAATACTGGACTAGATATCCAGATGCCCGAGGTTCGATTCCTGGTTGACGAGTTAATTTTTTCATATCAGTATTTAATTTAATTAAAAATACAATGACAATGAAATTTGTCTGAGTAGTATACGCTAAAGTCTTCTACAGTTTGTCATACGTAACCGAAAGGAATTTGGACAAACATCGTTATGTTGGCGCTTAAGTATACACAAATAAACAAATATTAAAAATACACATAATTACTATATACCTTCTGATAATATTTTCTATGAAAATTAGCTTAGTCTACGGTGCTCCTAAGCGAAAAATTTTTTTACATGTGCTAAAAATATTTAAATAACATGTAGAACCAAGTATTTGTATAAATATATACACATGCATTTACACTTATGAAAGTGAATGTTAACGTGTATATAAAAGTACAATAACCAGACACGCACAGATAAACAATTCAATACTTGCAGAGTGTACGAACCATTAACACAGTTAGTTCTAACATTTCTTAATTACTAAAGAAATTTGTTGACTTTCAAGTATATAATGAATATTTAATAAATAGATTCAAATAAAACTTTAAACATTTATTAAAACAAATCGTAACAGTTATAGTATAAGCATGTCACTAAATTATGTATAATGAAGGAAATGAAATATCATACAAAAAATTATGTAAACAAAATGTCGAATAAATAATTGTATAACATAATAATTGATATTCAATCATCTATAATATGATGCGCTGATTAAATGAAATTTAATATTGAAATTAAATCCTTAAAATAACATTCTTTACTCATCCTGTCAACTCAACTTTAAATATAAAATATATATATCTATTTATTATTAAAGGTATATTGAAATGAAACCTTATTATTATAAAATTTACTATAAACTTAATATATTCAAAACATATATTATACATTGACTATACTATATATTATCGTTCATAAGACCTTTCGATCGTAGGTGAATATAACCGTATATTTCAAGAAGTATGATAGTTACATGATGACCTCGATATAATTTTATATCCATTAAGTAACCTGAGCATAAAACAATGAAAATAGTCTCATAATTAGACGCTAGTGAAATGCTAATTCAATGCCCTAATTAAAAATTAAATGCTCTTTCTTGTGG
This sequence comes from Nineta flava, assembly GCA_963920215.1. Lineage (NCBI taxonomy): Eukaryota > Metazoa > Arthropoda > Insecta > Neuroptera > Chrysopidae > Nineta > Nineta flava. The sequence goes on along the minus strand of OY986040.1, from coordinate 32,403,081 downwards.
TACGTTACCGCATGCTCTGCTAGCTTAATATTAAACTAGCAAAGCAACATTTTAAAAATCAAGTAATTATATTGTTTTTGAGCTCAAATTATTAAGCTAATTAAATGCTCTAAAAAAAAAATTTAATACTCTTTGTTGTACTGTGTAACCGCATGCTCTGCTAGCTTAACCAGCAGAGCCATGTTTTAAAAATCAATTAATTATATTGTATTTAATATCAAATTATGAAGCTAATTAAATGCGAACTAAATGCTCTAATAAAAAGTTAATTGCTCTTTGTTGTACTGTGACACCACATGCTCTGCTAGCTGAAAGTTGATCTAGCAGAACAATACTTTAAAATTAAAATAATTAATTATGCAATGATCGACATACTTAATTTTTACTGGGTACTTTGAAAAATTGGTTCCTGGACACCTCAAATGAAGCCATTCCAAATACGAGTTCTTAATATTAATATATAAATTATCCTCATCGCAGTTTTCCATTTTCACTTCAGTCACATGAGTAAAATTTAAGGTCTTAAAATAGGTAGGAAAATATAGCTAAAACAGATAGGAGATCCCAATACATATTTTTAGAGTGAATTAAACGATCCACAAATTGGGTTCCGTACTCTTTTCGCTAACCCACCTATTAAAAGATATTAAACGTGAAACTTTGTCTCTGCTTGGTGAGCATTAGAAAAAGAAAACATATTTCCTTAGAAAATTAGTTGATTTACAAAAATGGTCTCTTTTGTTAAAGCCATTAAAAGATTATCGCAAACAAAGTTCAACTTATACCGATTTTAACCTCTTTTTAAAACCGTATATATTCAGTTGAATTTTGATTCAATTAGCTTTTAATTGAATCAAAATATATAAAATAATATACAAAATATATTTTTTCTAATATATATAGATTTTTAATATATTGCCTTGCTAGCTTTACATTAAGCTAGCAGAGCATGCGATTACACGATACAACAAATAGCAGTGAATTTTTCATTAGGCCATTTAATAAGCATTTAATTAGCTAGATAATTTGATATCAAAAACAATATAATTACTTGATTTTTAAAATATTGCTCTGCTAGCTTAACATTAAGCTACCATAGCATACGGTAATGCACCACAACAAAGAGCATTTAATTAGAGTCTAATTATAAGACTATTATCACTGTGTTCTGCTCAGGTTGCTTTGCTTGTTTAATGGACATTATAATTTTACTATTATGTTACATTGCACTTCATCCAATGATTGACAACAGCCTTTAATATTAGTATTTATTTAGTATAGAACTATAGGTTTATAACTAGATATTGTCCTTTTCTTATATTGGACTTTTCAGGTGAGTAGATAGCAATTTTTATACCCAGTATATGTAATACAAGGTATATTAAGTTTGATTACGATTTTGTAACGCTTGAAAATATTAATCCTCGACATAAATGCTTGGAATCGGTATTCATAAAATAGCCTAATTCGGCCATTTGGGCTAATGCGTCTGTCTGTGAACACGATAACTCAAAAACGAAAAGAGATAACGAGCTGAAATTTTGTATATGTGTTCGTTAGCAAAAAATTAAGGTCAAATTCGTTAATGGGCAAAATCGGAACGTGTTTTGTTTGAATTTTTTTTTCATAAACTCAATAGTTTTCTCATAATTTGTGATTAAATGTTTTTCGGAAAGCGGAAATATAAAAATATCAAAAATTAATTTTCAAAAGTATCCATTGAAGTGTTAAAAATGGAATATAGAAAAAACCATTTTGAATTGTTTTTCAACGCCAAGTAGGTCAGGATTGAGGGTTTTTCACCGTTACTTAGTTCAAGTTTGCCTGCTGCGCGAGTTGATCAGGTTAACATAGTAAGGATTTTTACAATTATACTAGGCTTAAATCATATTTCACTTCTATGAAGATAGCTCTTGAGTTTCTAAACATTATATTATCGAATGATAATTAGTGAGAACTCTAGGTTTTCGAAATAAAATTTCAAATTTGCCCCCTTTATCTAGATCAGTTTTTTGTATTATAAATACGGATTTCGACTACAATGTAGTCATTATCAGTGTAAATTAGCTAGTCGTACTTTACTCTTTGACAATTGGAAATAGATATAACGTCGATATCAATAGACAAAAATAAAAATTAATAGAAAATTAACTAGATTAAAATATACTTGATTTAAAATATAATAAATTTTAAATTATATTTAAATTGCTCTTGTTAAAATTTCCTTCATTCACATTTATTCCTGTTAATTTTACTCTTATTAAAATTACTCTTTTATTGTCGCAGGATATGTTACTTGTTACTAATTTGGTGACAGTTTCACACATATCCTGCGACAATATAACAGTAATTTTAATAAGAGTAAAATTAACAGGAATAAATGTGAATGAAGGAAATTTTAACAAGAGCAATTTAAATATAATTTAAAATTTATTATATTTTAAATCAAGTATATTTTAATCTAGTTAATTTTCTATTAATTTTGATTTTTGTCTATTGATCTCGACGTTATATCTATTTCCAATTGTCAAAGAGTAAAGTACGACTAGCTAATTTACACTGATAATGACTACATTGTAGTCGAAATACGTATTTATAATACAAAAAACTGATCTAGGTAAAGGGGGCGAATTTGAAATTTTAGTTGCGTTTCTAGTTTTAAATAATCGGTAAAATTCTATAAATTGTATGTATTGCTATTACATGAACATTGTTTGTGAAATGTAGTGACAAAAAATAAAATATAAAACGTATAAACCATTGATAAGAGTAAACGTATAAGTTAAGAAGAAGAACTACATCATAACTGTGTAAATAACAACAACATTTGATTAAAAACTTAATTAATACAATATACTTTATCATTTACAAACATTATATAATTTCTTACCTATTTAATATTATAAATTTATAATTTGAGTTAATAGAATATTGGAAATTATATATTAATAATACATAAAATATGTATATCGTATGTCGTTTTATACAGAGATAAACACATTGCAACGGCATTGAGTAAATATTTAATCTACAACATTTTGTATGAATTAAGTTTTTTTTAAATGAGATAAAACAGCAAATAAAAATGTAAAAATTATATTTTTGTAGAGCCTTGATAAAGTCAGCAACGACTGACAAAACGTTGACTATAGAATAATATAAAAAAATTAATTTTTTTACATTAACGAATAGTTGTCCATATTTCCCTTAAAAAATAAAAAATTTGTAAAATTTATTTCAAATATATGTTTTTTTACCCGGTATAAAATATATACCAAGGTGTATTTAGTTTAGTTCCGACTTTGTAACGGTTGAAAATATTGATCGTAAACAAAATTTTTTGCTATAGGTGTTCATAAAATAACCTAATTAGTCCATTTCCGCATGTCCGCTCGTCCGTCTGTGGACACGATAACTCAAAATCAAAAAGAGATAACGAGCTGAAATTTTATGAGTGTGTTCTACAGCTTAAAAGTAAGGACCATGTTTGGGCAAAATAGGAAAAACTGCCTGCCTTTGAAACCATAAGAGATAGAAAAAAAATAAAACGAAAAAAATGTTCCTTTTATAAAAATTAACAATTTTTGTTTGAAATTTTTTTCATAAATTCAGGATATACCGGGTATTAAAGCAATTAACACAGTTAATTGTTATTTTCACATGTTTTCTGTTGCAATTTTTTACACATTTTCTTAAAGAAGACTTCGAAAATAGTCATTAATACTAATTCTAGCTCGGAAGATAGTTGAATTGTCTTTTAGGTAAAAAATTGAAATATATTTTTACGTTACTGCATTAGGGGTTGCATGTTTGAATAAAATGTTGATAAATCAAGCTATACCATGATCTTTAATAATTTTTTATTGTTTTCTTTCAGTACACCTTTCGAAATTTGGCAAAACAAAACCCTTATAGAATCACTGGTGTGATTCAAAGACTTTTTCATGGAAATGATTAATTCTTAGCATAATTGCAGTATGCAGTTACCCTAATATGAAAATGACATTAAAATTTGAAATTTTTAGGAGGTTTGTTTTGTAGGTTGAATAGAGAACTACAAAACGTGACGCCCTTGAAATATATTTGTTAAGGACATTATGGAGGATGTAAATGGAAGTTTATTGAAGCTCGAATTCAGCGATATATGATGAATAACTATTTTATTAGCGTCCGTCTTTTGGTATAGGTATTACTAGAATTTGTGGTTAAATAGATTCAATATACAATGGAATATACAATAAGATGTTTTGTCAGTCCGAGTGGTCGACCGACTTTGATCCACTTTCTAGGTGTGTTTGAGACCTACACACAATTTTAGCTTGTTATTTCTTTTCGTTTTTTAGTTTTAACAAATGGATAAAGAAACTGACGGAAGAAGATGTGGCAATGGGCAAAATAGGTCATTTTATGATACATACATCAAATACACATATATCAAATTTTTTTTTCTGCAATCAATATTTTCAACAATTAGATGGGACTTGATCAGCCCAAGTGGTCCAGCTTTTAAAGGAGCTCTGCTAATAACTTGGAAGCTGCGAGCACAATTCTCAACGGTAGCCGTTTGTCAATTAAAATTAATGGGGGCAGTTTATTGACTAAAACTGTCGGCGTATGGACAAGAACGAAGTAACCAGATCTTCTTTTGAAGGTTTTCTGCAGTTTCCCTTCACGAACTCCAGTTGAATATCGGCATAGTTTCTATCAAAGTCGACTACAGCAGCACAATTTACCAATTCCTACTCTGCGTACAAATTCCTTGTCCTCCACTCACATCATTAATGTATGGTTCAAAATTAATATAAGTTAAAAAAATAATGTTGTGGGTGGCCTATGTTATTGACCTTGTTGTCTAAGAAACGGAGGTAAAACCACATTATTATTATTATAAAACAAATGAAAATAACAACTAACTGAATTAATTGTTTAAATACCCGGTATATACTGCGTTTATGTAAAAAAAAAATTCAAAAAAAAATTGTTTATTTTTAAATTAGGAACAGTTTTTGGCGTTTCTACCACTTCAGTTTCAAAGATGGCCATTTTTTCCCGATCGCGGCAGCGTTGGAGTAGAAATTATGAGAGTTTATAAAAAAAGTCTCAAACAAAAAAATTTTATTTTAAAAAGAGGAAGATTTTTTTGGTACAAAATTTTTTTTCTATCTTTAACGGTTTCAAAGATAAAGTTTTTTCTTCCATGGCAGGAGTATCCACCTTCTGATTTTGCCCATAAACGAACTAGACTTGACTTTTTAACTTTAGAACACACTTTCAAAATTTCAGCTCGTAATCTCTTTTCGTTTTGAGTTATCGTGTTGACAGACAGGCAACCGTCACAAAATCGGAACTAAACTGAATATACCCTGGCATATTATATATATCGGGTATATAAATTATTATAATAAGTAGTTTCGAAATAATTCACCATATACATGGAAAGGTTAATTATTGATTGCACTTAAGATCATGGTCAGTGATTGTAACGAGAATAAAGTTGTACTCCAACTCCAAACACACATTGTAGATATATTTTAATGTCATATCTTTCCGATATAAATAAATATTACAATCAGTATTTATGTGTGTGAATGTAGAACAATAAACAGTGCATAAAATAATAAAAACAAAAATATTTAGAACAACGAAGTATAAATATCTATCTGTTCACTTCTTGCAACAAACATACTAAAATATTATTGTTACTTATTTTATTTGTAGTATATAATACAGTGCTTCTTGTACTAGTCTTGTCAAGAAGTTACAAAACATGTTAATTCTTGCTACTGCGAATTAAAAAAATTCATTACGCAGGAGCTGCTTCAACTTAGCGAATTTCCTTAAAATACATAAATCACTTTCTAGCGTTCTCAATTTTAGTCTGATCAAAATGAAATGGCGTATCTGGTATGATTTTAGGATTGGCAAGGCCAATTTTATTAATAAATGACATACGTCAAGGGGAAAAGGGGCCATAAAATAGGAAGAAAATACAAAATATAAAATATCTCTCTTAATATTAGAACAATCGAAAAATGCGTAAGAAATAAAGTTGTAGAAAATCAACTTTGCTACAATTCATCACCTTATCATTTTTGCTCAAACTCTAATGTGTACAGAGATATTAAGGAATTGAATTTTCTATCTTAAACCGTCAATATTTCTGTAAATGTTAGTGTAACTGAAAATATGATAAGAAACTAAATTATATTAAAACTTACTACCTACAACATTACTTCTTATATTAAAACTTACTACCTACAACATTACTTCTTATAAATTTTTTGACTTTACAAATATTAAGGGAGATATGTCAAATTTTGTGTTTCCCCCTCCCTTTAAACCCCCCTTTCCCCTTGTCCGATTTTACGCATCAACGAACTTGACCTTTTGCATACTAAAAGCGCCTCAAATACCAAATTTCATTCCGATAAAACGAAAACTGTGACCGCTAGAGTGATTACAGACACACACACACATATATATATATATATATATATATATATATATATATATATATATACATATAAATATATATATATATATATATATGTATGTATATATGTATATATATATATATGTCGATAGATATATATATATATAAATTTTACAGATGGTGATTATTGACATGTACTAGGTAGGATCGATGGACATTTGAAGAAATTTTTGTGAAATTTTGACTTCGGTACGGGACCAATAGCTCTATTTCCTTTCAGGAAATTCGCTAATACGTGCGATAGCTCGTTGAACTCCTTATGACGTCTAGAAAATGTGCAAAAATTTCAAACCCGCACATAAACAATTTCAAAAGTAATAAACAATTAAAGATTCCACAGAAAAGGGTCTACTTTTTTTTTAATTACTGGAATTTTACAAACAGATTCTTAAAGAGGAGTGTCACACAAAAAACCCTATTTTCAACATTAAATAAAAAGTATTAACAATAGAGATCAAGTACCGTCAGTCAACATTTTTTTTCGGAAATTTCCTCCTCTTAAAGAATTTATTTCTTAGAGAAAAAATTCCTCTAGCACCAATAGTTTTTGAGTAATTTTCCAAAAAGTAGACACCTTTTCTTTGGAATCTTGTTTATAACTTATGTTTATAACTTATGCATTTGTTTATGTTCGGGTTTGAAATTTTTGCACATTTTTCTAGACGTCATAACGAGTTCAACGACCTATCGCACGTATTTTAATGCGCAGTAGGAAGAATTAACACGTTTTTTAACTTGTTGACTAGACTATATGTACAACAAGCAGCAAGCAGTAAGTAAGTATATGATGATGATGATCATATACTACTTACTCACTCTAGCTAAGGTAAAACATAAATGTATGTATCCTTGTTCGCTTAAAATATATATATGAAACTTAATATATTTGCGATTATCTAGAAGTCAGTAATGGGAAGTGGTTTTCACTCCATTTAACAAACGCTTTGTCTGTACTGTGGTTTCGAACTTACTATATATAGCTTTTACGTTAAAATTATTCATTTATTATTATCATATAATAATAGGTAATAGTGTGTAGATAAAATTCGGTTTTTGCTTCTGTAGTTAATAATATGTTTACTGAGTTTTTTTTTTCACGATGCTTAAAGATGAAATAGATTTCCGGTTTTTTTTAGAAAGCATAGACAGGATAAATCTTTAATAATTATTCATGTATAAATTTTGTTTCAATATTTTTTTAATTAAAAAATTAGTTAATACATTTTTTTGAAATAATTTGATGAAACTTAAATATGACATTCAGTACAGAGTGCTTTTTTTTAAATTTAATACAAGAGAAAACAAGAACAACTGAGTTAATTCCTTGAGTATTCCGGGTATTAAATAGAAGCTTATTAAATACAGCTGGTAAATAGGCAATTCCAAATTTATGTACTTGGAATATATGATATATAAACGGGTTTATTAAGTTTAGTTACGACTTTGTAATGGCTGTCTATCTGTGGACACGATAACTAAAAAACCAAAAGAGATAGCGAGCTGAAATTTCGTATGTGTATTCTAGAGCTAAAACTTAAGGTCAAATTCGTAGGCAATGGGAAAAATCGAACCATGTTTGGGCAAAATGGGCAATTCTATTTATCTTTGAAACCGTAAGAGATAAAATATAAAAACAAAACCTGTTCCTTTTTATTAAATATACATCTTTTGTTTGAATTTTTTTTATAATTTAGTATATGCCGGGTATTTAAACAATTAACTCAGTTAGTTGTTATTTTCACTTGCATTAAATTATGTATGTCAAAATATTAAATTTGGTAATTAATTTTAAAAGCTATTATCGTTAAGTATGCATTAAATTAACTGAAATGGGATGAAATAAGAAAATCGAAGCAATTCAAAAAACAAACACTTCTTTAAATTACATATATTTACATATTTCAATAATAATATTCCAGTGAAACTAATTAATAGAATTGAAGAAAAAAAAGAAAGAAATGAAATAAAAAATATGTCGCATATTGTGTTGTTATGACGAACAAATTGAAATTGATGAAACCGTATAGCTGCTACGAAGAAAAAAACAAACAAAAAATCTGTAGTGAACGCTACACAAGCTCTCTATATACAGAGTAGAAGGTTATCCCGTGTATAAGGATTGTGTGGCCTCTTTTACTTGACTTGTATGTCAGCAAAGCTTTTCAGGTACCTCTAATTTTAGTGCATAAATTTCAGCGAGTGGGCCAGATTACATACATTAGAATTGTTGATGAAAACAAGGAGAATTCCTTATAGCCCAATCAATATGTCGCAAAAAAGAGCGAAATCTAAATGAGATTGCGTAATGTTCGTAGTAGTCTGATTTGTTAAAGGAGTGTATTCTGAGCATAATGGCGGATTTGAGGGGTCGAGCAAGTGTCAGTGGCGCCACTACCGCGAAAAATTCGTTTCATTCAATATCTCGAGAACGGTTTACTTTACGCAAAAAAATAGAGACCGTTTCTCTTAAAAATTAAATTTCCTAACTTTTTTATTTAAAACTTTTTTTCTAGCATCAATATTTCCCGTGTTATTTTGTTCGAAAGGCACAAACTGCCCTATTTTCATCTGTTTTTCGCCTTTATCTCACTAAACGTTCACTTTTATTGAATTTAACTCATTATCAAACTTACACATCATTTAATTATCTACAAGTTTGTAATAAACTTTTTTCTCTACTGACAATACTTTTGTAGTTATTGCTTAGTTTATTGATTGAAATCTGCCATTATGCTCAGAATACATCCCTTTAACAAATCAGACTACTGCGAAAATTACGTAAATTGATCTCATGTAGATTTATTCAAAAATTTTTTTGGCCTACTAGAAATAAAAGCAGGATCGAGTTGCAGGACCTGTTCGGGGACATTGTCACTGAAATTAGGAAAAGGAGACTGCGCTGGGTGGGACACATAGAAAGAATACCAAATTAAAGAGATGTAGTGCCATGCAATGTATGACTCTGAAAGTTAAGAAAGTTAAGAATCTTAAGAAAAATCTATGGACCTATGTGTGACAACGAAGTATGGAGTAAAACGAATAAGATCCCAAAAATGTTTACAATTTAAACAAACATTTAGTTAGAAATAATTTTTGATGAGTTTTTCTATTGTTGAGATTATTATAATTATCGAACAATTGAATCTAATTCGATGGAAAAAAGCTTAAAAAAACTTACGAATTATTCAAATTGTCAAACAAGAAGCGCTATATTTGTCAAACAAGAAGCGCTATAATAATGCTATTTGATATTGATTGATTTTATTTTATTACAGCAAAAGATTCCTACTAGCACATTTGGTGGATCTGTCAGTTTATTTCGATTTTTTATCCTAAACTTAATTTTCAAATAAAAATATTCAAATACTTTTCGTCTTTGACAGAGTGTCGATATCTACAACAAATATTGGAAGCTACACATGAAACAACAACACACGTTGTAGTCTATAAATAGCGGCAGAAAATAATAATTGTTTGAATTCAGACATTTAATTAATTTTTACAAAACAAAAGGAAAAATTCTGAGAAAACAAGTATGAAAGTCATTTACATGTCATCTTTTTTTATTCATTGACGAGCAAAAATTTGATATAAATAGAGTTGGGAGTACTAATTCTTATTTTCAATTTTATACAGGCTACAATCACATGGTATCTTGAAAATCGATGTTATAATTCTTTCCGGATTTTTATATTTTGATTTCGACATTGATCTATATCTGTAAAGGCTCGATTACAGTGATCGAGTTTACAAGCTGCTAATTGGCGAATTCCCTAGCTGCCAGTATACTCGCCAAGTGTAATCATGTTTACTAGCCTATACTATATACGAGTTAAGTTAAAAGCCGGGCTACTTAACTCGCTGACGTGTGGGATTAAACTAGCCGTGTATCATCATAGTTGCTAGATTACTAGCTGCGAGGAACTCAGTGGTTCCTGGTTTCAGTGTCTACAAAATACAATTCCACAATATTATTAACGTTCCACTTCATTTTAACACCTAGAAATGTTCAGGAAATGAAAGAAAAAACAGCAGCAACGAATTCACAACACGTGGTTTACTCGCTAGATAGTTGGCTACTGAGCGAGTTGAATGTTTTGTGTGCCATCATCACTATTCCACTGACCGACTTGCCTGCTTCTAAACTCGCCAACTAGCAGCTTGAAAACTCAAGTTTTTTCGAGACTTAACTTCGAGACTTTCTCTTTTTAACGAATTTCCTCCAAAGGAAATGCATCTATTGTTTTTGCACCAATGTTGGAATTTCGTAAAAATTTCTTCAAATCTCCATCGATCCTAGCTATTAGATGTTAAAAATCACTATCGCTAAAATTTGTATATATATATATATATATATATATATATATATATATATATATGTACTTTTTTTAAATCTCTCTAGCGGTCACAGTTTTATTCCGATTGGAATGAAATTATGTATTTGAGTCGCTTTTGGTATTCTTAAGGGCAATTAGTAAAATCGGACGAGGGGAAAGTGGGTAAGAGGGAGGAGAAAACATAAAATTTGACTATCTCCCTTAACATTTGAAAATTCGAAAAATTTTTCCGATTTTTTTAGGATTTGGGTTAAATTGTAGGAACTTAGTTTTACTGTAATTGTGTTTCTTATCATTTTTCTGTTACACTAATATTTACAGAAATATTTACAATTAAAGATTGAAAGTTAAAATTCTAAATATCTCTGTTCACATTAGAGTTTGAGAAAAATGATCAAGTAATGAATTAAAGCAACCTTGATTTTCTGCAACTTTAATCCTTATTCATTTTTCGATTATTCTAATATTAAGAGAGATATTTAATATTTTGTGTTTGTTCGACACGAATACATAAAATATATTTTATTGTAAAAAATTTTGATTGTCGTTTCCATAGTAACTATAAACTATAATCGTTATACCGTTTTTTTTGTGCTATTACTAAATTTAATTTTTGCAAATACTTAAGTCATATCAGATATTATATTTCATTTTGATCACACTAAAATTATTACCGCTAGAGAGTGATTTATGTATGTAACAAAGTTTTTTAGATTGTAGTAAATACTTAGAAGTTGCGATATACAGCGATACCAGCCTGCAGAAAGGATAAATATCGTAAATTTTTATTTGGAAAACGGAAGAAGCTTTATTTCTACTCAGAGAAACTATAAACGGTATTTTAATGTCAGATATGCTCCTTCTAACCATACGATATTACTGATTATTTTCGGTGGAGTTATCTGAAAGAAAGGGTTTATGTAAACAAACCACAATAATATCTTAGAATATTAGGCGAGAAATTTTCAGCATATCTCAAGAAACTTTACGAAAGGCCAGATGTGCTGAAAAGAGCTCATAGTTTTCAGCGCGAAAGGGGGATATAATTTGTTAAACATCATTTTTCGTAAATAGTTGGAGAAAAACTTCAAGAAACAAACTTTATATTATGAGTTGCAAAATATAAATTTTCTTAACTTTTCAGATACTTTTTTTAATTTAAAATCGTGAAGGTATTTTTTCGCTTTCTTACTTTTGCGCCACCTTGTACAAACACTATAATTTTTTTTTTTTTGGTGGCAAAAGGTGAAAATCCAATGAAAAACTGAAAAGGTTCTCTGCCGTATTAAGCAACTTCTACCAAAATTATTAAATATATATATTTCATATTCATAGGAAACCTTCTGGTACTGTTGATGTCATTTTTTTAAGTTTTATATTGATTTATAAGCTAGTAACACTGTTTCTGTCCGATGACGGTGTACACAAAAAGTGTTACTAGCACTAGGCAGTTAAAGCTAAGACAATCATCGGACACATCGGATACACACATCAGGGGCAGAGGTAGCTAAAGCTAAGGCAATCTGTCTAAGGGGCAACATGAACGCCAGTCACACTTTTTGTGTAAACCATCATCGGACACAAAAAGTGTAACTAGCTTTCATGTTACTCCTTAGACGGATAGGCTTAGCTTTAGCCGGCATATTTACCCTCAATTATAAAAACAAAATAATAAAAACAAAATGGCAGAAAGTAGAAAAGTAATTTTGTTGTCTGTGTTTATTTTCTCTTTTATTTGGGTCATCGTAGTGTTTTTTGACTTTTTTATGTATTTTCGAAGACTCGTATTTGCGGATTGCTTATCAGGCTTGGAAATTGGAAGTCAAAGCAGACATAATCATTATCAAAGGAATATAATGCTTCAATTTTAATATTAAATTTAGCATATATTCGATAAATTATTTTATAAAAGATATTATGCCATTCAAGACAAAACTGTCGTATAGTTAATCGAAAAAATATTTTTCGTAACAGAGAAGTTTTACATGAATTAATCGTTTGAACCAGTATTGAAATATTAAAAAAGAGAATAATATCGAATTTATTTCCGCAAAAATAAATATTCACTTTTTATAAATATCAAAAATTGAAAAGGAAAACAGGAAATTAAGAGTGGTTTTTATCATGTAAATTTTCGTGAAAGATTTAAAGTCTTTGCTCTGTGTATGTATACACAAAGATTCGATATATATATATATCGTTTGGGCAATATTTATATATTATTAACCGGATTAAAGTGTCATAACAAACTGACTATATTCTCGAATAGTACCTCTAATATGAGCTGACGATATTATTATACCAACTGGTTCAAAGTATTTACATAAGTAAAAACCTAGATCAAATAATAATGTATATGTAAGAATATTGTGCAATAAATTATACTATTCAGATAGATCATATTTCACTCTCAAAATACTGGAACTGATTAAATTGGCTTAGTGGATTAAACTGATTAAATTGGTGAAACGCGATTTTTTTTTGAAAAATTTATTTAAGAAATATTTATCTTTACTCTCCTTGGTTTTATTTATTTTATTTTTTTTAATACAACAGATAATAATTGGGCTGTCATACTTTGTTATAAATTATCTCGCGTTCTAAACGGTCAAAAATTCTGAACTTTCGGGATTTATTAGAAAACGTTATTTTTAGCCTGTGAAAAAAATGAGCAAAATCTGTCGAACAGTGATTTCATGCTGGAACTATCTTAATATTCCAAACAGTTTATTAAACATAAAACTTTTAGTCAGTAAATGTTAGTACATTTTTAAAGGGGTATAGGCTGTTTGGCAACCAGTTGGAAATACTGAGAGAGATCACTGGTCATATTACATTCTTTAAACCTTAAATAGTATTATCATAAGTCTAAGAGTTTACTAACAAAATATTCGTGATTTTCGCCATTCACCGTTGTAAGCCAACAAAAGGTATTATTGGTGAATAACTTTTTATCCTAAATCAAATATTTATAGCGTAGGCTTTTCTTTATACGAACTTTTCTTTTTCTTTATTGAATGACCCTAAACTATCCATGCAATCCATTTAATAAAAACGTAAAAATTATTTGAAAATTTTAAAAAAAGTCTATTTGAGGAAGATTTACATTATTCAGCAACAATTTCTAAATAAAATTATTTCGATATAAACATTTCTTTCCCAAAGAATAAAAATTCGTACGCAGGAGCTGCTTCAACTTAGCGAATTTCCTTATAATATATAAATCACTCTCTAGCGGTCATAATTTTAGTGTGATCAAAATGAAATATAATATCTGATATGACTTTCGTATGTTGTATGACGATTATAGTTTATAGTTACTATGGAAACGAAAATCAAAGTTTTTTACAATAAAATATATTTCATGTATTCGTATCAAACAAACACAAAATATTAAATATCTCTCTTAATATAAGAATAATCGAAAAATGTATAAGGAGTAAAGTTGTAGAAAATCAAGTTTCCTACAATTCATTACTTGATCATTTTTCTCAAACTCTAATGTGAACAGAGATATTTAGAATTTTAACTTTTAATCTGTAATTGTAAATATTTCTGTAAATATTAGCGTAACAGAAAAACGATAGGAAACAAAATTACAGTAAAACTTAGTACCTACAACTTAACTCCTGATAAATTGTTCGATTTTTCAAATATTCAGGGAGTTAAAATTTCAAATTCGTCCCCTTTACCTAGATCAGTTTTTTGTATTATAAATACGTATTTCGACTACAATGTAGTCATCATCAGTATAAATTAGCTAGTCGTACTTTACTCTTTGACAATTAGAGATAGTTATAAAGTCGAGATCAACAGACAAAAATAAAAATAAATAGAAAATTAACTAGATTAAAATATAATAAATTTTAAATTATATTGAAATTGCTCTTGTTAAAATTTCCTTCATTCACATTTGTTCCTGTTAATTTTACTCTTATTAAAATTACTCTTATATTGTCGCAGGATATGTTACTTGTTACTAATTTGGTGACAGTTTCGCGTGAATTCTGATCTAGGTAAAGGGGACGAATTTGAAATTTTATTTCAAAAACCTAGAGTTCTCACTAATTTTCATTCGATAATATAACGATTAAGGGAGTTAGTCAAATTTTCTGTTTTCCCCTCCCTCTAAACCCTCTTTCCCTTCGCCCGATTTTACCCATTAACGAACTTGACTTTAGAATACCAAAAGCGACTCAAATACCAAATTTCATTCCAATGGGAATTAAACTATGACCGCTAGAGAGTCCACAAACATTTAAAAAAAGTACATATGTATATATGTACATATGTATATATGTATATATGTATATATGTATATATATATATATATATATATCTATATATATATATATATATATCTATATATATATATATATATACATATATACAAATTTTAGCGATCGTGATTTTTAACATCTTATAGGTAGGATCGATGGACATTTGAAGAAATTTTTACGAAATTCCAACATTGGTGCAAAAACAATAGCGCATTTCCTTTGGAGGAAATACGCTAAAAAAAAAGCATTGGACAATCTATAAAAAAACAACAAGCGTGAAAACTTGAAAATCATCAGTTTTGAAAAATGCTATTAAAGGTTTAGAGCGTAGGAAAGTAAAGGTTTAGAGCGTCTCCCATATCACCATTCTATTATCCTGCTTGCAAAACATTCTGCTTATGTTTTTAAAGACCTGGTATATAAATTGTAGTTTAAGATCTCAGCCCGAATAGGTTTATTTAGACAAATGATGTTCCTTCAATAAAGAAGAGACTAACAATTAGCTTTAGTCGGAGAAACGGATGTTCGTGCACATTTTTTGGGTTTTCAAATTTAATGTATTAGCTGTACTAAAAGAATTATTATTTATTTACTTGATTTGACAACTGACTTCCACTATTTCATATACGGACTAACTATCCCATCTTGTAAAAATGGCCCAATTTCTGGTATACTAAAGCCATCTATGTGTACAGCAGAAATAAATGAACTATGAATATATTTAAATTATATGAGTCATATAGGGTCTATTTGGCGCCAAATATGAAACGTTTATATAAATAAATATTTAAGATTGAAACTTTTATTTTGTACAAATTCAAAAAAATTTGTCAAATTCGTTTGATTTTCATAAATAAATAGTAGTGAAATTTTCAATGAACATGAGACAATGTGAATATGTTGTATCTTTCTTGAAGTAAGCACTACATATAACATTATTAAATAGAATTATTGTTATAATTATTCAAACGGGATTCGAGTAGCTTTTTAATTTTTATTAATTAAACAGGTTCCCAAATGATGAAAAAATTCTCCAACTTTGGATTAAAAATATGGGATACGAATACTTGTATTCAAGAACATTTTTCAAGGCAGTGCTATGATATTAGAAGTGGGCGTATCCTTCTACGAAACGAAAGTATTCCAATTAATTTTTGATACATTATTGAATATTATTTAGAATATATTTATCTTCTGTAAAATTTATTAAATCTATTAACGACTGTGATTTATTTTTAACGCTATCGATTGTGATAATCTGTGGTATTTAAAAAGTACTTTTTGTAAAGTTATGTTCATAATAAAGTAATGTTAATACAGTTCAGTTTCAAGAAAATATCACCTAAAAGAATGTGCTCCGTGATTTTACTATAAGCTAATTTATTATTTATTGATGTCCAGTATAACAAAAACGTGTATTTTACTTTTTATAAAAATACAAATTAATTTTTTTAAAGATATTTTTCAGGAGTTTTTGTTTTTGTAATTTTCAACGAATTAATATTTACCTTTATCAATTTATGTTACTCTAAAAATTAAAACGCATTATATAAAATATGTGCATATGTTTTGTTTAAATAGATCATTAAATTAAAACTCAGATTCGTAGTAAATTAATATTAAATTAACCTTATTAATGAATAGGTTAAATTTATAAAATTTAGTTAAAGGTATCTAACTAGTACGTATACCTACATCATTATTAATTCATAAACGATAATAATACACAAAATATTTACGAATAAAATAAATTATAATTACATTAGTATTGAATTAGTATGATAATATTTAATTATATGTATAAAATTGAATAAATTACATAAATACGATGATATTTTACAAACAATAAAATATATACGAAACTCTATGGTAATAATAATTAATTTACTATCAAAATTTATTATTTAATTATCTCATTTTGTTGTTCAACATGTCATATAGTTTATTATATAATTTTAAAAGTTTAGTAATTTTTAAATAAAGGGCAGGTACTATGAGCTACAAAACCAGTGTTTGTTATACCCAGTTGTATATATAAAATATACAAGCATATATGAATTATACCCGATATATGTAAATATACAAGGGTGTATTAGGTTTAGTCCCGACTTTTATTCCCAGTATATGTAACTATACAAGGTTATATTAAGTCCCGATTTTGTAACGCTTGAAAATATTGATCACTGATATAAATGCTTGGCATACGTGTTAATAAAATGGCCTAATTCGTCCATTTCCGTATATCTGCCTGTACATCAGTGGACACGATTCAAAATTCGAAAATTCGAATTCAAAAACGAAAAGAGTTAATGAACTAAAATTTTGAATATTCAAGAGCAAAAAATTAAGGTCAAGTTTGAGTGAATGGGTAAAATTGGACCATGTTTGAGCAACATGGGCAAAACTCCCTATCTTTGAAAGCATATAAAAGATGGAACAAAAATTTAAAGACAAAACATGTTCCTTTTTTAAAAATAAACAATTTCTGTTATTAACTTTATTACATACATTTAGGATATACCGGGTATTTAAGCAATTAACTAAGTTAGTTGTCATTTTTTGTTTTTCAATATTTTGGTGGATTTCTACTATACTCACAGTTTTAGAAAAAATATCGAAGGTAAGTTGTTAGTATATTTATAATGAAAAACTTGTATCCGAAGCATTTCTTCGAAAATTGAATGAATAAGAGACATATCAATTGTAAAATTTTCAAAGATGAGCGCTACTTTTGTAGTCACCTTCACGTGGGTAACAGGAGAGAATGGAGCTGAAAAAACGTACTTTTCCGACTCCAAAAATAACAATAATTGTACGTTAATTTAACCTATTAATTTGATTGTCTTTTAAGCAGTCTACACATATATTTTAAAATTTTTGCTTGGGTGAACTAAAATTGACACAAGAATACGCAATTATTTTTTTACTTTTTAGTGCATTTTTGGTTTTAGAATATTTGATTTTTGAAGTCGGTTATCCATTTTGTCAAAATTTTTTTTATTACGTTACTTGTGAACTCTTCAATTAAGTCGCCATGCCAAATTAGAGCTTTTGAGAACTATGGCCGGGCTACAAAGCTAAATTTAGGTATTTATATACACACGCAGTAACGCACTAAAAAGAAAATGCAATTAAATCACTAATTGTAAAAGGTTGACCATTTTGAGTTGAAATTAAATCACTATACTCTGAGATGTCAACACAAAACAGAAATTTGGTATTATTAATTTGTTCTCCTAGATAGATAAAGTATTGTAAAAGGCTGTTTATTTTATACAGACTTTGTTGAAACTTGAAGTTGGTTGCAGGTTACTAAACCTGTAACCAGATGACGGATGGCGGATGTCGAACCTGTAATCAGATGACGGATGTCAGACCTGTAACCAGATGATCTGTCGTAAGAAAATTATCGATTCAAAGCCATTAATCACACCTTTGATCGTGTTTCACAATTTGTATTGCTATTCAACAGTGATCTTTTTTGTTGTAGGCAATAGATAAAATTGATTAAAAAGTGTGTATAAAAGTATCTAGATAGAAATGTTTGAAATTAAAAATGTATCTAAGTTACCCCAAAAATACCTTGAGCCGGACCTGTGCATAGAATTTAATGATAAATCCATAACGACGTATTGGAAGAAAAGCGATAAATGGCTATTTAGATATTTTTCGATAAATAGTCAGAAACTAGCCAGTAGTTTTGCATGTGGATCGAAACAATATACATAAGTACTCTCCGAAAAAGACGTTCACTTAGTATTTATTTTAACATATACATACCAATTATTATTCGTACTGCAATTAATTTTCTTACCTGAAAAAAGAAAAAAAATTTCATTAATAACAATTACAGTCACTTGATCGCATCAGCCATCTCCAAGTACTTGAACTTGTGTTACTGTCTGATAAAAAAACATAAATGGAAATAATTCAATCTAATATAACAGACGAGTTTTTTCCCCTCGTTAATATAATTAAATCATTCACATTTAAATTGTTTTAAAATAATAATTAGATAGAGGTAGGTACTTAAAAAAAAAACAGCATACAGACACTAAAAAGAAAAATGAATTAGTGAATAAAATAAATCTTGTGTTTAAAAAAAAATATATATAAATATATCTGTCATTTATTTAATAACTCGGTTATTAATTCGAAGGCTTTCGTCCTGCTTGTAAATGTGTACATAGCACAACATCCACATAATGAGATACTGAGATATACTTCTCTTTTTTTTGTTCGTTATGAAAAGTTTGAACGAAGATGAACAGATAAACTGTATATACTTGTTATAACAATCGCATAATTTTTCCTCTTTTTTTCGTCCACATTCATTTATCATTTATATATATATATATATATATATATATATATATATATATATATATATATATATATATATACTTTTACCTAAACGAAAAAAATAATTATCATGTTTAAGTACTCAACCTAAATGAAATCATTTTGTACTTTACTTTGGTATTATTAAAGTTGATAGCATTATGACTGTGTGGATTAAGTTAAAGACAGTGTGTTTAATTTAATTACGTTAAATTTTTGTGTGTCAACGTATACATTTTGAAAAATTTCCACAGTGTTTGATAAATCTATGAAATAAGGGGCCACCCGGCTGGAAATTGCCCCTACACATATGTCCGGACCCAATAGGGAATCAAGAGGGCTTGCCAAGTAAGGCTATCCCAATCGGGATTCAATAAAAACCCAACTTGGATAATCCAATGTAAAAATTGTTAAAGTAATATTATTTTTCCCACTTGGGATCTATTTCGGAACCCATTAGTATTACTCAATGTAAAAATCAATGACTCAAATCAATTATTTTGGTATCAGTTTTGCCCAACTGGGATCTATTTAGGATATGATGGGGAAAACCCAATGGGAAATTACAAATCTGATATAAGTTTTGCCTAACTGGGATCTGTTGGGAATATTATTGTGAAAACCCAACATAATAGTTAATTAAAAGTAACAAAATAAGAAAAACATTTTACAATTTTTTTTACTATTTCGGCAGATTTATGTGCTATATCAGCAGATAAAAAACTTAGATATTGAATAGTTTTTGAAAAATAAATAAAAATTTTGAATAAACTCTCGCAAGTGACATGTTACTATGTAATTGTATATATACTCGTAGTTGAATATATAGTAATATATAAAGTCAATAAATAAACAAAACAAACTCACTTTCGCAATTTTAATATTTGTAATAGTAATAACCTCTTAAACTCGGCTTTCGCACTTCCGTGCTCTCGATAAAATGATAACAATAGTAACAGTAATGGTTATAATTATTTTTTAGTGGTATCAGGCTCAGATAAGGATTACCCGATCGGGTCCAAGACTTCTATCCGTTACATCCCAATTCGGGATCCTATTGGGCAACCTAATTGGTTCCCAAGCGAGTGTACACGAAAATTTCTAGTCGGGCATGGCGAAAATTAACCGGTCGTCGATAAAGCCAGTCCCAAGCGCGGTTGAGAAAGGAGGGGAGAATTTGGTTTCTACATGGGGGAAAACGCTTAATTGATCTCTGCCTGGAGGCTATAAGAGAGCACTATCCCCACTAGGCTTGGAAGCAGTAGGCCACTTCCCTACCCTTCTGAAATTCATATACTCAAAATTCACCTACAGACAGAAATACAAAAACTAATGAAAAAGGAAATTCTGGATATGTCTCTAGAAAACCTCAACATCTCCGGGTTCATGTTATGACATTATTTGCCAATTATTAATACGTATGAAAAAAACGTATGAATTTTCAAGGTACATAATATTTCATAGGGTTTCATAGATAATAATTATGATACCCTTATATACATAAATGATTAATTTACCTTAATAATAATTAAATCTTATGATTAATTTATATCATACATGTGATCTATTGAATTTCAACATCACATAAACAATGAATATTATTACTACTATATATTATTAGTGTTTGATAAACATGTGGAATTTACTAAATATTAATATACCTGTCTGATATTATATTAATTATCTATTATTGAGATATTCACATACCGGATGATTCACATAATTTATAACTAAATTTATGTCATAGATTCGGGTTCTTAAAACTTGGTGGCGCTAGATTTTTTGTTTTTTTTGGTATAAAATTCACTTCAATTTCAAGTTATTTGATGAACTCATTAAGGCTATCGGATTTTAATGTTAAGATCGCAGTGGCAAAAATTATACACAGCATATCTAAATATCTTTGTATAACAATCTTTATATTCAACTTTTGAGTTAAAATTACTACGATTAAGAGAGAAAATAATATTAAAAGAGGCACTCAAAATTTGAAGTGTTACATTTAAATTGCAAATATTTCTGTAAATATTAGAGTTTCCGAAAATATGGTCAGATATTGAACTGTAGTGAAACCCATGTAATACAACCATACTCCTTTCAAATATTCCATTTAACTAACATAAAGAGAGAAATTCAAGATTTTATGTTTCCAACCCCGCCCTCTAAGCCCCCCTTTTCCCTTGCCCGATTTTGCCAATTAGACCTTTCAAATTTAATAAGTTTCTATTAAAAAAACATTATTAAAACAAGCTTTTTTATAGTAAAAATAATTTTCTACAACTTTACTTCTTATGTATTTCTCGGTTTTTTCAATATTAACAGAGATTTACCAAATTTTGTGTTCCCCCTCTAAACTCCCTTTTCCCCTTATCGATTCTTGTCATACTCACCATAAAAATGCATTGTCATTGGAACTGAACCAACATGAGGCTCTAATTCAGCTTGCAAGATTTGACCCGAACATACATACATACATACATTCAAATTTCATTCCGATCAACCAAAATTGCGGACTCCAGAGCGCGTATAGACACATATATACATGCATACATGCATTATAGACAGGCAGGCAAATGATTCAAACTTGGTTTTGTCCATTAAAACCGGTATAACAAGTCTGCACAAAACAGTATACTTAATTGTTGAGAGTAACAAACAAAACTTGACTTGGCCATAATCTTCAAAAATCCCCTAAATGATAATCTAAGGATTGGCTTAATAATTCTTTCTTTAAAATCAATACGCAGTAGAAAGAGAATTAAAATTCAGGAAGGCTTTGATTCTCTTCTCTATTCTGAGCAATAAAATGATTTACATAAGCATAAATACACACGCACCAAATTAGCATCGAGCAACATTTCTTCGATACCATATCCTGGAGATAATTACGATTAGCTAATCCATACTGATGGTTTTGTATTCGAAATACGTATTATAAAATACAAATTATTGATCTAAAACTTTCAAAAACCATTGACATATTCGGATGAATAAATATAGTCACTTTCATTTAGCCTTTAAATATTTGAATAAAACATTTTTCAATAAAATATTCAACGCTTATTTAAAAAAAAAAATTAAATATCACGCCGTTCCACTGTCTCGAACTCCACTCTACTCCGTTAGTCCCATGACCCGTGTTTAAAAAAAAAAAGCTTTACACTGAAACATGAGTACTGCTAAAGCATCTCTCAAACATCACAGACGTTTTCGAAAGCACTAATCATTTTTCGTACGCCGTTAAAGCTGTTAAAGTTATATTAAAGGTATAATAAGTTTAGTCCCGATTTTGTAACGGTTGACATATTTTTATAGGTATTCATAAATGGAATAATTCGTCTATTTACGCTTGTCCGATCAGTCCAAGTGGCTGAGAGGTCTAAGGCGTTATGTCTGCACAGTATGTCTACTTGGAAACTGGGAGGTTGGATTCGAATCCCGACATCGGCAGTTTGTCAATTATTAAGAAAAAAATGGCTGTTAATTGATCAAAGTGTCGGCGTATGGACAAGAACGAAGTAACCGGCTATGCTTGAGAAGGTTTTCTGCAGTTTCTCTCACGAACTCTAGATGAATATCGGCATAGTTCCTATGATAGTCGGCTGTAGCCGCATATCCTAACAGTTCTTGTCTATACACAAAAATTCCTTCCACTCCATTCACATTCTCACATCCTTAGGCATCACAATGAACCTAATGGTCGCAGTGTAGCCGGTCCAGGGCAGCCTCTACAATCTATCTATCTATCTACGCTTGTCCGAATTTAGGTCTGTCTATTTGTCTGTTCACCTGCTTGTTCATCTATCTACCCTTTTGGCATCTCGTCTGCCTGTCCGTTTGTCTCTGTCCACCTGCCCACCCGCCTGTCTCTCTGTCCACCTATCTGTCTCTCTGACCGTCTGTCTGTCCGGTAGTCGGTCCGTCTATCTTTTTGCTTGTGTGTTAACACGATAACTTTAAAATGCGAATGGATCCAAAATCAGTCAAAGTATTCTCTTGCCAGAGGGGAGATCTCTACCTTTTAAATCGTAAAAGGTAAAATAAATTTGTTTTGAGACATTTTTTCTGCTTAAACATCTGGAACTAGTGCAAATCATGTATGCATACAGCATATATGTATGAACCCTACTTTTCTTATTTTTCTACATCTGTGCATGTATAGCAGTAAAATAAACAATTTACCCACTATGTATATAGGATATTTTAGCAATTGTTAGTTATTTTTATTTATAAGAACAATGATTTCAATAGAAGAATTGAAAATAATAACTAACTGAGTAAGTTGCTTAAATACCCGGTATATACTGAATTTAAATTTTTGTTCCATCTCTTACGGTTTCAAAGATACACAGTTTTTCCCATTTTTCCCAAACATGCTCCGATTTTGCTCATTCACGAACTTGACCTTACTTTTTAGCTCTAAAATACACATACAAAATTTTAGCTCGCTATCTCCTTTTATTTTTGAGTAATTGTGTTCACAGACGGGCAGCCGTTACAAAGTCAGAACTAAACTTAATAGTGCCACATTATCTTTGACTGCGAACCTCTAGGTTACAGCGAGTACAGGATATTCAGTGCATCTCACCCTTAATATATGAACCTTCAGGAAGACCTGATAAGCAAGCTCCTAGCTATTGCCAACATATAGGAGAAGCGAACATAAATCAATCAATCAAACTTAATATACCCTGGTATATATATTATATACCGGGTATAATTAGTTTGTCAATAAGAAAACATTGTAGTAGCAAAACTTCAACTGAATGAAATTTAAATGATTTAACTTTTTTTATAATAATTTTGTTTTTAATGAAAGTTCTATACCATAAATTTTTAATCATTTGAAACAACTTCATAATGAATATTATATTTTTGGAGAGTCGTTCGTTGATATACGAACCGTTGATGACGTAACTGTGTATAATATTTACATATTTTAACAATCTATTCAAGAGGATATTACTCCCTAAGGTCATGTTAATAACGACTAATTTATTTAAATAAATATTTTTCTTATAAAACTTTGAATTTGAATTAAAATATAAACACATCATGTATACTACGGGCCACATAAGTCGGGTCCTTTTGTCAAAACTCTATAGTGATTTTGTACCTTATACATTCGGTATTTGGGAAAATATTTCGCAATGTTGTTAGTATACTTATAATGAACAACTTTTATTCGAAACATTTTCATAAAAACTGAATGAATAAGGCACAAAAGGACTATCACGCCTTCTGTGGCGAATTCTGGAATGTCACGACTTCTGTGGCTTATAGTAGAGAGTAAAATACTATGGTAAAAAAATCTCGTTCCAAAATCTGGAGAAAGAAAGATTAAGAATCAAAATAAGTAGAAAATTTCACATGAAGATTCGATAATGGTTTCTTTTTCCGAATTTCTATGGAATTTAGAATGAAAAACAATTTTTTGGTAGGTTTTAGTAAATTTCTGGAACAGTACCATCAAGGTACCTGAAAAGAAAAAAAATTGATAATCCACACATACGCACTGTTTAAACAGATATGCGTGAAAAGTTTTGTATCGTCTGTTTGCTTCGCCCTGTACATAATAAACTAGATTTCTTCATTTGAAAAGTTTTATGTGTAATATGGCTGGTTCAATTTTATTATTTTTCATGACAGTATGTTACAGAAAAATGTGGTAATAATTTATCTATTCGATAATGTACATATGCAGGGTAGATTTATAGACTAATAGCTGTATATTATTTCCAATGCTCAAAAATTAAAAATATCTAGATTTCAACGAATCTTTTCAACCAATTTTGAGCTTTAAATAAACAAGACCAATTTACGTTGTAAGTTTATCCCAGTCGGCAGAAACTAATCTTGTTGAGATTGTATTGTGAAATGCAATCATAAATGTTAGTACTATCAGGAGCTTTGTATCTTAAATTAATTTGAAAGTCGATTAACTTTAGTAGTTTTGAAACACTTCAGTATCATTCCATGGAAGTTAGATTTCACATTAAAAATGATTAATCGATATGGTACAATCGTGGCTAAACAATGGTTTTCAATCAAATTTAAACAAATTACTTAATTGCTTAAATATCAAGTATATTAATCTGAAATTGTAGATTCTTGAGCTTATTCTATATATCTCTTATGATTTCAATATTAGACCCCCCCTTAATGGCAATGGCCGTTTTACCCATTCACGAATTGGCCTTTACTTTTTAGTTCAAGAAGACATCCCCAAAATTTCACCTTATTCATTTTCGTTTTTTTTTATTTATCGTATTCTCAGGCGGATGATATGAGGAATACCAAAAATTGCTCAACCGTGAAAAATTCGAGGCTTAAAACTTTATACCGGCTATAAAGTTTTTCATAAGGCTGATTCCAAAAATAGCAATAATAGTTAGTATCTCGAAGACGGTTGATGATTTTATTAAATTTAAAATTTTTTTTTAAAATCTAGTGATAGAAATTGCTTTGCTTAAGCTGTATCCATTTTTTTTAAACTATTCAATTGTTATTAAATTTCAAATTTTGCCCCAATTCGTAGTTACGATTAGCTAATTTATACTGATGATGACTATCTTGAAGTCGAATACGTATTTATAAAATACAAATACTTGTTCTAGGAATGGGCAAAATTAGAAATTTAATCAAAAAACCTCGAGTTCTCTTTGATTATTTTAATAATCTTTATATCCAATTGTTGATTAAACTCGTTTTTGCCCGACTGCCGCAGAAGGAGGGTAATGTTTTTCGAGTGTATGTCTGTATGCATTTATGTATGCTTGTGTACCTGGATAGATATGTCTCTGTGAACAAAATATCTCCAGAAGTATGTATATACTTCTCGTAGAAAGTAGAAAGACAGTCAGATATATCTTGGGGTATAAAACGTAAAGCACTTCAATCTTATGCCTCATTGTGATACCCCTTCTATTTCAATCTGACGGGCTTCGCTTCTCTCATTTCTTGCCAATTTGCAGGAGCTTGCTGATTAGGAGATTCTGAAGATTCATATACCTACTCGAGTTGACTAGGTTCATATATTCGGGTAGATGCACGGAATATCCTGTATCTGCTGTAACCTAGAGGTTCGCAATCAAAGATAATGTTGCTGGATGTTTCATCCTCCATATCACACAATCTGCACATAATATACCCGTAATGGAGTCCCCTTATGTGAAAACTACCAAAAGTTTAATATTTTACTATAACCGAGAGACTCACAGTTAAGTATATGCATGTTTGTAAGTCTATTTGTTGGGCATACTGTATAGCCTAATTGTCGAAATAGCAAATAATCAAGAAAGATAAGACTCTGCGCAAATTTTCTTTACGACTCCAGAAAATCTACCAGAGTTTCAAGTATCAAAAATTGACGTTTCGAGATGCCATACTCCGTTGGCAAACCTCAAATATTGATCAGTAATTATATCCCGCACATTCTACCAATTCCTAGTCTATACACAAAAATTCCTGCCACTTCACTCACATCCTCCCATCCTTAGCCATCACAATGAACCTTATGGTCGAAGTGTCCCGTCCACGGCTGCCTCTATAATCTATCTATATATCTATATCAGCCAATTGAAATAATACAGTATTCCTTTTACATCCTGTAATTATATTTACGCTTACACACATATTCAAACATGAAAATATTATTATATCAAAGAAGCATTTCCATCGTTTGAAGGGTGATAATACTACATGTATGTATAGACTATATATATATATATATATATATATATATATATAGGTAATAATATCCCCTATAGCCAAACAATATTCATCATTTTCCCCTATTTATTCTTCAGGGGAACATAACAAAGCTCTTTTCATCACAATAAGTGTACATAATCTTCGGATGAATCGTCGTTGTTGTCGTCATGAAAAGGATGTAAAATTACATTCATATAGTGAGTAAAATGTGAACTTCCTTTTTTTATTCCTTATTTTTATATTCACATACAAGAGAGAGTAACAAAGAACTAAAATAGAAAGAAAAGAATCAGATAAGGCCGATTATTTATAGAAAATGATTTCAAATTTGAACTATATGTGTGTAGGTATTGTAGGTACCTACAAGGACAAAACATCTTGTGTCTGTGTCTGTGTGTTGTGTATTTTCTGATGTATAAATGATTTACAGTAATTCCCTCACAATTCCTTTATTTGAATACGGGAATATATACAGTTGTGTCATTTTACCGTATACTTACTTGTGTAGAGTGTTTTTATTAAAATATTAAAATTGAAAATATGTTTGGCATTTGGAGTTCTTTATTAATATTCTATAATTTTAAATAACAAGACAAGTTTATAATTTATGTAGTTCACTTTTAAATTTGGAAATTAAAGGAAAAACAATTGAAACTAACAACTTATTGAGTAAATTTTTCAAATGTTCAATGCGTAAATTACTTTTGTCTATTTTACTTTTTGCATACACCTAAGTATTAATCAAGAGTAATTACATATGTTTGGGCTAAAAATGGAAGCAAAACTATTCAAAATATGAAGAAAAAATACTTCAAACGAAAGTCGTTTATTTTTAACCCGACTTCAAAAAAGGAGGATGGTTCTCAATTCGTCTGTATTTTTCAAAAACATTTTTTATTGTTAAATTTTTTGGCGGTTTCAATGATACATATTTTCCATTCTGGTGAAGGGATACACTGTCTCATATTACCCATTCACGAACTAGACCTTACTTTCTGGCTCTAGAACACATCCACATAATTTCAGCTCGTTATTACTCTTCATTTTTGAGTTATCGTGTTGATAGTTAAAACGGTTATTTTATGCACAACAATTGCAAATTGACCTGAAGGTGCGGCTTAAAGAACATGGCCGTTTATTGTGTGCATCCGAAAGAGTAATCATTATGTGTGTTTTTATATATGCCAAATAATTTTTTTTCTTCTAAATTTTGACAGTTTGAAATGTCAAGTTTTTTATATTTTCAATATTGACAAATATAGTCAGCTATAATTTTTAGAATTTGGTCTTCTCGTAGGTTTTCTGGAATCGTAAAAAATTTACATAGTGTCTTCTCTCATCACCATTTCGCTATATTTCCCTTTTCGGAATCGGAAAGGGGGCTTAAAGGGAGGGGGAAACAAAATTTGGTATATCTCTCTTAATATTGAAAAAATCGAAAAACATTTAAGAAGTAAAGTTGTAGAAAATTAGTTTTACTATTAGTTTTTTTTTGTGGAATCAATAGAAGCTCTCGATTTATCTCACTGCTAGTTGATTCCGACTCATATATGTGGTTGTCACATTTGTAATTTCTATGTGGTTCTTGATGTACATGATAATGCACCAATACAAAAAATGTTTGATTCAAATGTTATTTATGGAGAGAGTTCTGCTAGATCAATTTTTTTATAAGAAATTTAATTTTTACTTATTAACTTGGTGCCCAAGTACTCTAAAAAAAGTCGGTAATTTTTAATTTAATTATATTCAGTTTAACTGTGTTTTAGTTAAATAAAAATATAAAAAAATAAGAAACACCGAAAATTTATTTTTAGCATAATTTTTTCACGAGTGAAATTTAATTATTAATTAAAAGGTGTATTAAAATGTGTGTTATAAAAATTCACAAATAGTATGGAAAACAAAACGTGTTTGCTTACATACGTATAAAAATCATCTTAAACCTATACAAATGCGTTGACAACATGGTAGTCGGTTTCGTTTCACAGCGTACACTCATATAGAAATTCACCTCATTTAGAAAGAAAATATATAGTGTAATAGAAATTTAGGAGGTATCTTAAAATTGTGTTTCTCTAGATATCACAATTCTGGCACACACTCGAAAATTAAGATTGTTGATTAAAGAATATGGTTTTGGAATATTTTTAAACGAAAATTTACGAGGTACAAGGAAATTTATTGAAAATTGAATAAATAAATCAAAATAAAATTTTTTAAACGTTAGTACTGATAATACATTATATATATATATATATATATATATATATATATATATATATATATATATATATACATATATATATATATATACATATATATATATATATATATATATATATATATATATATATATATATATATGTATATATATATATATATATCTTGTAACCTAAATATATCTACATCGATTTTGAAAGAAACAAATTGAATAAAAAAGTATATGTTTTATATATATTTTGTATCCTATGTAAAGATAAATTATTAAATTATATGAATTATACAAATGCGTTATACATCAAATTGGGCATGTACGCATTAACATGCAATAATTGAACCGATGTGAAAAGTTTTGCGATTAGAAAGTCTTACTTTTTTAAACAATATTAAGTTTTTTAAATTGGTAGATCATTAGTATTGCACGTTTAGCAGAAAAATGAACTGCCAGTGTGACTATATTTTGAAGCTTGAAGCTTTTGAAGCATATTCTAAACAAATGCATGTCACTTTGAGAATAAACAAAATAATTTTCTATTAAAAAAACTTTTTTTTAAACAAGCTTTTTATAGTAAAACTAATTTTCTACAACTTTACTTCGTATGTGTTTTTCGATTTTTTCAATATTAAGAGAGATATACCAAATTTTGTGTTTCAAAAAACAATTTGAATCTATATGCGTCACTTACATGGGTTGTGAATGAGGCAATATTTGTTATAAACCACCATTGTCATCAAGTTAGACAATTTGTATGATTTAATTAATTGTATGCTGTTTGGACGAATTACGAGGACATTCTACGAATACTGGACTGCACGTGGAATAACTAACTTGGCATCGTAAGTTGATTACAAAAGCAAATTATATTTAAGAAGTTTAGATAAAATAAAACAAGAATCATTATTTATTTTATTTTATATTTCATGTTATTTCGTTTATTTTATTCAATAAATACACTTCTTTTTTAAATTCATAAATTTTATTAATTCAGGTTTTTTCTTTTCAAGCTTCTTATTTTACTGTCTGGATATTTCACTATTAAATATGATTGTTGAATTTGTCGGTTAATTAACTGTCAAATTCAAATAAGTCCACTTACGTGTCAATAAGCCCACGCCTATCGACACCGATACACTATCCACGGAATTCGGGCATATCTTGAGAAATACTCATTCCACATACACATTCATTAAAAAACTAACACTTTACACAACATTCACAATTCTATCCGCTTATCCAGTCAAATTAATTAATTAAGTATGGATAGCGAAGAGCGTCACCTTTTTTTAACACACTGATCATATTGTACGAATCAATAGAGAGCTCAGTTGAACAATAATAAAACTGCCAAATTATTAATGAAACATAATTATATGTTTCAGTGACACTGTTTTATTTAACTTAACTTAATAAAAAAACAAGCAATAAATCTACAAAGCGAAGAAAAGCGAGTCGTTACAAAAATATGATAAAATATTTTAGAAAAGACCTTTTACAATGTAATATGGGCCTATGATACATATTTTTTAAATACTTTGTAACTATGTTTCTGTTAATATATGGGTGAGTGGGTGTATATGACTTTTTCAATGTTAACTTTAACCTGTTTTCTTCTATCAGTGTGTTCCCAAGTCCCAACTGTTATATTCCCTTTTTTCTATATGTACATACACGAAGAGAAGTATTTTATGTACTGTAAACATATATTTTTATGTAATAACAAATTCCCAGCTTATTAAAACATTTTCTTTAACCAATAAGTTTCATTCATACTTTCAATGCATATTTTATTTTTAAACCTGATTTTTTATACGTATTGCCACATATGAATGACTTTTTGAACCTGTGGATGTACTGCCATCTATGAACATATTTTTAAAACTGATTTGTTATATATAATTACAACTATAAACAACTTGTTGATCACGTGGCGAGAAATTACGCCTGGCTGTTGGCTGTTGCCAATACGACGACAAAAAGATAGACATTTCTCTCGTGTAATTACTTAAACATTACTCATTTATCTGAAATTTTCGTTTTTGAAACTAAAAAACATTTTTCTTCAGTGTTAAACAGCATATAATATACAAATTGAGGAGACTCCCTAGATATACAGAAACAATATCTTAAAAACACGATAGACGATGTCGTTTATGTAAATAACAGTGAAACAAAATTTTATTTTTAAACTAAAAAAACAGGAGAATATGAACGTGGAAATGAGAAAATAATGTTAGTCTTGTGAATAAAATAAAATATATGATATGAATAGTCGATTCGTATAATCTTGATTACATTTTTGAATATACTGAAAATTTTCCATTATACAAATAATACAAAGTACGTTATTTTGCGCTTGTATTTGACATATATATATATATATATATATATATATATATATATATATATATATATATATATACACTTTTGGTGTTCTGCAACTTCATCCAAATATAAATTTTTAAAATTTAAATGATACATTAATATTTTAGTGAACTAATGCATTATTTATTTATAACAGGTAGTTATAAATCAAAACTCTCGCGATATTAAAATACAAAAATATAAAATACAGTCTAATAACTGGTAAAACATACATAGTGTTTTAACTTTTATAATAAAATGTAATCAAAGGTACTTACATGGCGTTCTTATTGACCATTTTTGTAACAAAGCCAAACGGATAACAATGTAAATAAATAAGATATTATTATAAACAAATGAAACTATCAACGAATTAATTGCTTAAATATCCGGTATATACTGAAGTTTTTTTTTTTAAAAAAAGGAATATTTTATTTTCTTACGGTTTCAAAGATAATCAGTTTTGCCTAATTTACCCAGAAAAGACCCGTTCACGAACTTAACCTTACTTTTTAGCTCTAGAACATACATAAGAAATTTCAGCACGCTATCTCTTTTCGATGTGAGTTATCGTGTTGACGAACGGGTGGATTAATTAGGTCATTTTATGAACAACTATACCAAATTTTTTTTCTGCGATCAATATTTTCAACCGTTGCAAAGTTGAAACAAAACTTAATATATCCTGGTATATATATTGTTTATTTGAATTATTTATTTGTGTATCTATTTATGTTATTTATCATTCAATTTGTATGACTTTTGATTTTTTTAAATTAAATTATTATAAAAATTATATTGATAATTTTTTTCCAATTTTTTTTTTAAAAAGAAAACCTTTAAATCAAAAGCAGTTATTATTTACTTTTCAATTTTCGATTTAAAAAAAAAAAAAAACTTAGTCTAAGAAAAAAATTTAGTGGGGAGTTTTATGAAATGTAAGAAAATTAACATTTCAGGTCAGTTTTTTTGAACGACTCTGTACATATATAACATGTAAATTTAATTACGCTGGTGGTCGCACGCGGAGTGACAGTCTGAAGAGTTCGATAATTATTATAACAAACCAATACACGCATTGATTTATCACGTTTGAACATGCAAAAAGATGAATGTATGAAGATACTAAAAGCCTCTAGTTGATACGATGGGGAAATTTTAAATAGCAACAAATGTTTTAATGAAGTCCGCGCGTGTTTACAGTCGGGTTAAAAAGAAATATTATTTCCGGGAACAATGTTTGTTTAGATATAAAGATTTTATTGTTTGTATGGAGTAATACCTCCATTCAACAACACAATTTTGTAGAAACACAACGTTTGACAGTTATTAGTTAGATCGACAGGAATACTAAACAGTTGACAACCAAACATATAGACCTAGACGTTGCGTTGACGAAAAATAGTTAAGATAAATAAATAAGCTTTTCGCATAGGAAAAAATACTACCGACTATTTGAAATGTTTGCAAGAAGCAACACGAACTGTACATGTTTCATTCAATACACAGTCTATATAAATAGTGACTGTTTCCCCCCCATTTGTTTAAGTACACATAGACATGTGTGCGAATGTTTCCCTTTTTTCTCTTGCTGTTGCCCTACGTATGAATGTAATTTCCTATAAATGTAAAGTAATTTCATATGCACTTTTCATTGACTAAAATATACGATTGTCAATTTTTATTAAGTAACAAAATTATTTTCAATTTTGCTTTATTGTGAAAAAAGTCTTCGGTTTAAGGTTATACGCGCGTTCGTGCACAGTAAAGATAAAGAGGTGAATTTTTAATATCTTATTTATTATTCAATAGTGTGTATTTACTATTGAGTAATTTTCTATTTACTTTTGAGTAATAAAGTAATTTTGAGAGAGACCTAACGTCTAGTTTCTTTGGAATTATTTAAAAAAATTATAATTTAACATGTACTAGATAGAGAATACCGGAATACAGGTTCATCGAACATGAAATTTAAGTATACCTGCTATAGACAAAAATTTAAAAAACTTAAGTAGTAGTTTTAGAAATAAAGTAATAAAAACCATTGTAGATAAAAATATTAACAGTGTTTTCTGACGTATAGCTGTTTGAAGATATTCTAATTAAAACTTCGAAAAATGTTTATCACAATCTGTCTCTTTATATGCAATGATTATCAAATGATTTTTATTGTAATGAAAATGTATGAAATAATTTGTGATTCGAAACATCTTACGAACAAACAAAAAATATACAAGTTTTTCAGTCAAAATTAAAATTAATTCTAGGAAACGTCTAATTCAAAAAATATCCATAAAAACCATGCACAAATAATGAAAAGGCTCATTTCAGTTTAATATATGTGAAACGGTTTAGAAAATAACGCAACTGTAACTAACTAAACACAATATATAAAACATGCCACCCATACTTTAAAAAATGATATCGAGAGGTCTAACAATGAAAATCTTCCAAGACCTAATTATCCCAACCATGTTTCTCTGTATAAATAAATAAATAAATAATGTTATATATATATATATATATATATATATATATAGGGTGGCGCATAAGTAACGTTATGATTGCCTATAATGAATGCGTATTTGGTATTAAAAAGTGACCCAATTGAATCTTATATGGGAAAAGGTATAACGTAAGTAAAATAATTTGCAAAGATCGCCAACTGCTGAGAACGTCGCCTGGTGGAAGTTTCAGGGTTTTTCTCAACACTTGCTTGCACCCGAACAATGTTCACATCATTTCGAACTGCAGAAGGTCTTCCAGCACGCGGAAGATCACAGGCTCCATGTTGTCGTAAATGCTGAACCAATCGGTAAATTGTTGGAGCGCTACGTGCATTTCGAACTTGAAATAAATATGAATAATCGAATGCTAACTTTCAAAATAAAATTGTACAATTTTGGTTCTTTGTTCTGTGCTGAGTCTTTCCATCATAAATTTCACAAGTTTTTCAAAGTTAATTCTGAAAAAAAAGAAGGAAAAAACGTAAACAAAAAATTTATTCACTAATTAAATCATAACGCTACCCTATCATATGCGCTACCCTATATATATATATATATATATATATATATATATATGTTGGTATGAGTAAATAACGCATATTTTCGTAGTCGCCCAGTGTAATGAGGATTTGTCAACTATTTTCGGTGAAAGTGCGTACCACTGATTGATGATTCTATGAACAAAATCTTTGTGAAGATCCTACAAAATGTTAAGGTTTATAACTTTTTCTGTAATAGTTCAATAAATATGTTAGCAAGCAAAGAATACACACTTGCATCAAATTTAAACGATTTCAGTTTTAAATTTGCATAGTTCGTATATTGTTAATAATGTTTAAATGTCTAATGTTTAAAGTTTTTTTAATTACAATACGTTCTATTTACTTACAAATTGACTCGTGGAACGTTTTTTTTGATGTTTTATAAATGGAATATCAACAATTCGATTCAATTTTTACGCATGATACTAAATATACCTTAATTTATGCATGAAAGTTTGCACTTGGATAATCGTGCACATCCGTCATATCGAGTGCATACATTGTTCCATTTGACATTTGGACAAGGTTTAAATCAACGATTTTATTCAATAATTGGCTTACAGAAGCCATTTTGAACAAATGCAATATTATTAGCTTTTTTATAGCATTTTTTTCGCGAAACTCACGAAATCGGGCCATTATGTAGTGATAGCGGAGGAGAAGATGAAGCCTGGCAAGTAGGCCTTTTAGACCCCTAAGGAACCCTTTCCCTGAACCTCTTCTTGTCTCTATCACACTAGGTTTGTCTTCGCTAGCACTGTGCTCGTTGTAGAACCTACCCGTCATCCTTACAAATGACAAGACAGAGCTCCGCTTGAGTAGCTTTACCTCACTTTTAACCATTTCAGTGTAGACGAAAGCTAGATACCTCATTTCAGCTCTGTAAGGACATTCTGAAAGAAGGTGAAAGAGCGTATCAATTGGGCAAGTATAGCTCGCACTAGATTGTTTTTTTAATTATTTATTAAAATTATCAAAATACAGCTGTCAGATCTTAAGTTTTTTACGCAGTAAGTATCTACATATGATATAATTGAGTATTAGACGTATTAGATAAATAGATACATCTTGGGGGCTTAAAAGTATTGCACTCCGACCTTATGGTCCATTGTGCTCCCCCATCTACTTCAGTTCGACGAAATTCGCTTCTCCCATATGTTGGCAATATATGGGAGAAGATCATCTTTCCTATCAGATCTTTCTGAAAGTTCAAATATTTGGGGTGAGATGTATCGAATATTCAGTATCTGCTATTAGAAGTTCGCCGTCAAATAAAATGTGCTGGAAGTTTCTTCATCGTCGCCACACAATCTGTACACAATGGACCCATTATGGAGTCCCATTGTGTGCAGATGCTTTGGCAGGGAATAATGCCCGGTAATGAATCCAGTAACCCTCCGCAGTAGCATCCTGTTCAGCTTCAGTGTATCAAGAGATAGCCTCTTGATTCAACTGAAGCAGTATTTTTCCGAGCTCCTGCCGCGGTCCATTTTCCCAGCGATCATGGTGTTTAACATTTGACCACTCGTTGATCACCTGTTTACATGCAGTCTTTGAAATTCCTAAAATAATGTTTTTGAAGAAAACATTTTTTTCTTTTGTGATGTCACAGCGAAACCTCTAAGACTCCCATGCCACAACTCTTAGTTATGTCGAATATGTCACATAATCTGTGAATTTCGCATTCAATATATGAAATATTTATGAAAGACATTGAAAATAAAATGACCAAATGTATATATATATATAGATTTATACATGGTTTCATCTATAAAATTTGGAAAACTCTCTGTATAAAAGAACACATTTCACATACATAGATATGGGCTAACCAACACATAAAATTCACAAAGTAAAAAAAAAAGGTTCTCTTTTATATTATAGGGTACATTTTTATTTTTTCAATATCTATCTCCTATTTTAAAATTCACATTCTATTCACATACAGTATCTGTCTGTTTTCTTTTATTCATTCCTGTTGTATACGTTTATCATCCATATCCTAATGTGTGGGTGTGCATGGGTGAGGTACGAGGAGACGATACATTCCATCATTCTATTCGGTTGGTTGCTACGTGTGTATTTATTATATGTTTTATACTATAGTAAATCGTACCAAAACAAGCCTTGACAATTTTAGCGTCATCAATGTTGTACTAAAGTAATTGGATAGTCGGGTGTAAAATTTGATATGTATTATTTTATTTGTCAGTTTTTCTCGGATACATTATTTATTATAGAGATGATCGCAAAAACAATATGCACATAATGATGTTGGACCATTGAAATTGTCTTTTTTTAATTTGTTAAAATCATTATTATTATCATATCTGGTAATTACCAGGCGTAGGCGATGAAACCGTTTAAGTAGCCGAGCGGTCTAAGGCGTTATGTCTACTTGGAACTGGGAGCTTATGGGTTCGAATCAGCAGTTTGTCAATTATTAAGAAAAAAAAAGGGGCGGTTAATTGACTAAACTGTCAGCGTATGGACAAGAACGAAGTAACCGGCTATGCTTGTAAAAGTTTTCTACAGTTTCCTTCACGAACTCCAGATGAATATTGGCATAGTCCTACCAGAGTCGGCTGCAGGCGCACATCTTACCAATTCCTAGCCTACAGACAAAAATTCCTTCCACTTCACTCACATCTTCACAGTATTAGGCATCACAATGGACCTTATGGTCGAAGCGTAGCCCGTCCAGGGCAGCCATTACAATCTTTCTATCTAGGCGATGAAAGGCTGTCATTTGCTTGAGTGTTAGACTATCACCAAACTTGAGAACGATCTTTTATGCCAATATTATTTCCAAGGGAGCGTTAAGGTATCACATTTTTTTGAAATCAAATGCTTGATATGAAAAATCATACACATCTTGGGATGGGGATCGAACCCACGACTCTGACATTCTAGATGCTCCAATGCTCTACCAACTGAGCTACCTTAGATGTTTTGGTAGTACTTTGGTAGTATTCCCCTGAATACGTCTTGTAAATTTTTAATGGTGGGACAAATTTTGCGAAATCGTTTCACTGAAACACCACCAATAGCCTTTAATTTTATATATATACATATATATATATATATATATATATATATATATATATATATATATATATATATATATATATATATATATATATATATATATATATAATTATTATGATTCAAAGATAATAATTCATAAGAGCAATATTTATCGGTATGTAGACAAAAAAAAATTACTTTTTTAAATTAGAGAACATAAAATCGTTATTATTTCTGTAAACTTCTATACCAGTCTTTGAAACTTTGTATGACACCCCCACGAAATCTGTATCATTTTTGGTTCTCGAAATTTCGACAAAAATGTCTACGGTTTACGAACGTACACACATAAACACACACAAAATATATTTTCTCAAAAATGGTGTTAATGGACTTGGTTATTTCCAAAAGTCGAAAAATTGTGCAAATTTTTTTTCGATTGTCGGACTGATTACCTACTATAACGTCTCTTTAGTAAACTTGGACAATGAAAATATGCTAATGTATTATTCGAATTAACATACAGTCAGAGGGTATTAAATTCGTAGCTTGGCTGGAAATGTCTTAGCCCTCCGGTTCTATTGTTATTGAAGAATATTCTTACACAATTGTTGGTGATACTTCGTTTGATTTTGGTGAAATTAACAAAAAGGTAGTATAATCAATACCCTTATTTGGCATTTATTAGGAGCTCATCTTTCATTCTAAAATGATCGACTATTTACTAAGCCCGAGGCATTGGAATATATACAGGACAGAAAATTGTTTAACCACTTATATAAGTTTATTATATTATACCAAATATAATAAACTTAATAAATATCAAAATACACAAACATATTGCTTATTGCCGGCTTTCACTACAAAATGAAAAAAAAACATAAACAACAAACACTTAGAAAAAAAAATTAAGTAACCGACTTCGAATGAAAGATTGAAATAAACTTCTATATTTTTTTTCATTGTGCATAGTTCATTTTAGTGCCAAAATTTGCAAACTGTATTTCACCACATTCCAGACAACTGCTGTACCAACTTGAATGTCATTTTAAGCTACGCAATTTAACAGTTTTTTAGTGTATTGCGAGTTGCCTATTTGAACAAAAGGTTCCGTCTTTTTTATGCCTGTATTTTTTAACTTACTGTGTAAGTAGCTTCCGCTTGACCGATTTATTTCATTGAAGTATTTCTTTGTTCCATTATTAAACATTGTTTTTTTGAAATACTCACCCACTCATTTACCATTAGAAAATAATCGATTATATATCGAAAGTTCGCACAGGCTTTTCTTATCATCAAATTTTGCGATAAAGTAAGATAAAACTATCAATTCTCAAATTCTAGCAAATTATCTGATAAAATGACTTCTATATTTATATATAATTAAATTCTATATTATTCCATCATAAAAGTCGGAGGATCCATTTAAGGATATAGACTTTGTCCTTGATTCAACTCATGGAACCCCAACTCTCGTTGGATTATCCATAAAAAATTAAAAATAGGAACCAATATCAGATTTTGTATTTACTTCGGCTGGTTTTGCTGAATAAATACGCCGTTGTCGGAATTTTTGAACAACCTGTATAGTTTATACAATTTATTATTTTGTCTTGTTTTACTTTAATACCAAATGAATTAATAAAACAAAGCCAACAATTATACAAATGATTGTATTTTTTAATGTATTATTTTATATATAAAGAGTGAGTTGGTAGTAGGCTATACTTGGAGCTACACTCCTTTATAAGCCAGCTTGTGGCATTTAGTTTGCATAAATTTGTAATTCACTGTTATTTAAAAAATAATACATAAATAAGTATAAACTCATGGTATGTATAGAGAGTATATAGACTACGAGTTAAAATTCTAATTGTACTTTTTCAAATGACAGTCATATTTTCAAGGCTGTAAAATATGATAATTAACTCAAATATATATATATATATATATATATATATATATATATATATATATATATATATATATATATATATATATATATATATATATATATAACGTTAAACAAATGAAAGTAAAAACAATACAGAAGATTCAAGTTAAAAGAACTAGTCCACAGTAGAGCACGGTTTTTTTTAATGATGAGTAACAGACTAAATTTTTGTCAGTAGCTTCCTTTCGACGAGACGCCCAACTATTCTCTCGCGAAAATTCTCGATGATAGTGACTAACGAAGCGTGTAAGAGAGTAACTTGTTTGGTTGATGATAGCAAAAATTTTATCAGTTACAGTTAATTTGTTAGTTAAATTGAGAGATAATTTAATAAAGACTTCAAAAAAACTTGTGTCCTACAAAATGGATGGTGTGACATGCAGCTCCCCCCCTCCCAACATGTTCAAATAACGGGGTATACATATCGACTAAACGTTTTATACCCATTTACAATCGGGAACTTTTTATACTTTTTATTGTTTAGTTCAGTTTTTGTAAATGTTGAAAATATTGATCGCAGAATAAAAATTTTGGTATAGGTGTTCATAAAATGACCTTATTAGTCCATTTTCAAATGTGTATGTCCGTTCTAGAAAACACACACGAAATTTCAGCTCGCTATCTCTTTTCGTTTTTGAGTTATCGTGTTTACGAACGGACGAACGGATGGACAACTTTACGGAAATGGACTTATTAGATCTTTTTATGTACTCCTACACCAAAATTTCTTTACTGCGATCAATATTTTCAACCGTTACAAAGTCGGGACTAAACTGAATATATCCTAGTATATATAATACACCGGAGAAAAAATATATACAGGCGGAAGAATTTTCAATCATGCTTCATGGTACCAAGATGCTATCTTTCGATGTACAACTGCGGAGGTTTACCGGATTCATTACCGGGTATTATCCCCTGCGGAAGCATATGCACACAATGAGACTCCACAACGGGTCCATTATGTGCAGATTGTGGAGCGAGGAGGAAGAAACATCCAGCCACATAATCTTTGACTGCGAACCTCAAGGTTACAGCAGATACAGGATATTCAGTGCATCTCACCCCAAATATATGGACCTTCAGGAAGACCTGATAATCAAACTCCT
Source organism: Nineta flava (assembly GCA_963920215.1). Lineage (NCBI taxonomy): Eukaryota > Metazoa > Arthropoda > Insecta > Neuroptera > Chrysopidae > Nineta > Nineta flava. The sequence goes on along the minus strand of OY986040.1, from coordinate 32,362,193 downwards.
GGCTATTGCTAACATATATAGAAGGGGGGGGGGCATAATGGAGACCATAAGGTCGCAGTGCAACACTTTTTATTTATCTGTGGCTTCATGGTAAAATACTTTATGAAATTACTTATGGACTTCAAAAATTGCCCATATTGAAAGTATTGATAAAAACATGAATTAAATATATATTTCCAAGGTTATTCTAAATTGAATCAGTATTATTTTATTACATATTTTAACGGCTAACTTCACCTCGAGTAACATATAATATATTGTATATAAATCGATAACTAGATTCTTAAAATAAGAGATGTTTCCGTTGTTAATACTTTAAAAGGTCTTTTTACGTAAACCTACACTCAATGATTTAACATTTTTTTTCTAGACATTTTATACCACATATTTGGTATAAGAGGAGAGCGTAATGCGGTTTTATTTGAAGACATCAATAATTCATTAATACACAACACATTTCATGTAAAAAAAAAACGAACAAAATAATAACAAAAATCGTAAACAGAGTGATTTGTTAATTCTATAACAAAGTTGTCAGATATAAACCATATTTTGACAAAATGGAAACCCGACTTCAAAAATAAAATATTCTATAACAAAAAATGCACTAACAAGTAAAAAAATAATTGCATATTAATGTGCCAATTTTAGTTCACCTAAGCAAAAATTTTTAAATATATATGTAAAATTATTGTTATTTTTGGAGGCGGTGTCAGCATAGAGAAGTTCACATAACTTTTGGACACCGCCTCCAAAAATAACAATAATTGTAACACATTTTTTTTTAACCGTTTTTTTTTTTTTTTTAATTTTAAGAGCATTTTTTTATAACAGATTTTCAATTTTATTTACATGCATTTTGTTTTTTTTTTGTAAGAAAATTTTTTGAAGTCGGTTTTTAAAAAAATTTTCTTATTTTTCCGTTATGAATGAGTATACCCTTTCAACAAAAAAAAAAATTTCGCAGAAATCGGTTATCACATATAAAATGAGGATTTTCCTCGATTTTCCGGGGATCCTCTCATCAGAATGCGATTTGGTGCCAAAAGGACCAATGGGAAACCAAACCCTTTAAAACAAAAAAACAATTTCAAAATCGGTTCATAAATGTCGGAGTTCTGAGGTGACACACATAAAAAAAAAAAAAAAAATACAGACGAATTGAGAACCATCCTCCTTTTTTGAAGTCGGGTTAATAAAGTATTTCTATATAGAATTTTATCTGCATGTCGGGAAACTTTCGATAAAAATCCAATTTTATTTTCAGCAAAATAAAAGGCTTTAAACACACAATATACTACAATTTGTTCTCATTAAATTTCAAATTTTTGCCCCAATTTGAAAGTTAATTTCAAAAAACCTACAGTTATCTTTGATTACCATAATAATGTTTATATTCTCTTATCATGTTTTAAATTACTCTAATATTTACAAAAATTCGTTACGCAGGAGCTGCGTCAACTTAGCGAATTTCCTTAGAAAATATAAATCACTCTCTAGCGGTCATAATTTTAGTGTGATCAAAATGAAATATATGACTTTATGATTACTGATATGACTTTAGTATTTGCAAAAATTACATTTATTAATAGCCAAAATAGAACGATGTTGTATAACGATTATAGTTTATAGTTATTATAATAATAATAATGGGGTTTAACCTCCGTTTCCGAGACACGACGGTCTATAACAGAGGCCACCCACATCATTATTTTTCATCCTTTATTTATTAATTTTTACATTACATTTTTATGATGTGTTATATGATGTTATTAGTTATATTAGTTATTAGTTATTATGGAAACGACAATCTAACTTTTTTACAATAAAATATATTTCATGTATTCGTATCAAACAAACACAAAATATTAAATATCTCTCTTAATGTTAGAATAATCGAAAAATGTATAAGGAGTAAAGTTGTAGAAAATCAAGTTTGCTACAATTCATTACTTGATCATTTTTCTCAAACTCTTATGTGAACAAAGATATTTAGAACTTTCAATCTGTAATTGTAAATATTTCTGTAAATATTAGCGTAACAGAAAAATGATAAGAAACAAAATTACAGTAAAACTTAGTACCTACAACTTAACTCCTGATTAATTTTTCGATTTTTCAAATATTAAAGGAGATAGTCAAATTTTGTGATTTCCCTTCCCTCTAAACCCCCTTTCCCTTCGCCTGATTTTACCCAGTAACCTTGGTTACGAGACACGAGGCGAGGCGAGGTTACCTCGTAGCCTCGGTGAAACACTATACCCAACACGTATATTTATTTATAAAATGCTTCACTTTGCGTTCTTATAAAATGTAGATTCATTAGTTTTGGATACAATATACCATTTTTTATTGTAGTTTTTCTCTACTATATCATTTTATTAACCTTTTATGTCTTAATAGTACTGTTAACTTGATTGAATATTATTTTAATAAATTATTTAAAAAGAAGTATAATTTCTTACGTGCGTACACAAGTACCCAAACACATTTTTTTTAAATTATAATCATAGAATCGCCTCATCTATACTTGACTCAACACACTGGCATAGAGCTCTATATTGCGAGATAAAGCTAACAAATCATCATATATGGTAAAAACCACAAGAGAAAAAAAATAACGTAAAAGTTTACAAGATATGATGTCTAATGTGTGTAGTTACTACAAACTGATGTTATAAAGCTCAGCTTGTCGGATAAATCTTTTTCTTCTAACCGCAATAGCGAAACATACGTCTCTCATAAACACATTTTCGTCCTTCAAAAAAAAAACAGCTCATCCCTAAAACAAAATAAAACAATATTTCATATATTTACTACTATAACATATTAAAAACTTTTTTGGACCTGAACACAAAGCGCTTTATTAAAAAAAAAAAAAACTGAAAACTTCTTATATTTACATTATATTTAATAAATATTAAGGCAAAAAAGTTGTATCCTCTTTGTGAAGGATAAAAAGAACATTGATGTTGTTAATATTACTAACATTCAAGTTTCTGTGCAATATTTATATAAAGCTAATATATTATTCGATGTATTCTCAGGGAAAAACTTAATGAAACCAACCTCAATTCCTTACACAATAGATATTTAACATACCGGTATTTTGCAATAGCACTACTAGGTAAGGTTTCTTTCTGTGTATGTAGGTACTCTCTTTTACATAGTTATCAAAACTTATATCATACAAGTAAAGTAGCTTTGTATATGAAAAACTTACTTCATAAAATTACTAACATCACAACAGAAGCAATATTAAATATTTGAAGTTGAAGTATAAACTATAAATAAATACATATTATTTGTTTTTTATTAAATAACTTTCATTTGTATTACCATAGACACTAAACAAGGATACATTACTCCATGAAAACAAATAATTGACAAAAATAAGTAGTGTTCCTTCGGCACCGGAAACAGAAGAGAGAGTATAAGGCGCGAGTTTTAATTGAAAACATTACGCATTTATAGTATTATAAAAATTATTTCCAGCCAAAGTATTTTTCCAATAAAATATTTTTTTTTAAATAAATGATAAGTAATTTCAATTTTTCAATAAGGAATTAGTTGAAGTTGAAGTGAAAGTTAAAATTCGCAAAATAATTACATAAAAAAAAAAATCATCAAATAATTAAATAGTAAACTATAATGTTGGAATTGAAGTAAAAATGAAAATAAATTATTGAATCAGATATTAAATTAAACTTTTATTTATTAATAATAATGCTGAAAATTAATATTTAATATAATGTCATACAATTTAATTAATTTTGGAATATTTATACTCGCTGTTCGTACTTTAAAAGACCTGGTTTTTTAAACCCAATTGATCCCGTTGCTTATTGTCTACTGCATTACCACATTTACAATTGTCTACTGCACATACTCTTCCCATTTTAAATGTTTTTTAAACAGTTTTTTATTTAATAAATTTTTTTTTTACATATTTCATACTTCAAAATAATCACTTCGAAATAAAACTAGTTCTTTGGCAACTTCATTTTTATTTATTATACTGTACCGTACGTTTAGTTTACATCTTCGCATAGCAGATCTTCCATGAGTATGAGTGAGTACATATGTATACTTTAAGACCTCCTTCTCATACACATTGCTTAATGTATACATATGTACTTTCTCATAATCGTGGGAGATCTGCAATGCGAAGATGTAAACTGAACGTACGGTATTTCACTTCGGTACGGATGAGTTCCTATCAACAACTAGCGACCCTAGCGGCATAAAAAGTAAATATAACTTCTATGATTTCGTCATATTTTGTCAATTTTCCCGTTTGAGTTAGAACTCCTTTATATAGTCTCCATGTGTATTACTATAAAATAAATGCAAGCTGTTTTTGAAGACTGATGTAGCACTCGCTCGATCGAATGGAGACTACACAAGGAGATCGAACTCCATGTAAACAAATAATTGACAAAAATAAGATCTCAGTAGTGTTCCTTCTACAACGGAAACAGTGGAGAGAGTATAAGGCGCGAGTTTGAATTGTAAAACATGACGCATTTATGTAGTATTATAAAAATTATTTGCAGCCAAAGTATTTTTCCAATAAAATACTATTTTTAATAAATGAAATAAAATAGTTAGTTGAAGTAAGTAATAGTTAAAAATTCGCAAAATAATTACATAACAATAAAAAACAAAATAATTATAAAACAACGAATAATTAAACAGTAACCTGTAAAGTTGGAATTGTAAAAATGAAAATATATTGAGTAAAAATAAATTATATTAAAATTATTAAAATCAATTTAAAGATTATCGAATCAGATATTAAATTAAACTTTTATTTCTTAATAATAAGTCTAACAAAATGACAAATATATACTTCACTTCTATTTATAATACTATATTCACTTCAGTACGGATGGACAACTAGTGACGCTAGTGGCACAAAAAGTAAATATAACTTAATTTATAAAAAGTAAATATACCATTACGTTGCCATATTTTATCAATTCTCCGATTTGAATTCGGTCTCGTTGGGTTGACTCCATGGATATAACACTGATTTCTATCCTGCTCTCTTGCCCAGTGTTTGGGAGACATTCAGTAAAAAATGTGTGTCATACAGTATACAGCAAAAATGTATATATACATACATTATATACTTGAGCAAAATTTCTGTCTGTCGCATAAGCAATGTGGCTATATTCTGCAATGGACATTGATTTTGTTTGTGTGTCATATAATTTTTGGATATCGAATGATACATTATAGATAGATGAATGATTATTATTGTGGTAAATAGCTACACCGCCAGCTATTTATATTGTAACAATTAAATTTGACTATACAGTTGAAATTAGGTACTGGAATGTATTCCTCATTATCATATTTCTGATAAAAGAATAATATAAGTATAACGAGCCACATTAATCAATGATAATCATTTTCATGCGCTCGTAAAATTTGTATTATAAATGTATACAGACTGTTTTGGCAAGCTTTTCCAATAGAGAATCAATGTAAATATTATTTATTACTAGCTGTCCGTGTGGTTACTGTATAAAGTCAGTCAGTACACATGTAATGGTTAAATATGTTAATTGAATTCTTAACTTTATTATGTGAATCACAAAATCCCCACTCTTAAATGACAAACAAACAACCATACGCATACATGTGTATGGTTGATGACTGTACATGTGATAACTCTCATTATATGTGTACTGACTGACTTAATATTGTAACCAGGCGGACAGTCAGTAATAAATATATAACATTGATTCTCTATTGGAAATGCTTGCCAACACACACGGTATATTGATCTGGATAAATTGCACTAACTCTGATTCTAATGTTAATAATTGATAGATGATATCTTATGGTTGTAGCGCATATCAGCTTCTGTATCGCTTGTTAATTATAGTTTTGATAGCTTCACCTATGCGATTAGTAATGTCTATATTAGACCTAAGGTATTTAAATAAACGACTGTACCGTCTCAATATTGTAATAGCTTAGCGTCACTCTTTATCTTATCTACTAGGTATTTTGGATTTTTGTTCCCTTTTTTGTAGTCGAACTTTTTGGCTTTGTTAAGAATACATTGTAAACATTAAAAAAAATAAGTAACACCCCTCTCTCTCTCTTCAGTGTTAGGATAAGCACGATTCATTTTTATATACATTACACAGTTCAGTTGTAACAACACTTGAATATACATCTTTTTCGTACAATTTTCGTTTGTGATTATTTGTTCAAAATCCTGCCAACTTTGCTAATTTCAGAATTACATTAGGTTAAGAGCCCAGAAGTGCTTTGCTTGAATAAAAATTAATGAACGATTTTTCGCGAAAAGTTAAATGTGGTTTTAACAAAGTCATCTCGCCGTAGTGTAAATTATAACCTATTCAAGTGTTTGCTGTTTTTTTTGAAGCCGGTTCGTCGTACCGTAATAAAAACTGAACCAGTGAAATATTTAGGATTACAAAATTGCAGAAAAATAATCTTGTTCAAAGAAGACAATAGATAAAATCATTGTGGTATTAAGAATTGCAGTGTGTTAGTTTGAATTTGCTAAATAAATGTCAAGTTTCAACCGTTACAATAAACGACGTACGAACAAAATTATTTTTTTATAAACAAACAAAAGATAGGTATATTTTTTTATGTTGGCCTAACTTTGTTAATATTTTCGTATGATAAAATATTGCATCTTTAAAATATGGATAAAAGAGAAGAAAATAGTTTCAATGGTCATATCCTAAATGGATCGAACTATCGTCTTTGGAAATTCCAAATTACGGCTTACATGAAAGCCCGTAGATTAATCAACAATTTTAATGGGATTGTCCCACTTGAGTCAGCATCTCAAGCCGAGAAGGATACTTATGACCGAAATGAAGGTAAAGCGATGAATGCGATTATTCAATCGCTTGATATTGAACGTGCTAATTTTGTACTGACCTGTTCAACGACTAAAGAAATGCTCGATAAGCTAAGCAGTATTTATGAAAAAAATTCTGATATTCGGATCATGACCCTATATGAGGAATATTTTTCGTTAAGAATGCATGATGAAGATTCTGTTGCTGGTTATGTAGCTAAGGTAAATCAATTAGCTTCTGAAATTGAGCAGCAAGGTGAAAAATTATCAGAAAAATTGAAAATGGTTCGTATTATTAGCAGCTTACCTGCAAAGTTTAAGAACTATAAAACGGTTTGGTATAATACAGCTGAAATTCGGAAAATTGACACTCTAATGTCGTCGTTGCAGTTAGAGGAAGATAATTTAACCAGGTTGATCAATGAACAAGGGACATCATCTGGTGTTGCCTTTAGTGTAAAAGCAAAATCAAAATCATTTAAACCAAAACAAAGCACTTCTATTGAAAATATGAAAAAGAAAACTAAATGTAATTCATGCGGTCAAGTAGGTCATTGGGCGAATGATAAGATATGTCCCAAACGTAAAAATTTATCCAAGTCTGGAAAGTCTAATGATAATAATAATAAGACCGAATTAGCATGGTGTACCGCCGAGTGCACAGAGAGCAACAAAGCATCAGATTGGATCGCCGATTCAGGTGCATCGATTCATATGACATATCACCATGAATGGTTTACAGATTTAAGAAATTATACTGAAAATAAAACAGTCAAAGTAGCCAACAATTGTCATTTGAAAATAAGCGGAATTGGATCAATTCTAATAAATGCGAGGGTTAACAATCAGTGGGAGCCACGTCGCTTGGAAAATGTATTGTATGTTCCCGAACTTAAAGAAAATCTGTTTTCAACTGGCGTCCTAACTAAGAAAGGAGTCAAAATTATTCTGGATAAAGATGGATATGAAATATATGATACATCAAACAAAATGGTGGCTATTGGTAGAAGTAATGAGTTAAATCAATTAATAATGGATTTTCGCTTACGTACAAATGAAACGGCAAACATTGCAGCCGCTTCATTAGAACATTGGCATCGGCGTTTAGGTCACATCAATATTGAATCGATCAAGAAAATGTGTAAGGATGGCCTAGTAACTGGAATTGACTTATCGGATACTGATAATTTTTTCTGTGAAGATTGTCAATATGGAAAGATGACAAGATCATCACATAAAAATTCATCCAACAGGCCTTCAACCAAAGGTGAATTCATTCACGTAGATTTGTATGGACCGATGGAAGAAATTGGTGTTGGAAGCATGCGTTATTTTATGCTGATTAAAGATGAAGCAACCACGTTTCGGTTCACTTATTTACTGAAATCAAAAGATGAAGCCTCTGAGTGTTTAGCTTCTTTTGTTTCTATGGTACACAACATTAGCAATGTTCGAATCAAATATTTTCGTTTTGATAACGGAACTGAGTTTATCAATAAAACAGTCGAAAATAAATTTAAAAGTGAAGGTATCCAAATTGAATTCATAGCACCATATACTCCCGAACAAAATGGCAAGATTGAACGGGATAATCGAACCATACAAGAATGTGCGAGAACAATGCTGGTTGCGAGTGGTTTGCCTAAAAAGCTCTGGCCGGAAGCAGTACGTGCGGCCACATATATTTTGAATCGTACCACAAATAGCAAATGTGTTGGTACTACACCATACGAAAAATGGTTTGATCGAAAACCATTCTTGGGTCATATTAAAATTTAACTAATGCAAAACCGTACTTGGGATTTGGTTGTACCTCCGGAAAACCAAAAAGTGATTGACAATCGATGGGTGTTTAAAATTAAACAAAAGACCGATGGTTCAATCGAAAGATTTAAAGCGCGTTTGGTTATTCGTGGTTTTTCACAGCAATATGGGATTGATTACGAAGAAACTTTCCGGTTGTTAAGTTTTCATCAATTCGTACAATAATGGCGTTAGCAGCTATGGGCAAGATGCAGTTAAAACAATTTGATATAAAAACAGCGTTTTTATATGGTGAATTAAAAGAAGATGTTTATATGAAACAACCAGTCGGTTATAATGACAATAGTGGGCGTGTGTGCAAACTTATAAAAAGTTTGTACGGACTCAAACAAGCTTCGCGTTGCTGGAATCAGAAATTTACATTTTTTATCCGAGAATTCGAGTTTAAAGTCAGTGTTTTCGATCCGTGTGTATTTATTCGTCGAAATAAAGACAAAGTGACAATTATAGCCATTTACGGTGATGATGGCTTAATAGCTACAAACAATTTCAGTGAGATTAATTTGATTATTGAACATTTAAAAGAACATTTTGAAGTGAAAGTATTTGATGCAAAGTGCTTTCTTGGACTTGAAATTGACATTTTACATGATAACTCAATTCGTATTCACCAAACAGCTTACGCTAAGAAAATTTTGTGTCGTTTCGGTATGGAAGAATGTAAGACAGTGTCAACGCCGATCGACTCTGGTCAAAATTTGGGTGACTTTGCAAATGATGAGCACGATACAAACTTTCTGTATCGTGAAGCTGTCGGCAGTTTAATGTACCTATCAATTGGTACAAGGCCTGATATAGCTATGCGGTGGGCGTAGTAAGTAGATAGTTGGAACGTCCCAGTTCAGCTCATGTCAATGGAGTGAAACGCATTTTCAAATATATTCGAGGAACGAGCAGCATAGGTATCCTTTATAAAAATGACAATATATTTGATTTTATCGGTTACAGCGACGCAGATTACGCAGGTGACACTGATTCAAGAAGATCTACAAGTGGGTATGTTTTCTGTATTGGTTCAGGTGTAATCAGCTGGGCATCCATGAGACAACAGTCTGTATCCACATCTTCAACGGAATCAGAATATGTTGCTGCATGTCAAGCCATCAAAGAATTGGTTTGGCTGAAAGGTCTTCTGTCCGAACTAACAACAGAAAGCGATTTGAAAACAAAATTCTTTATGGATAATCAAAGTGCAATATGTCTAATAAAGAATCCAGTTTTCCACAAAAGAACCAAACATATTGATGTTCAGTATCACTTTATTAGGGAAAAATATGAACAAGAGCTTTTTATATTGGATTATATAAGTACAGATGAACAAATCGCGGATATTTTAACAAAAGGGTTAAATAAAAATCGTCATATGTATTTGTGTAATCTACTTAATTTAAGTATAGGCTAACATCATAAATATTTTTTTTTTAACAATGAGTGGGAGTGTTAAGAATACATTCTAAACATTAAAAAAAATAAGTAACACCCCTCTCTCTCTCTTCAGTGTTAGGATAAGCACGATTCATTTTTATATACATTACACAGTTCAGTTGTAACAACACTTGAATATACATCTTTTTCGTACAATTTTCGTTTGTGATTATTTGTTCAAAATCCTGCCAACTTTGCTAATTTCAGAATTACATTAGGCTTGTTGGTAAATTCCAAGGAACGTTGCAGCTCTACCTCTAACATTGCAATACTACCCTCGACATACTTTTCTGCTATTGCTGTCGTTGTATTCCATCAAGAATATTGCAGACGTCTGTATTCGCATCCATATTCGTGGAGCATTCGCAACAGTATTAATATATGCAACCGTATAAGCATTTACGGCTCGATCAACACTTTTATCGGAGCTTTGTGGGTGTGATTTTTGGATAAGTGGCCAATGGGTATCGATGATTTGAGGCAGCGATCATATGACGGCTTCTTTATAAATGTCTAGATTTTATAAACACAAGCATATTAAGTAATCACTGAGAGTAAATTTTGTAAATCATACAATAGGATAAAAGGATTTTTCTGAGCCCAGTTTATTAATGATGTTTTAAGAAAAACAGATTTGTGAAATATCTTTATTCAGTTATGCTACCACTAACCATCGCCACACAATGTATTTTAAGGTTTTACATCAGTGGTTAGAAGAAATTTAACAATGAATTATGTTCAAAAATCCCATAAACAAAAAATCAAAACATTTCTTTGGTGTACAAAATTGGTTTTGGTGTATTTATAAAAATGTTCGACTTTCATCCTTTCATAAGGGGCTTGTTTCATGAATCACGTTTGTAAAATAACACTTCACAACTAATATGGAAAAATCTTGATAAGTTTGTGTTTTATAAATAATATTAAAGAGAACTAGGATTTTTCGAAATAAATTTCGATTTTTGCCCCAAATTCCTAGATCCAAATTTTTTGTAATTCGACTACAAAGTAGTCATCATCAGTATGATTTGGTGATGGTCTGCACCAAATTAGAAGATCGTCACCAAATTAGCAACAAGTAACATCTCCTCGGCTAATTCATACTGATGATGACTACTTTGTAGTCGAAATAAACAGTGTGTATAATGTGAAATAAACAGTGACGAGTAAACTGCCTCAATTTATTCGCAAGCGAAAATGAATTTTCTGGTTGATTTTTATGGAATATAATTATTTAACGCATAAAGGAAATGTTTAACTAAATTATTATGTAATAATTATCCCGAGCACTGCGTTTTAAATTTGAGCTTCATAGTTTCTTTGTTTCCTGAGATACAATAATGTAAAAATTTGTGGAGCGTATGCGTATAGTATGAGAGTGAAGGAACGTATGGCATAACAAGCCATAATTTTTGTCCAAGACTGTACCGGTAAACACGTTACATATACGATACTTGTCTAAACGTACAAATACTACCCAACACGTATATTTATTTATAAAATGCTTCACTTTGCGTTCTTTTAACCAAACAAATAGACGATCAATAATTCCCGTTTTTATTAAATACGTAGAATAAATCCAAAACTTACAGCTATTTTTTTAAAGGATTCTTACATGTCGTTTTTTATTAAAATTAAAAAACTGCTCCCCATTGTCTCCATTACTCCCCATGTTAATTATTTGAATTTCAATTAAGTTTTGATCGAGTAAGAGACAAGTCATTCGATTTCAAATTTGTGAGTGAAGCCTTAATAAGTGTGCAAAAATTTGAAATTTTCTATAATTATGCTCATAAGCACGACAACTACCTTGGATACAAATGGATACAAATGGATGGATGGATACAAATATGCATCTTTGGGTCTAAAAAGTATAGCACTTCGACCTTATGGTCCATTGTGCTCCCCTTTCTACTTCAGCCCGACGAGATTTGATTCTACCATATGTTGGCAATAGCTTGGAGCTTGCTTATCAGGTCGTCCTAAAGGTCTATATATTTGGGGCGAGATGCACCGAATATCCTGTATCTGCTGTAATCTCACAATCAAAGATTATGTGGATGGATGTTTCTTCCTCCTCGTCACACAATCTGCACATAATAGACCCGTTATGGAATCCTATTGTGTACAGATGCTTCCGCAGGGGACAATACCCGGTAATGAAACAGGTAACCCTCCGCAGTTGCATCCTGTACAGCCTCAGGGCATCAAGTGATAGTCTCTTGGTTTCACTCTGAAGCAGTACTTTCCCGAGCTCCTGCCGCGGTACTTTTTCCCCGTGTTCACGGTGTTTAGCATTTGACCACTCGTTGATCACCTGTCCTTGGAATTCCTAAACTAGGCTCTGAGCCAATGAAAGGTATTCCGACTCCCTTCTGTGCTAAGGTATTTGCTTTTTCGTTTCCTTCTAAATCACTGTGACCCGGCACCCAGATCAATTTAAGATTGTTCCGTTTTGCCAGCTCCAGCGATTCCTCCAGAAAATCCTTGACTACCCTTGAGGTGACTTCAATTCCGGACAAGGCCTTTAAGGCAGCTTGACTGTCCCATAGAATACATAAGTTCTGGTTTATGTAGCCTCTACGTAGGTTCACACGGACACAAGCTAGTGTGGCGTAGACTTTTGCTTGAAAGACCGTGGCATATTTACTCAAGTTAAGGCTTATGTTTGCTTTAGGTCTCTCATCGAAGATTCCCGCCCCGGTCCGTATTCAGTTTTGGATCCGTGTGTATACCAGACGATTCCTTTCTTGAGGCAACTACCTTAATAATTGTACTAAAAACATTTGAGAGTTAAATGAGCGAAGTCATCTTTCTACGCTTAAGATATCAAGTAATCAATTATAGTGATATGTATTACACATAAACTGTTTAGGTATGACTTTTTGCCCTACAATTAGTAACGTTGTGTCAAAATTATCAGCGTGAACTTCTATGTTAATTTGGAACTTTTACAACTGTAATCAAAAAATATTTATAGACCATCGTCAATCATACCCCGCGTCACAAAGTAATACCGTACGTTTTCACGGCAATCAAAAAGTAGATACGTTAAAAATATTCGTTTTTAAATTTCAAAGAATGAGTATTATAAGTCTGTTTAATGTTGGAAATCAAAATACACCCGTACAGTTTCACGTTTGTATGTTCTTTATACATCCGTGTAGTTATAGCACGTATGTATACCAGCCGAAAATGTGTGCAGTGCATGTGATTTATCTTCGACTTTAAAAAATATAAATTTCACACATTGTTACACGCAGCATCCATTCTACATTGAGAGAAGAAGGGTGGTTTGGAGTATCGGATACTAAATTATTTCTTTATTTGAACTATGAATATTTTATACAAAGTAACAAAGTAAAAAAAATGATAAAAAATTTATTCACATAAAGTTTGAACACGGAATAACGTTTTTTTGATTATATTTTAATAACTTTATATTCCTACGGGATTATGATACTATACAAAATTATTATTATTACATAGTACCAATAAAATTGAGGCCAGTACAAAAACGAAAAAAAAAACCTTTTTGACAACAAAAAGAAACCTTGTTAAAAAATGCGCTAAAAGGGGAAAAACGATTTCTTAAACGATGCATGCATATACACAATAGACCTCTTCATTTCAAAATACGAGTTGTTTCTGTTTTGGACAAAATGTCAAATAACTCAATGTGAACAAATGTTAACAATACTACGGTGTGCCTGTTCATTTTTTTTACCAACCTGTATATTTTTTTTACTGACAAAACAAGGAGGTAAATGAACCGGGTTGAAATGAAATTCAACCTGTATAATTTCTTTAATGTATGATCACGCATTACTTTTTACAGAGTATTCCGATTTTGAGAATTATTTTTTGTTGGATAGGGTATACTTCAAAGTTGGTCCCATATAAATTTGAAGAAAAAAATTTCAAATTATAGCCACAGAAAAATAAAAAATAAGACTTCCCAGCGCTTCCACTTAAGAAAAATAACATAAATATCATAATATACGTTCTGTGTGTAAACACTATTTGGAAACACTCAATATCTTTCCCCTATATTTTTTTTAATCACGCATAACTTTTTACAGAGTAGTCCGATTTCGATAATTTTCATTCTTTATTGGATAAGGAATACTTCGAAATTGGTACCATATAAAAAATTGCGTCCCTAAGAGTTGAAAATAGGGAATGGTTGATTGCTCACCACTGAATTTTCATATGTGAACCGATTCTATTGAAACTTGACACACATATGTAGTTCTAATGACACTATAAGCAACAAAAAAATTAAAAAAAAACTTATTAACAAAAAATAGAACCGACGAAAGAAGAAAGTAACTGAAAAGCAAAAATTATTAACTTTGTAACCAAAAATTAAACTTTCGAATAGAAAAAGTAACTTTTTAGTCTAACTAATGTAAATACACCAATGTAAATACCTAAATAATTTTGAGCCGGCGCCAAACAAACAAAATGTAATATTTTGTAATATTTACTTTTAACCGAAAATCAGATTCACTCTTCGCCTGTTTCGATGGAGATTTTTTGGCGCCGACTCAAAATTATTTAGGTATTTACATTAGTGTCGGACTTAGTTAGACTAAAAAGTTACTTTTTTATTTTTTCGAAGGTTTAATTTTTTGTTACAAAGTTATTATTTTTTGCTTTTCAGTTACTTTCTTCTTTCGTCGGTTCTATTTTTTGTTAAACAGTTTTATATTGTAGAGCGCCCGAAAATCGCATGCGTATAAGATGGGACTTTTGAAATAGTTCACAAACGTTTCATTAAAAAACTGATCAAAGATATAAAATCAAGCCTTAGAAAAAGAAAATTTTTAAACACACAAAATGAACTTTTAACATATTTAATGAAGTTGTCTTTCTTTACTTTTTTGGTACCAAATAATTTTTGTAGTCGATAGGACTTTCTTAAAAACGTACGATTATAATACGAATAGTGGATCTAGGAATTGATTTCATTTTAGGAGTGCTTTTACTTATCTCTGGTAGTCTTCATAGTATTTGCCAACCTCTACTCGATGTAAAAACATCGCTTGTAGGTAAGTAAATTTTTTTATGATTGAATTTGTCAGTGCCTTTCTTTGGAGTTTTTCTTGGAAAATTTTTTTTATGAAGAAGATGTTAGTTGAAGAATCTTGACCATGAAGATAGAATAATCACAATCTGATTTACCCTATCTGGTTCGCAATGGATCGTATTCAAACAAAACCAGAATGAAACCAGAAGTATATTCTTAAGTGGCAAAAAAAAAATCATTTAATACAGAATTTTATCTTATGTGTTATGATATATACTGTGAACAGCCATTGTAGTTTCCCGTTTCAATTAAAGGAACACAAAACTTATTTGTTGTTTTACACTTGACGTAAAATATTTGACAAGCTCGCATATGGCCTATATAATAATAACAATGCCATAATTTTTTTTAAATAAAGATTATTAAAAAGAAGCATTTGTTCATTTACAGAAATTTTTTATCCTAATTATTATTATTTCTAAAATGTAAAGAAAAATAAAATAAACACACTCACACACACATGTATATGGATACACTTCTGATCAAAACAAACGTGCCCACTGTCATACAAAATGATAAATGCGACTGTTTTTATCCTATTAATTTATAATACTAAAAATAAAATCAAGCTGCGGTTTTTTGGGGATTCATAGTTTGTTTGTATTTATAAACAAATTTAAAAAAAAGTTAAGAAATTATTTAAATAAACCTTATTTTCTTTTAACTTATATATTTTTTATACATCTTCAATTTAAAAAAAAAAATTTACATATTCAAACTATAAATTTACTTATAAACAAATTAATATTTTAAACTTTTAAGGCTTACTCGAAAGTTTAAACACTTACCTATCTAACTTTAAACTCAAAAACATTGTCGATCAATATGGTTTATTTCTTAAAGAAAAGCAAGATAAAATTCGTGGTTATTTAATAAGAAAATAATAATTTTATAATTTATATACAGCTTCATTAAATTTATCAAAAAGAGAGAGCATGTTTGTTTAACTAGAGGCTATATAAGTTCGTTTTCATATGCTATCGTCCCAATGAGTGTACAAGTATTGTACAATCAGTCAACTACTACAATTTGAACATATTCCTGTTTGTGACGTTCTCATATGCCATTCCGACGATGGCATATGAGAACGAACTTATCTGGCATCTAGTTAAACAAACATTCTCTCTCTTTTTGATAAATTTAATGAAACTGTTGATTGATTTAATGAAAAAATTGCGGTTCAGAGCAAAAACCCATCCCCTTTTTGAAGCTAATTTGACTCTTCAAATTGTCATGATTTTAATATTGGAAATACTGCGATATGTATTTTATAACATAACAAGCGTATACAGAGTTACCAGTAAAATTATTTTAAATTCGATGCATATGGATTCAAAAGAATTTGGGTGCACAGCCAAATTGATTGGCTGTTTAGATTGATTCAAATCCATTGATTCTGAATGTACGACACACATATAACCAGGAAAATTAGACACGCTATATCACAAGTATTTTAATTCAACCATGAATGAATGAATCGAAAAAAAAATTTTTTTTTGTCATTTGTTATAACAAAAACATTTTGTGATATCTTTTACTTATTGTTACGAGAGATTTTGTGTTCTTGTGTTCTCATATTGTTGTAGTCTCGTTTCCTCTTATACCTAACGATGTCTCATTCTCTCTATCCAATTGTAATAATGTGAAAAACGAATAAAAATAATTGGAATTTTAAAATAATGACAATAAAATGGAAACTAAAAGAATGAAAGAAAATAAAAATAAAGTGAAGGTAGGTATATCTCGTCTTCTGTGCAAAGCAAAGTGAAGAATTATTACACTATAGTATGATGCTGCCATATAGATGTATTCATTTATGTATAAGAATTTTGTTTTTTAAAGATTGCTTTGCTATTTAAGTTTGATACAGGACGACATGTATTGTTTGTTGAATCAAAATCAGAACCAAATTATTCGTCATTATTTGACCATACAGTAATTGAATAAAAATTTATAAAAAAAAAAAAGATTAGTATTTAGTTATTAAAAAATTCATTACGCAGGAGCTGCTTCAACTTAGCGAATTTCCTTAAAATACATAAATAACTCTCTAGCTGTCACAATTTTAGTCTGACCAATATGAAATGTCGTATCTGATATGATTTCAAGGGGAAAGGGGGCATAAAGAAAGAAGAAAACACAAAATATAAAATATCTCTCTTAATATTAGAACAATCGAAAAATGCGTAAGGAATAAAGTTGTAGAAAATCATGTTTGCTACAATTCATCACCTAATTATGTTTTGGTCAAACTCTAATGTGTACAGAGATATTAAGGAATTTAATTTTCAATCTTAAACCGTCAGTATTTTTGTAAATATTAGTGTAACAGAAAAATGATAAGAAACAAAACTACAGTAAAACTTAGTACCTACAACTTATCTCGTATAAATTTTTTGGATTATAAAAATTTTAAGGGAGATATGCCAAATTTTGTGTTTCCCCCTCTTTCTCCTGCTCATTCCTCCTTTCACCCTCCCTTTTCCCTGCTCCGATTTTACCCATTGACAAACTTGACCTTTGGCATACCAAAAGCGCTTCAAACACCAAATTTCATTCTAATCGGAATAAAACTGTAGTGTGTAAAGTGAGCTAGAGAGTCCACAGGCATAAACGTATATATATATATACGTTATATATACATATATATATATACATATATATATACATATATATATACATATATATATATATATATATATATATATATATATATATATACACATATATATATATATATATATATATATATATATATATACGTATATATATAGCGATAGTGATTTTTAACATCTAGTAGGTCGGATCGATGGACATTTGAAGAAATGAAGAAATTTTTACGAAATTCCAACATTGGTATAAAAACAATTGCTGGTTTCCTTTGGAGGAAATTCATTAAAAACAAACAAGTATTGATTAGTAGCACTTTGAGACAATGACGATTTAGCTACTAATAAAAGCTTGTATTTTAATTTTTATATCCGGTATATAACATAACCTCCCAATCCCAAGTAGAGCGCCTTAACAAGCACGGATACCTTACCGGTAATTAGATATAAACGATGCAAAAACCAAATGAGTACATGCGATTTTGACAGAAAGAGGATTCATTGGCAGGTAGAGGACCTCTCAGAGTGTAATCTAGGTTTATTTTTCCTCGAAAATATTTAAAGCGCGTGGAATTTGAAAAATTGTACAAATTAAGGGCAAAATTAGGGGTTATGCAGACGGATGTGTCACGCAAAACTTAATAATTTTGCATTTCGTTCCTTATTATTTTAGTTAATGGCGGTGTAAATAATTCTCATAATCTCTTAATAAATGAAGAAGTATATGTTTTAGCGTTTTTAGAAAATCCACTCATAAGGAGGAGAAAAACGAAGTGGGAGATTATCCTCTCATAAGGCGGGGCGTGGTATTGGTGCTTATTTCAAGCAACCACAAAAAGATACATAAAAATTGGTATTTTAGATTGGTATCAGCGTTCTATCAGCGACAAAATGCTTCACCAAGTTGCAATATTATTATGTTGCTCAGTATATTAGCTTATATACTGATAAATATAAAATCTTTACAGTAACAATTTTCGCGTGCGAAGCAGCGAAGGGTTATTCTAGTTTATAAATATAATCAGTTGAAGTTTTTAATTCTAAGAATTTGTTGTTAATTAACAAACATTGGAAAAAAAATGAAAAGTAAACAGTCAGACAGTCACCACATATGCTTTAATTTAAAATAAACATATAGCCAGCAGGCAGTATGTACATAATTAATTACGAAAAACATGTTTACAAAAAACATAAAATTGTTTGTATAATTCCACTAAACATGTTGGTATGAAACATTTTCTACAACTTTACTTGTGATCAATTTGTTATGCATCTTTGCTGATGAAAGTCAATTTGGTCAATTCTATATCACAAAATACTTACACTATTACTTCATAATTAAGGACAAAAGGATCAAAAAATGAATTCCATGATAAAGTATTCCTTGTATCACCGCTCTGGACCAAAAAATTTTTTTCTGTTTTGGGCGGCAAAAATCTTTGTTATTACCTCATACATACACAAAACCACAGTAGCGCTCAATTAAAGAAATTTAAGGATTTATTTATTAAAATTTGTTTATTATAAATTTACTAATAACTTTTATTTGAAACATTTTGATGAATACGGAACAAATAAAAAAAATTTTTCGAAAATGAGGGGAAGTTTTGACCCATAGTATAAAGAATGAAACAAATTTGTAACATTATTTTGACATCAATATTTTGATCTGAAAGATCTTCACCATCTTGGCTAGGGATTGAACCACAGACGTCTGAACCAACGGAGCTATCTAGATGCTATGTTAGAACGTAAATAATTTCGCATTTTCTGATGGACATGTGTTTGTATGACTTGTGTTGATTGACTATTTACATATAAATAACTGCATTGTGAATATCCCTCCATTGTTAGAATGGTTGCCTTTAGGCTATGTTATACTATCGGGGGTGGCTAGCATTTACTTAGTTTGACATTTAAGTAATATATGTGAAAATTTGTAACATTATTTGGACAGCAATATTTTGATATGAAAAATCTTACACATCTTGGGTGGGAATTAAACCCAAGACCTCTCCAGACCAGTGTTCAGTCCACAGAGCAAAAAAAAGTAGAAATTTGATTAAAAATGATTATTGGACTATTTAAAAATGCCGATATAATCAGTATTAAACCGTATCATATCCCGTAATACATATATATATATATATATATATATATGTATATATATATATATATATATATCTTTATTATATATATATAAATTTTACAGACGGGGATTTTCGACATCTTTGGGTAGGATCGATGGACATTTGAAGAAATTTTTGCAAAATTTTGAAGTCGGTACGAGATCAATAGCTCTATTTCCTTTCAGGAAATTCGCTAAAACTCGCTTTCAGGAAATTCGCTTCAGGGAATTCGCTAGAGTTCTTTTTGATTATTTTAATCATCCTTACTTTCGCTATGTTTGATCGTCTTGATGGATGGTTGTAAACGATATTTCAAGAGCACAATGTGAGGTGTATGTGTTTCACAATTCATCGAAATTTCATTAGTTATAAATATAATACACTGATCGAAGTGGAAGTAATTATAATTATAATTTTCCTTCACGCATTTATCACATAAAAATGTTTAGTTACGGGATATGATACGGTTTAATATTGATTATATCGGCATTTTTAAATGATCCAATACTCATTTTTAATCATTTTTAATCTTCTTTTTTTTTGCTCTGTTGGCTGAACGCTGGCCTGGAGAGGTCTTGGGTATATATATATATATATATATATATATATATATATATATATATATATATATATATATATATATATATATGTATATATATATATATATATATACATATATATACATATATATATATATATATGTATATATATATATATATATATATATATATATATATATATATATATATATATGTCTGTAATCGCTCTAGCAATTTTAATCTGATTGGAATGAAATTTGATATTTGAAGCGATGATGTTTTGATGTTTTCTTCTTTCTTTATGCCCCCCTTTCCCCTTGACTTTAATTTATTAATAAAATTGGTCATGCAAATACTAAAATCATATACTACATTCTATTTTGATCGGACTAAAATTGTGAACTAGAATTGTGAAGGAAATTTGCTAAGTTGAAGCAGCTCCTGCGTAACGAATTTTTTTTGAAATTACATTTCTAATTGTGCCCCAATTCCTAGTACATTTATTTGTATTTTACAGTAACATACCTCTGCAGCAACAAGCAACATATCTCCGACTCTATATTCCAGAGATAGTTACGCTAATCCATACTGATGATGACTACATTGTAGTCGAAATACATATTTATAAAATACAAACAAATGTTCTAGGAATTGGGGCAAAATTTAAAATGTAATAGCGAAAGTAGTAAATTTCTACACTTTTAAAACAGATTAAATCAAATTCTAATTAACAAATTCAATCAACTAGTAATTCAAAGATTAAATTATAATCTTTATAAATATTAACTGATGCATACTGTGGTCATGTGATGACTACATTGTAGTCGAAATACGTATTTATAAAATACAAACAAATGTTCTAGGAATTGGGGCAAAATTTAAAATGTAATAGCGAAAGCAGTAAATTTCTACACTTTTAAAACAGATTAAAAAAAAAATAAACCCAAAAAATTTAATAAACTAGTAATTAAAGATTAAATTATAATCCTTATAAATATTAACTGATACATACTGTGGTCATGGCTGTATAAACGTGTGTATACTAACTACCTTTACCAGTCTTAAGTTATGAACGATTCTTCCGGCGATATGTAAGTATACATATAAAGGTCGGTCGCCTGCAGTATAGCCATAGTTAGTTACCTGGGAATAAACCTCATCCATCATATTACAACACTTTATTTGGTCTATTTTCTGACATCACATAGAATGATATAAATCAAAGTGGAAAACTACCAACACATTACGTATAATGTTACTACTAACTGCATTCAGATTACTTTTTATGAAATACAGAATATAATAATGAAAATCGTGTATTTTATTTATGATATAAAATGTAATTGTAGTACAAATTACAAATTGCAAATGTGAATGAAATTTTTATGACAGAAAAATATTTTTGTTTTTGATGTTTATTAAATTGAACAAAAACCTTTGTACCATATTATTTAGTGTAGCGTACATTTGATTTCATTAGATTACTTACCTTCATGTCGTACCCAAAGGCTCATAGTTTAGTTCATTTCGAATATATTTTTTCTTGAAAACAAATGAAAATATAATAAACAACTGAGTGAATTGTTGAAATAACTTGTGTATATTGAGTTCGTTATACTGTTTATTTTACTTTATATTTTACACATCATACATAGATAAATAAAAATATGATTGATGCATATACCAAATTACCCTATACATGCGTCTGTATTCTATAGTAATTACAGATATTTACGTTGAAATCGAGGCAAAAATGAAGAAAAGTTTGAAACAAAAGTTATTTTTGAATAAGGCACATTTTTGAAGTTATACTACTTTTGACGCGTTATGAGCATCCGATCAGAGTGTATTTTCAGCACGAATCGCTGTTTTTATCCTAATCTTTTGCTTTTACAATGCTTTAGAGATATTTAGTAATAAACGTGTGCCACACAGTAGAAAGCGTAAATTCATATCTACATACATTAGATGCTTAGTGAACAGACAACAAGTAAGTCTGTCACATAAGTGACAGGCAAGTGTGCAGGTGCCCTATGATTTTTGCATATTGAAATACAAAACAATATTATACATTATAGAACGAAAGATGAGAGACCGTTATTATTTTGGTAAATACCTACACCGCCAACTTTTACTTTAGAATACTTAAATTTGACTATACAGTTAAAGTTAGGTAGAGGAATGTCTATATCATTATTAGAATTACGAGCCACATTATCAATGATATAAGTTTTATTGGCTCGTAAACTTTGTGTATTAAATGTATATTTATTGATAACCTGGCCTGGTAGCGATAAATTTCAATAACTCTGATTCTAATAATGGATTTAAAGCCAGTCTGTCAAACTCTTATTTTGACGGAAGAAGCTGCTCTATTCTACCATGATAAAATGTAGAATCATTGGTTTTAGATACGATATATAATTTTTCTATTGTAGTTTTTTACTGTTTTATCATTTTAGTAAACTAGTGTCTCTGAATATTTGTGTTGACCTTACGTAATATTATTTCAATAAAATATTTATAAAGAAGTATAACTTCTTATGTGCGTGCATAAGACAGACACACAAATTCACAGACTGAGTAGCCGTTACAAAGTTAGTACTATACTTATAATACCCTTTCAGCAAACTTTTATAGCAAACAAAGATCTTCTAGTTTTTCATTTATTATTTTACAAACACTACTCCAAACAATATCAATAAGACCGCAAAGAAACTCAGCAAAATTGTGCATATGATATTATAATAATATAATATCAGGACGCACCAATACATACATACTGTTTACATTTTTTCTAAGTTCATAGATTATAAACAGAAGCAGATGTAATTACACATGAAAATAATAAAAAAATACATTATTCTATTTCTAGATTGGTTAAGTTAGAGTTTTCAAAACCGTTATCAAATTACCAGCTTCAGAAATCAAAACCATTGTTTTTATAGATAGCAAATATGATACTACACACATTAAAAATAACAACAAATACAATATATGTATATATAAATATATATATACCCACAGGAAGATGTTTATAATACCTCATACCAACGAAAATGAGTATTTTTCATTCCATACCGAATAAAAATATTAGATATGTGTTTTTGTCCCCATTATGAGTCATTAATCATCAAGTTATATCAATCTTACATTTTACAAATTACACTTGTCATCAAATAAATATATAAAAAAAACTTTATTAGAAAATAATAGTTTCATGTGAAAATTGCGTAGATAAATAAAGTTTTGTCATTTTCCACAAGCCAATCCGTACGTATACAATTTATATACATATATATATATATATATATATATATATATATATATATATATATATATATATATATATATATATATATATATATATATATATATATATGCGATGGCAAGAGAAACGAGAATAAATCAGGCGTGGGGTGAGACGAAATTCCAGTCTTGATTTTCGATAAATGTTAATGAACCTAGGCCTCTGTCTTACAGGAACGGTGTGCTTTCCAATGGTGTATTTGTAAGCACATCGTCTCGGTAAGCTGGATGTCTAGGTTCAAATCCTAGTGGTTCCATTATGTTTTTCACATTTTTATAACATGAGTTGATTTTTTTCCAAATACATTTCTTAATAATCGTATCCAAGTTGTAATTGTAGTAGAGGGAAGGCTGAAGCCTGGAATGTAAACCTTTGTAGGCTTTTTTTACCGATCCCTACAAAACCCATCTCCTCATACTCTTCCATCCTCTATTATATTTGGTTCGTTTCCTCTAGCCCTGTGTTCGTTGTCAAACATAGCTATTTTCTTTGAAAATTACAGGACAGACCGCCACTTAAGTTGATTTATCTCAGATTCCCTCTTTTCGGTTGAGCCAAAGGCTAGATACCTCATACTGGTTTTGAACGTACGTGCTGCCAGAAGGTATAACAGCGTATCATCCACCCCGTTACAGTTCGGACAGAACGCACTATCCTCTAACTTGACGAGAGATAGATGACTCTTGAGCCTGCAGCGACCGGTAAGCACCCCAACCAGGAGATGTATTCGATATGATTTGTATTCCCTATTCTGACAAAATTAAAGTTCACAAAAACAATTATTAATTATTAATTCTATTGAAATGTTAATGCATTAACGATATCGCCGAGGTACACTAATTATCTTCACCTAAGATACCAGAACTGGGAAAAGTACCGGGAAACAGTACACTTTAAGTAATAAGTGTCAAGTATTGAAAAAAATAGAGTTGTTTTAATTTCAATGTTGTAGGATGATTACAACAAAAGCCTTATTTACCATTGTACAAAATGAAAATAATATTTTTGCTGCCGTAGATGACGACTATCATGCGCTACATTTCAGAATTTCTTAGTCTACAGATGGATTTTAATTTAGCCCTTGGAGTTGTTTATTTTTGTCTTCTAAATATCAAAATGCTTCGAGTTGTGTTGACCGCCCTGGTCACAAAAATTAATTTAGCGAAAATAGTGAGCCATGTGATAATTCTTAGACAGTAGAAGTTAAACTTAAAATTAATTTATACTAATACCTCTCTGACCGCTTTGATGAACAACAGTGAGTACTTCTACTAAGGCCTTGTATTAAATGTATTTTCAGTATTTCCCGATAGTACTTTAAATAATTTTACAACGTATTTTATTATTTTTTTAAGCTAACATGCCTGGCAGCAACTTGAAAATAGATAATACATATACAATGAAAGTATTGCGGAATATGTGAGAAGTTCAAGTACACACAAGTACTTTTAATAATTTTAGGTACTAAAAATGCTGCCCAGTTCTGTGTGATATCTATATTCAAAGTCGTATATTTTTGTCATTTCACCTATGTATAGGCAAAAGGTTTAACAAACCTTATTGATGTAACAAATTTTACTCACATTGAGGTTATGTTGGTTATGCTACAATTGTAGGACTTTACTTCAGTGATAACGACACAGAGGTAACGTTTTTATGAAATCTTATACATATTTTTGTTTTTCATGAAGCAAATTTTGGAATATAAACATTGTTTGATGAAAAATCGTCTGACGCTGTTCGCAAAAGCATTACATATCGCAGATGGCTTGCAACGCCGTCAAGCAGTATTCGTAACTTTAGGTATCAGTAAATTTTTAAGAGCATCATTCACTCTATCGTCAATATATTAAATCATGAATTTTATTTTAATTCGGCTTTTAATGTATTTGAAGCAATATTTCTTTATGAAATAAAATTGCTTTTTGAAGTCACCCCTGTATACATTTGAACGAATAAACCTTAGCACAGCAAGTATAGAAAAAACTTTACGTTTTTATACATTTGTATGTGTTCTGAGAACCTTCAAGTTACACTAACGGTTGTATCTTATTCTTTTATTAGCATTAGTAGTTCCTTTTGTTCTATCTTTCGGCCTCCAACGTGTATTACGTATCTATTGGATATGAACACAATAGTACTCATAAGTGTTATGTTCTATTAATTTTGTTGTTTAAGATGTTTTTTACAAGGATTTATTTAATTTGCAATGTATGTATGTATGTATGTATGTTTTTTTTTCGGAAGGAGGGAAATTTACGGAAGAGAGCATCTCAGCAATAACACATGTAGCGTCCTGGGATACTGTTCGGTAGACGCTGGAAACTCTAAGTACACTCAATCTGTAGACTGATGTGAGTTTCCTTCGGTATGCATTAGTCCTAAGTGCATCAGCCCAGATAGCGATTCCATAAGTATGTTTGTATGTACATATGCATGTATGTATGTGTGTATGTTCGGGTCAAAGCATGCAAACTAAATTAGAACCACTTCCTCTTATCCTACGGAATTGAATTTTTACATGTTGGTTCACTTCCAATGAAATGCATTTTTATGGTAAGCATGAAAAGAATCGACCAGTATATCTCTCTTAATATTGAAAAAATCGAAAAACACATAGGAAGTAAAGTTGTTGGAAATTCGTTTTACTATAAAAGCTTGTCTTTAAAAATGTTTTTTTAATTGAAATTTATTTAAAATCAACTATTCTGAAAAATATAATTGTTTCTCATGGCTAGTTATTAGTTATTTGACTATTTAGTTAAGGATAGATTAGTTAGATAGATTTATTAGATTAGTTAAGGATAAACATTGTAGTCCAAGGAAGGAACATTTCACTTTGGAAAGATAATTGATTCCGGAATGAATCTAGATACTGCGGTTTAAAACCTATCGAAAATATCGAAAATCCTTGTCAATGAAAATGTACGAGTTGGATATCAGTACGAACTTTGATATTGTTGTTTGAAACTTTTTATTCAAACTTCAAAGACCCTTGTCGATCGATCTGAATGCCCGTAACAATTTTACACGAAGGTAAGGGCCATAAAATATATACGTTTTCAAATATCTTAAAAACCAAAGATTTATCGTACACTTTGCAACAATGAAATTAAAAATACAACAAATTTTAAATAAGAAATTCGACTGACATTACTTTGCGAAAGCCACTGATTGCAGAGATGTGGAATGCGTTAATTTTACTTCATAAAACTTTGCATATTTTTGGACTAAAATATTACTAGGTTACATAAAGCATTCGATAATTATCGGGATATTCACTAGTGTCCATTGCGTGCCAGGCGGTGATAAACATAAGACATAAAATGAGTAAGGACTCAGGATACAAAATTTTTAAGGATTGTTACTCAGGTTATAAGTATTTTAGACAAATAAACTGTAACATTTGATAATATTTGTGAAGAACAGATATTCGAATCAAATACCGTTTGTATAAAAATATTTCATGACATATTTAAAAATGAAATAGAAAACCAATAATTAAAGTAAGTACTCAACATTCTACATAAAGAAAATAAAACCGTTGCAAAACGTATAATATTTTAATTATTGGAATTAAAAAAAATCATAAAAGATCTTTAATAATCAAAATAATTTAATTTATTTCAAGATGAATCATTTAAAAAATATAATACATTTCCTAAAAAACCTTCAAGTAAAGTGAGTGAGTGTGCACACAATTTTTATCTTTTTAAAAATTGTTAGAAGATTGTATAAAAATATAAAAGAGCTTTGAAGTTTATAAATACTTCAAAATGAATGGATTAGATGAACCTTGTATTATATACATATATATTAGTGATGGCGCGAGAGAAACGAGATGAGAGTAAGTCGACCACAGACGAAACGAACATTAGAATCCTGATTTTCGATAAATATCCGTGAGACAGATGATATTCCTTTCTCATTTTCTATAGATTTTTAATGTTTAAAATTGTACTAATCAAAGTAAATCATTTTGGGTGGTAACGATTTTTTCTATAGCCTTTAATGGTATTAATTAAACTACAAATTATTATTAATTATAATAATAATAATAATCAACAACGTAAAGTACAAGTGGGCTAGTGAAAATATGCCAGAGATTCGGGAAGCTCAAAACCCTACCTCTATAAAAGAACAATTCCAATTAATTGAAAACAACTTTGGTAACAAACTCATTATCAGAGATAAAGAGAATACCTTGGATTCCCGGTTCAGCCCTGTATATCAACATCTTATCGAAACCAAAAGCACACAACAATATCTGAAACACACGTGCAAGTTCAGAATGATAAAGTTAATAAGTCAACTCTGGGTAATGGGAAAATTCAATAATTTTAATAAATGACTTAACTAAACTGAAGAAAACTTTTACACGTCAATACAATACAAGAGACATGCTACTCGTCTCGCGGCAGGACTAATATGTATATATATATATATATATATATATATATATATATATATATATATATATGTAGAGTGTATTGGTGTTTTTGTATCTTAAAATTTAATTTTCTCATGTTTACTCACCTCTCTACATTTTGAAGCAAAGAAAAAGGTAAAAAAAACCATCACCTCATGGTTAGAATGAGTGATTCAAAATGTACACAATTGATTTTAAAATTGTATATCTACAAGGCATCTTTACAGGGTATAATAAAATTGTGATTAACAGTGTGCAAATTTGAGGAAATTTAAAACAATCTTTAATGATTACATACATTTTGTTTCTGTGTATATATTCAACCAATTTTATATATATATTCTGAGTACAATTTTGGTACAAATTACCTGTATAGTCAACATATATGATAGCAAAATAAAAATTTACACTGAATTTGACAAACATGCAATATTAAAAGCAGATAAATTATTGAATTATTGAAAGTTTTAATTAATAAGATGATTTTGTAACTATTTAACAAATAACCATAAACGTAAGAGAATTAATAAAATTTCCTATAATTACAGAAATAATTAAAACTACTTTAGAAAATTATTAATTTTAGACATTGCATCTTGACGAATAAAATTTATATTACATACTGATTTATGCGTTTTTTTTCGAAATTGGCTAATTTTTTACTGCGATTGGCCTACATTCACTATCGAAGTACCTACAATCATGCTATACAAGGGCTACACAATGTCGATTTCCCAAGTCACACAAAAAAGTGCTGAAAACATCGATGTAAAATCCATAATTCTTATACTTCAATTGATATTGGGCAACAGTTTACAATAACAAATGAGAATTTTATCCACAAATCATTCAAGTAAAGACCTGCGCATCGATGTGTTAGTCAATTTTGAAATACCTTGTACTTAGTACAAAGCAAAAAGTAATAATATAAAAAAATGTAAGCGAATCAATCATAAAATCTCTGACGTTATACAAGAGAAGGTATATATAGAGCAGTAGAAAACCGATCATATTTCATGTAGATGAATGAGACGCTACTTTAGTCAGAGTAATTTCCCTGTTATATATGTTTTTTTTTTCTCATCGTTTTTTTATTTATTTATTTTTTTTGTTCCATCAGATGAATTTCAAAATTTATCTTTTATGTATTACATTTTTATAGACTGATGTGTGTTATTTTATTATACATAAAAATATTAAATTGAAATTATGATTTATATGTTAACAACAAATAATTTAATAATATATTACACGTTAACATCATTTAATGTTATTTCAATTTTATTATGGTATATGTATTTCAAATATACATCTATCAATTGGCGTATTTGTACGAAATAAACGATCAAAATTGAAACAAATTAGATCTAAATAGTAAATTATATCTAAATAATAAAACACATCAAATCGCGTAACACCATAGATAGTATCAAACACAAAACAAAAAAGTTGCACGGGGCCAAGTTTTTGCAGATTCATCACAAAGCATAGTGATATGTTAATGAGGGCCAAATTTGAATCACTCCAATAGCTTTAGAGATAGAAGAAAGAGCATGAATATGCCTCGTTTTAAGTGTGTCACATCCTGGACCACATTACTGAGAACCAAGCAAGGTCCTTTAGTAGCTATTTAATAGTTTGCATGGCAAGTTCCTAGATATTTTTATACCCGGTATATATAATGGATATACAGACTGTTTTGGAGTGCTTTTCCAATAGAGAATCAATGTTAAATATTATTTATTACTGGAAGGCCGTCAGGTTACTGAGTCAGTCAGTACACATGTAATCAGTACACACTCTTAAATGAGTCAGTACACAAAATACATACAGTCAATGAGTCAGTACACTGTACACACTCTTAAATGACAAACTACCATACGCATCTCATATGCATACAGTCTGTATATACAAGGGTATATTAAGTTGAGTCCCAACCTTGCAACGGTGGAAAATATTCATGGCAGAAAAACAATTTTGGTAAGTGATCATAAACTGTCCAACCGTGGGCACGATAACTCTAAAATGACCTGAAATTTTGTGCGAGTTTTCTAGACCTAGAAAGTAACTTCAAGGTCATGAATGGGTAAATTGGGACATGCTCCTTTTGAAGACAAAATATGTTCCTTTTATAAAAATAAACAATTTTGTTTGAAACTTTTTTATAAATTCAATATATACCGTGTATTTAAGCAATTAACTCAGTTAGTTGTCATTTTCACTTGTTATATGATAAATTCAAACTTGTTAGGTAAAATATTAAATAGGTACTAAGGTAAAACTTGCATTGGTTTGTTTCTCAGCTAGGTTATAAGGCGGTTTTTTGCCCTTTATCCGACCAATTAAATATTTCTATTCAATTTTAATGATAAACAATTATTTTTTTCGAGTTGTTGTGTAGGTATATCCTATGAGCACATTTGGTAAATCTTTTAACGATCAACATCGTTACACCGTTACACCATTACATGAACGACAATTCTAAATGGAAATAAGCTAATAAGCTGAAATATCTGTATCAAATTTTTAAGTGAAGGAATAACTACGTAGCTCATGGATGAGTAAATCCGTGAACCCCCAAAGAAACCTTCTCTCTTATAAATAGCACTGAATCCAAAAGGTATCTGTCTATAAAACTGAGTGCTTATATGACAATTTTATTAAAAAACTATTCCCATAAAAATCTTCAGCATATATACGGTGAATCGAATCAACCGCATAATAGCACACGGCTCCATTTCTACATGCTCCCCTAGCACTCTACTTTGCGTGTTCTAGCATTCATCACATCCTTGAAGTGAAGAGCTAGGGGAAAATCTAGTAGGTGGTGGGAATGTTAGTATTTTTTCATTGGATGTTATTGGGGAATGGGAGGAACATAGAAACAAATGGAGGTGTGTGCTATTATGCGTTTGATTCGATTCACCCTGTACAAATATAGGATACAAACATTACAGAAGATACTGGGAACATTTGGAACTGCTTCTGTAAAAGGTGTTATTTAATATTATTATACGCATCCCTTTTTTTGTACATAAAAAAGAAAATAATAACAGAACATTTGATATATAATATTATAAAGGTTGTTAAAGGCGATTAACTAAGGTTTAGTTTATGCTTGTATATATATATAAATAAATAAATATATATATATATATATATATATATATATATATATATATATATATATATATATATATATATATATATGAGAAAATGATAATTATAAACAATACACGTGTTTTTATAACCTCAAAATACTATAATGATTAGAAATAACCACTAACCTTATTAAAACTTTATGATTACTAAAGGTATTTCAAAATTATTTTATGGCATAAATATAAATACATGTTTAAATTGAGGTTTTAGATGATTTTGTAGTAGCTCATAGTCTACCTAAATTCTAAAATACTATTTTTAAACATAAATGCATTAAAATGGAATTTAAAAATCCTTACATATTATAAAAGAAAGTTCCCGCCGCGTCTGCCAGTCTATCTATCTGTCTGTACGCAGTAAACTTAAAAACTACCAAACAGATTTTCATACGGTTTTCACCAATGGACGGAGTGATTGATGAGGAAGGTTTAGGTGTATAATTGATTAAGGTTTTGTATAAATCAGCTGAAATATGACGATGAACGAAATTAAAATTGACGTCTGAAAAAAAATTAGGGATATATGCTCTGCTACCCGTGCGAAGTATGGGTGGCTAGTATTGAAAAAAAATTTTAATAAGACTGTTTTCTATCGTCTCGTCACATTTTTACAGTTTTTTTAAATACAATTTAAAAAAAAACATAAATATTACTGGTCGATTGATGTTTAATAATTGAAACAATAACGACTGTGGAAAAAATTGAATCATTACCACCCAAAATGATTTGCTGTTCTGAGATTAATACGTTATTACAGATTAAAAATATATAGAGATAGAAGATTTTCTGGTCTGGTCTCTCACTTAGTTATTATCGTCTCGGCTCAGTTCTCTAGTCTCTCGCAGAATCACTAATTCAAGTCACCTGTTATATCACGTACTATCAGTTATGCAACCGATAGTACGTGAACGGATCAGGATACAGGATTTTTTTAATTGCGACGGATTTCCCAGTTAAGAGGAAGAGCAAACTTCGGGGATATAGTTTCTCAACACAAGATTATCTACATTTAACAATATAATTATAAATTCATTAAAAATAATTATAGCTAACCGTATCTATAAATTGTATGTTTATTTAAAACTAGCCGTTACCCACTCGATACACTGAGCGTACCTTTAATTATTTACTACTTTTAGGTACTTTACGTTTACGTACTTTTTAATCATTTATTGATGTTAATGATTATTCGAATTCCATGGCTTTAAGGTCATATTATCTATAGATACTCACAACAAACCATTTATTGGTTTTTTAGGAAATCCTCCCATTTTATAAACATATTATTTTTATGCACGCGCCCGTGTTTTTGTCAAAACTATTAAATGTATTAGCAAATGTTTCAAACTAATGATGTTTTTTATCAGATAAATAATTTTCATATTTGAAAATATGTTGTGGGTAAGATGTAAAATGATCGAAATTGAAAGCTATTTATTTTTGAGGAAAGAATTCTTTGGTCTTTGAACTTTTTCTCTAGCTCTTACGGTTTCAAAGTTAAATATTTCTGGTGGGAGGTTGGTTGGTACAATGAGCGAATTTAAAAATTGTTTATTTTTAAAGAAGGGACATTTTTTGTCCTGTTTTGAAAAGTTCTCTAGCTGCAAATGAAAGTCGCACTAAAATCGGTTCAGCTGTTTCGGCGATTAGCCCGAACAAACAAACAAACAGACAGGTTTTTGGTTTTGGTATCGTGCAAGTAACCATATGAGCTTATCAAAAATCTATTGTTTCGAAATCACAGACACTTGCATTTTTATCATTTGATAAGATGTATACCTACTGCATTGATTTAGCCAACTACCGCTTAGAAGTTGATAAATGATTGCATTAATGAAAAATCAATACAAAGGATGTTCCCTGCCATATCGGTAAAAGAGTGGGATGGATAATAGAATTTTTTAAATGTACAAAATGAAACAGAATATTATGTTAGACGATAATTGTTTCATATTTTTGGTACTATGTGTTGGAGATGAATACATAGATTTACAAATATTACATATTTAAAACAAAAACTAACTAAATGGCTAAATGTTAAAATAGGATTTTGATTTGCAAATATACCATTATATGTATACTCATAACAAAGAATCAAATATTCTAATCAAATCTTGTTTTTCGTTTCTTTAAAAATATAATACTTTTTTGTTTTAAATACAGTAAAAAAACTTACTTTTAAAGTTTAAATTTTGAAACTTTACGACTCACCTGAAACATAAGAAAAAATGTTTTAATATTATAACTTCACAATAAAATAATTAAGTTAAAATAAAAACTTTTTAACAAAAAATAGAACCGACGAAAGAAAAAAGTAACTGAAAAGCAAAAAATAATAAAGCAACAAAAAATTAAAGCTCCTATATTAATGTAAATACCTAAATAATTTTGAGGCGGCGCCAAAAAATCTCCATCGAAATGGGCGAAGGATTAATCTGATTTTCGGTTAAAAGAGAATATTAAAAAATAGTGCATTTTGTAAAATTTTGTTTTTACTTCGTTCAAAAGTTACAAGAGATCAATTTTGGCTCTAATATTTCGTGTGGTATATAGTCACTGTCATTAAGCAAGGGCAAACCCCCTTAAACTCGGCCAAGCACACTGTCGTGTTATTTGATATCACAAATGCATCACCATTGTTACTTGATATTTTTAATTTATTTAAATGAATTATCGAATGTTAACAGGAATTTTCCATATTTTGTGTTTTCTTCTTTCTCTAAACATCCCTTACCCTTGATCGTTTCTATTCATTAACGTACATGACTTTTGAAATACCAAAAGCATATCAGATACGACAACATTATATATATATGTATATATATATATATATATATATATATATATATATATAAATATATATAAATATATATATATATATATATATATATATATATATATATATATATATATATATATATATATCTGTAGCCACTCTAACGGTCACAGATCGCCATGAGCATTAATGCAATAAAACTTGATATTTTTCCAAATGAGAAAAAAAATGGAATTTTATGGAAAAAAAAATTTTATTCTGATTAATAAACAATAGTAGTATTGTTTTTTAAATAATGTACATTTTAATTGTATTTTTTACACATGATTTTATTTATATCATTTATTTATAACAATTTCATTATTTTTAGTCGATATAATTAATATTGGTATTATACATACGTTTTCAATTGTTTGTGATATGATTTCCATGTCCCATATTAATCATAGTTTTATATTAAAAACAGATTTTTAATATACACTTGTATGTAAACAAAAAAACATTGCCAATTATTCGCATTATGTTTATTGTTTTATCACTTTAATGAAAATTTCTATTTTTTGCATGTAAATTTTCACGTATCAAATAATTTTCAAATTTTTATACATAAAATTACTCTAAAATTTAAATTTTAGAGTAATTTAAATTTTATGCCTTTTTTATTTCACTTTATTAACTATAACGTAATACGACATTTATAGGTTATGGGTTGGATGTGCAATATCGATGGTTTGTATACACCGCATCTCAATGTCTTGACATTTAGTAATATTTAGAAACCATTTTTGGCAAGTGGTCTGTATTGGTATAATATTACAAACAAGAGTTGGTTAACAAGAGTAAATTGAATGAACGCAATTTTAACAAGAGTAATTTCGATAAAATTTATTATATTTTTATTTATTTTGTTTATTTTTTATTTATTTTTATTTTGTCTACTGATTTAGATTTTCTATTTTTAATTGTCGAAGAGTAAATTACGACTAGTTAATATATACTCATGATGACTACTTTGTGGTCGAAATACGTATTTCTAATACAAAAACTGATCTAGGTATTGCGGCGAATTTAAAATTTTATTTCAAAAACCTAGAGTTCTCATTAATTATCATTTGATAATATAATATGCAATATGAATTAAAAAGTACAAAATAATTTGAAATAGAATAAAGAGATTGACAACAAACTTAACTTTAATGTAAACAAAAGTATGGGGTACTCTGTACTTA
This sequence comes from Nineta flava, assembly GCA_963920215.1. Classification (NCBI taxonomy): domain Eukaryota; kingdom Metazoa; phylum Arthropoda; class Insecta; order Neuroptera; family Chrysopidae; genus Nineta; species Nineta flava. The sequence continues at coordinate 32,326,814 of OY986040.1, read as the reverse complement.
CTCTTGTAAAAGTAGAGCCATTATGAAAAAAAATAAAATAAATAATGCAATGTCGGCCTAAACTCTGAGCTACCACTTCCACTAATCCACCACTTCCTCTAATCCTACGGAGTTGAATTTTTACACGTTGGTTTAGTTCCGATGACAATGCATTTTAATGTTAAGCAGGACTTAAATCGACAAGAGGAGTTCAGAGGGAGGGAGAAACACAACATTTGGTATATCTCGCTTAATATTGGAGTAATCGAAAACACGTAAGAAGTAAAGTTGTAGAAAATAATTATATTATAATTAAGTTCCTTATCATTTTTTTTTGTTCTTTAATATTGAGATATTGACGGTTTAAGATTGAAAATTAAAATCCTAAATATCTCTGTACACATTTTAGTTGTAGAAAAAATGATGAGGTAATGAATTGTAGTAAACATCATGATTTTCTACAACTTATCTCTTTACACATTTTTCAATTTTTCTAAGATTAAGTAAAATATTTTATACTTTGTGTTTCTTGTTTCTCCAAGCACCCCTTAACTTACAAACCCTTCACTTGTTAACAATCCGAAATTATGAAAATAATTATGAAATCAATAGTCTTAAAAACATGCCCAGAAAATATAAACATAAATTTATAGTAAAAAAACATTTTTAAAAACAAAAATGCTCTAAAAAGAAGAAAATAAACTTTAAATTAAATCAAACCCATCAATTTATTACATTATACAATTTATATGAGATAAAAGCTTGTCGCAAGATTAATATATATGTCTGGATTAGTATATATGTAGAAAATCAACTTGATATAATTATTTTATTCTCTCAGTGTAAATATAATACGCTTAAAGAAAATATTACCCGTTACATACACGTATTCACGTAAAACTCACGGCCGTGTCCACGACACAGCCACTCCCCCCTTTTGTTCAGACGTCCGGACGTGGGTGAAAACTCATTTACAAAATTCCATTACATTCACACAGACATTCATGTCAAGCTTATAAAATAATGTTAATAATAAACATTCAAATATCATAATTCAGGTTTGTGTTACCACAGTTTGCAAAAATTACCTTATTCGCTCATTTGTTTTTCAGATTTATATTATTCAAAACTCCCTTTTAGCAATTGGATTTGTAATGTATCTATTTGATTTGTATCGAAGCTATCTGTTAGATATCCAAAATGATTACCGACACAAACATGAACTGAATATTTTAGAACTTTTAGTTCTTGAAATATTAAATTACCATAGACCAGTTGCCAAAAAGAATTTTTTAATATTAGCGGACTTAGACATTAATATGCGTTGTAAACTCGATTTTAAACATACCAACCATAACATATAAACCATGTATTCATAGTTTAGCCTTCGGATATTTTTAGTAGTACAACGTTGAGGATAGAAATATATCAAGGATGCGTAAATTTATAAATATATATATATATATATATATAGAGATATTTAGGATTTTAATTTTCAATCTTAAACCGTCAATATCTCAATATTAAAGAACAAAAAAAAATGATAAGGAACTTAATTATAATATAATTATTTTCTACAACTTTACTTCTTACGTGTTTTCGATTACTCCAATATATATATATATATATATATATAGAGAGAGAGAGAGTGAGAGAATTCAGATTCACAAATCCTAGTCATAAACAGAAATTCATTCAATTATTGAAGGCTGAACTGAATAACGGAATGGAAAGAACCGTAACTTTGCCTTAACCAGTATCCTTATTGAAGCTGGTCAAAGCATCTCAGAACAACTTAGTGTTTCAATGTTTCTGTTTGTCAGCAGTGTTGGCTGGCCATAAAGTAAGGGTGGCATTTGCCACTCGGGCTTTAGACTGCATGGGCCCCCGAGGCGAAACAGTAAATAATGCACGGTATCTCGAAGAAACAATAGTTTACATTTACACGTAATCTTTGTTCCCAATAGAACAAGCACATTAGTACATACTCCAACTTATATGTCGCATATACTGTAATCCTCCCAAAATCTTTTCCGCAAGTAATTTAGATTTTCCGTGCAGAAACACACTAAGACGAGGGTTCTTTCTGCGGAGCAATTTTTGCAGAAATTTCTCATCTCTTAAGAAGAATGTATATTGACTAGCTTCAGTTATAATTGGAACTTAAAACATAAAAATAAGTCTTTGAAAAAAAAACTTTTGCCTTTTATAAGTATTATGATTTGGTTTGGTGTGCGGTAAGCCTTTAACGTCATAATTCCACCCGGGCTCTTTAAGCACAGCCCGACGCTGTATGTCAGGGTAGTAATTTAGGAGCCATAATATTTACATGCTTAATGATAAAGTTGCATATAGGAGTATTAAAACTTTTAAATTCAGATTAATGTAAACAAATAGGCCATAGCATAGTGTCTAGTGTCAAACACTGGTGTTCGTGAGATCAATTAATGGTAAATATGGAAAAAAAGATGCATTTTAAATTCAGGAAAATAGAACGAGTTAATTCATAAAGATATTATGAATGTCATTAAAATATTTAATCAAACTAAATCACTGATACGGCATAATAGGAGGGTAAAATAAGCTGGGAAAGTTCTACATAAATCGGTAGAGTATTTTCTATCCAGAAAATAAACGTTTAATCAAAAATTATCAAAACGATAATCTTGCAATGAAACATAATAACTCATTTGAAACATAAACGTAAAAACTCACCAAATACGGACACTCGAAATACTTAAGTTATATTAGACCATAATTCAGTTTTATTTTTAGACGTCTTCAATTTACAGTGAATATAAATTGCTTTATAATCTGTCTGAATAAATTAAGAAAATTACTGATTTGCTTATATTTAAAAACTCGCTCATATGCCACAGGATATTTTATTTTAGTACAATATTGTTTAAGACTTCTTGTCTCAAATTTTAAGTCAAACAAAGCAATTATTAGTATCATTATTAATATTACTATTAATTAAACTTCTCCCTAAATTCAAATCAGTCAACAAAGAATACCAGGCATAAAATGTGCATTAACGATAAATTTTTGTCTAGGCTCAAAATTTCCAAGTCTTTTAAAAAGCATCATCTCGGTAAGAATGCTAGTCCTTTCAAGTTATTAGTGGTCGACTCGCACAAATCTTACTGATAAACGTATGACGTTAAAATTTTGTTTTAAATATCTTCTCCTTAGTAATTTTAGCCTCCATTAGTGTGTGGTTTCTAATTGTAATTTGATCTTACTCAGGATCATGAATATTTTCGACTGAAAGTTTCTACATTGTTTAAAAATAAACCTATGATGTCACCGCCAATATTGTGCGAACTCTCGTTAATAATAGTTAGGTATAGATTGAACTAATATAGTTGAACTGATGTCAGACCTGAAGGTCATAGGCTGTGTACTAGGTAATAGTATTTGTACGGACTACGGACAGAACGTTTTCATCATCCAAATAACAACAGCAGCCGGTGTGCTTTATGCTCGTTTGAATGTATCTCTCTAAAATAATAGCGTATCTAATCCAACAAGGAATATGTATATACAGTCTGTTTTCAAAAGCATTTATAATAGTAAATAAATAAATAAAATATTTACTATAAAACCATACATACATACACTTACTTACAAACATCTGACTGTTATTGTTCATTATTAATTACGTATGCACACACCCACACTACAGACTCAAGGTACCCCTAACCCGTACTATTTTTATTACTTTATGAAACATTGTGTAACTATTATAGTAAATTATATTTAACATTGATTCTCTATTTGCAAAGCTTTTCAACAGACACTGTATATATACATATATATATATATATATATATATATATATATATATATATATATATATATATATATATATATATATATATATATCGTGTGTGTTGAAAAGCTTTTCCAATAGAGAATCAATGTTAAATATTATTTATTACTTTGTGAAGTTAGTCAGTACACATGTAATGAGAGTGAGTTAAATATGTTCATTGAATTCTTAACTTTAGTATATGCAACATAAAATCCCCACTCTTAAATGACAAACAAACAACCATACGCATACAGTATACCTATACACTATCCAGATGTTTGTATGCATGTGTATTGTATAGGTGTACTGTATAGTTTTATAGTTAATATTTTATTTATTTACTAAACATTGATTCTCTATTAGAAATACTTTTGAAAACGGTCTGTATATATATATATATATATATATATATATATATATATATATATATATATATATATGCTGTCTATCTGTCTCTATTTGTCCCCAAATAATATCGTCGAAGCATATCGTAATGAACCCAAACAAGTAGCGACCAAACGGTTACATCATAGAAACGGTACATGAGAACACACATAGATGTAAAATATCTTTCTTCTTCGGCCCCATCTACTAACGTAATTCATAGAACACAATGTGCTTTACAATTTAGAGTATGTTCTTTATTTTATAAACATACATCATCCTGTTCTAATTCTATGTCTCTCTCAAAATACCTATTTTAAATAATTTGATCGTTGAATTTTAAATTTATTTGGAATAGTAAAACGACAACAAGAAGAACAATAACAAACAAAATTTGTTATTATTTAGTGAAACTGTTTGTATTCTACTATTTATTGGTACAGAAACTTTGTTTTAAATGGTGTTTTGGTACTAAAATAAATGTGTATAATTGGACGACCTCGGTACAAAAAGGTAACAATAGCTTATATGCATATAAAATAGTTAATAGGCATGTAAAATTATAACGTTATTTCTATTTGCCCAGAGACAAAATAGGTTAAAAATACGAGAAAAAATGACTCAATTACTTGTCAAAATTCGTTACGCAGGAGCTGCGAATTTTCTCAGAAAAAATGCATCATTTCTCTTTTGGAAATATATTTAAATTAACTGTTATCTCATTACTGGTCATGGTGACTGCTAGAGCGGCTACAGACATATAAAAATAAATAGTTTTCGTTCGTTTTCGTATCTGACATGCTTTTGGTATTTCAAAGGCCAAGTTTGTTAATTAACAGAATTCGTTAATGAACGCATGCCCGTCTGCCTGTGTGTCCGTCAACACGATAACTCAAACACGAAACGTGATAGCTGAAATTTTGTATGCTTGTTTTAGAGCTATAAAGTAAGGTCAAGTTCGTGAATGGGCAAAATCAGATCATGTTTGGGAAAAACTGGGGAAAAACTCTCTTTGGAACCGTTACGGAACATAGAACAAAAATTTAAAGACAAAAACTGTTTTTTTTAATAAACAACTTTTGTTTGAAACTTTTTTTCATAAATTCAGTATATACCGAATATACAAGCAATTAATTCAGTTAGTTGTTATTGTCACTTGTTTTCTTGTACAGTTTGCTTCAATTGTACTGCTTTCAACTTTATTGCTGTTAATTACCTATTACAATATTTTTTTATTTAAGTTTTGAGAAGACTTACATAAGTCCATAAAATCGGAAGCTATGCCGCCCATTCACTAAAAACTATAGTTGTTCTGTCGAAGTAATTACCATCATATAAACGAAGTTTCCCTTATAAAATTGGAAACAAATTTTGAACTCCAGACATTTTGTAACATTTCACCATATTGAACCTAAAAAATTTGTATCCAACTTTGTGGGAAGTGACATTAGATTACTCTCAATTAACGAATTAGGTTCTGATTGAACAGTAGATTGAGAAATAGGCAGTATCCATCCTACAAACAGTCAAACAACTAAAATACATGATATAACCAACCCATTATGAAAATACAATTTTTTGTCACAAACCCCCTTGCAATGCATTCATGATAATAAAAAGCTCTAATTAAGTTGAATTAGGGTATATACCTAAAAAAAACCTTATATATTTTCCACTACGTTAGCATACTATCAACTCCCGAAGGTAAGAACCTCGTTTAAACATGATGAAAACAGAATAGTGAACTTTTAAAAACAGTAACTTTAAAACAATTTTATCATATTATATTTTTGAAAATATACATTACATACAGCGTATATAAAGAACATATACACACCTCTCACTTTCTATTGGGAAAAAACTTGTTATATAATACATCAGTTTTAGAAAATTTTCCATATCAAAAACTTGGAAAATATTATTTGTTATAACATACAAAGACTTTAATTGAGATTTATTATACGTAATGTTAAAGTTCACTTTAATTATATGGACAAAAACTTATATGCCATAAATCACAACCAAAAACATTTAAAAATAAAATTCTACTATCTAATGTTGTTATCTTTAATGTTCCCCTTGTTGAGTTTGTGTTCTACTGTATGCGTCTTTTACGGAGTGTTTGTCAAATATCGAATGCTCAATTTCATTATAAGTAGTTGTTTGATAATTTACATGGGTTATGAATTTCAAATTATAACTAGAGATATTATCCGATTAAAAATCAATGGTACATCAAACATGAAAAAGGCACAATTTAACCATTAATTTAAAAAAGGCTCAGAAAAAGTCTAAGAATTAAATTTGCCAGTTGAAAAACAGTGTAGTAGTAGCGGAGGGAAGGCCAAAGCCTGGTACGTAGGCCTTTCTAGATCTGTTTTACCGACCTCTAAAGGACAAGGAATTTGTATGTAGATTAGGAATTGGTAGATTGTGCGATTGCAGCCGACTTTGATAGGAACTATGCTAATGTTCATCTGGAGTCTGTGAAAGGAAACTGCAGAAAACTGTCACAAGTATAGCCGGTCACTTTCATTCTTGCACATAGGCCGACAGTTTTGTCAATTCAGCGCCCCATTAATTATTTTTTTAAATTAATTTAATTGACAAACTGCCAGCGTTGGGAACCTTCCATTTCCGAGCAGAGCGTCTTTAAAAACTGGAACACGTAGACTGGACAATTGAAAACTTTTACAAAGTTTCCAGTTGTAAAACATATCATTGATATAAATTTTTGATGGGTGTAAACGTTGATCCATAGTTTTGACTCCGCATGTTCATTCTGTGTACAAAATTCTCCACTAGATGTTAACATAATTGCTTCGAAATGTACTATAAAATTTCTTTTAATTATGTGTGACATATCTATGTACTTATAGCTAAGTTTGAAGCTATTTCGAAAGGCAATAGTGTAACGGTTTTATCATGTTACTTGATATCTTAAGGATATACATAACTAAACAAACGTTATATTATCGAATGATAATTAGTGAGAACTCTAGGTTTTTGAAATAAAATTTCTTTTCTATATTTCCAATTTTGCCCCTATTCCAAGAACATTTGTTTGTATTTTATAAAAACGCATTTCGACCACAATAATAATTCGACTGGAAAATGGATTCAGAGATATGTTGCTTGTTGCTAATTTGGTGCGTGCCTCAATTTGTTGGGAGACACGCACCAAATAAGCAATAAGCAACATATATCTGAATCCATATCCTAGAGATAGTTACGATAAGCTAATTCATACTGATGATGACTACATTGTAGTCGAAATACGTATTTATAAAATACAAAAAAATGTATATAAAGATTGTATAAAATGTCATTTGTTTATCTTTCCTGAAATTATGGTCTTAAGAGGATTATTTTTGTAATTATTAGCGCTTTACCGAAACCATTGTTAAAATTAATGAACGATTATTTACTATAAACCTAATTATTATGGAAAAAAAAACCTGATATCATGCTAATTATTCTAAGGAGGGCACAGAGGACCCTTTGGTCTAGGTGCTACGGTCTCGTAAGCGGTACCCCTCTTTGTGATTAATTATTCTAAGGAGCGCTTTTATGGTTATATTAACTTTTCAGTAATCTGTACTTGTGAGATAATTCGGTTGATTTACGCTGCTCCTACGTAATGAATTTAAAACTAATAACGGAATATAATATTTATGCACGGATAATCTAGTCAGTGTGACAAATCGTCAGTAATTCGAGAAAGAATTGCTAAAGGTTCAAGAAGCGTTGGAGCACTGAGGCAATTTTTTAACTCCAAGATCATTTCAACGAACACAAAGATTAGAGTATACAAAACAATAATACGTCCAACAGTAATGTATGGTAGCGAGTTATGGAAGCTGAACCAAAAGGAAAAACATACACTGAATATATGGGAGAGAAAAGTAACTATATTCTATTGATATTCATTACTTCCTCAGCTAGCAAGAAGGAATCTTCCTTCTTGACGAACTTTTATCATACTGTGAAGTGGGGCGTGTGGATCTCATAGATGGCACTTAATAATGCTTTGACATTCAGAGACAAATGCACCCGACGGATTGGCCTGTTTGTAATAATTCCCATTGGATATATATATATATATATATATATATATATATATATATATATATATATATATATATATATATAAGATCAATATTTGGTGGCCGGCAAGTAGGATATTTCTGGGAAAGAAGATCAAAACAAGAACTCTATGAACTATATAAAGAACCCTGCATAACAAACATGATAAAATCACAGAGATTGAGATGGTTGGGTTATGTATTTCGATTCCCCTTAGATAGAGCGGCGAGACAAGTACTGATCAGAAGAATTACCGGAAAAAGAAAGAGGGGTAGGCCCAGGACCAGCTGGATAAAGTCAGTGGAAAAATATTTGCGAGAACTGGGAATTGGAAACTGGAAACGAGTAGCCGAGAAAAGAAGAAGATGGAGACATGTCTGCTCGAAAGCCAAGGGCCTTCTAGGCCTGTAGTGCTGATATACATATATATAATAGAAAGTTATTTTATCTTCACAATTTTTAACACTTTCTGTATACCAAGTAAGAAAACTATAGTGTTGGTGAAGTGATACATGAAAAATAGAAAAATATGTGGTATATTTTATTCTTTTTAAACATACACATACACACACACACACACACACACATACGAATAGAATCACAAACGTCATAAATCGTCTCAATATGATTGCGTAACTATACACTTAACTAAGTTCATTCAATGTTCTATTACATTTTTGTGGGTCCTCCAGGAGCTCTTTTGAACGATATGTACGTATGTAAGGATAAATTTATTATTGTAAATGATTATTACATTTTATTTGTTTTATCTTTAAAAAAAACGGAAAGTATTTCTGAAGTTTGAATTGTTTCAAACCAAAAATGTGTAATTTATATTTGGTTCTTGTATTTTTATTTTTAAACTTTTTGGTCGGTATTTTGGTAACGTTCCAGATTCGCAAATGGTGGCTCAAGTTAACAATAACTTATTCTTGGAAATTATTTAAGAATTTGGCCTATATAGAATGTAGTTAGGTTCAATAAAATGTAGTTAGGATATCGTATTTCAACCAATGCCATAAACAAAAAACATTGCTGTCATTTATTTACATTCCCTTTACAGGAAATTAAAAGCTGTTGTAATAGTTTCGAAAATCGAAATCAAAACTTCTTCCAAATTACCAATGTTTCTAGGTCACTATAGACTAAACATAGTTTTAGAATTGATTTTTATTGAGTGTGCGTTGGTTTGTATGTCCTTACGTTCGTCAACATTTTGTCCTACACGAAATCCCGCAAAAATAAATTTCACTTCAGTGAAAGATTAAGATGGGGAGATGGAGAGAGAGGAAATCACAGATTTTGAATATCTCTGTTGGTAAATTAAACTATAGAAAATTAACTTTACAACCATTTCTCACGTCATCATTTTTTCAGTTCACATCAACATTATAGAAATTAATGTTCTTATAATTATCATAATGAATATCACAATGTTAACTATATTCTATTGATATTCATTACTTCCTCAGCTAGCAAGAAGGAATCTTCCTTCTTGACGAACTTTTATCATACTGTGAAGTGGGGCGTGTGGATCTCATAGATGGCACTTAATAATGCTTTGACATTCAGAGACAAATGCACCCGACGGATTGGCCTGTTTGTAATAATTCCCATTGGATATATGTATATATATATATATATATATCAAACTCGGCTGCAGCCGCACACCTACCCATTCCTACCTAGTCTGCATACGAATTCCTGATCCTCAACTCACATCATAAAAATGTAATGTAAAAACATTAGTAAAGATTGAAAAATAATTTGTGGGTGGCCAATGTTATAGACCGTCGTGTCTCAAAAATATATATATATATATATATATATATATATATATATATATATATATATATATATTTTTGAGACACGACGGTCTATAACATAGGCCACCCACAAATTATTTTTCATATATATATATATATATATATATTAATTGAAAATATATTTTTATTCATAGTACTATTAAACATATTTAAAATTGGTTATGTATCTGGTATGATGAAGATAATTGAACAAAATGAGCCTGCCGTAATGGTTTTCCTGACACTTTATTCTCCTTAATATTTATTCCATTTATTAGAATCAATTAATCTGTTACGATGTTACGACGGAATAATTAAAGAATCGGACATAAATACGTGTGAAAAACATTACCCGCTATTTGTAGTAAAAAAACTTCAAATAAAAATATATTAAGATATCATTATAATTTATAATCTAATAATGTTCCATAGTATTGTTTCCAATTGAATGTTACCCCTTGCTGTCAGTAACCGGTAACACTGTTAAACACTGGTGCACTGTTAAACATGTGTAGGTATGTTGTATAATACATGTAGGTGTCTCTATGGTATAATTTTTTTTAATTAGAAATTTTATGGCTTTCACCATTTTTATACGATATTGTTAGAATTTTTATCATCAATTTTTATATTATAAATACAAAAACAACAACAATAACAATGTTGTTAATGAAATTTTAAACAGTAGAGCATAGATATACCCTTTAACAAAAATGGTTGGTTATTATCCGATAATGTACAATGCTTATGTTGCAACTTAAAATATCATATGAAAATTCAGCCACATATTTATGTTTTGTGAATGTGTATACTGAGGTGTGACTTTTCTTGAATTTGAGGGTATATCCACAAACTGTGTAAATTGGGGCCATATAAATATTTAAAACATCAAAGGACGCTGTTAAGGATATATCCGCTATCCATACATATGTAAATCAGTGATCGTTACTAATATTTTGACAACTGGTGAATACATGTTGTTCAATTGTATATCTGTAGTTAAAAAAAACAATTGAAGCTATTTTGAGATGATGAATTTCTGTAGTGGATCTGGTAATTATGCTTTACGAGAGTACAAATTCGAAATTATTGGCGAAGTTAAAATTTGTGAAATTTAGTATATTTATTTTTAGAAAAACAACATATTTTGTCTTTAAATTTTCTTCCTCAAAAGTTTTCATAGTTAGATATTTCCGTCACCCTATAGCAAGGTTTGAGGTGTATTTTACCCACTCACTCAATATATGAGTTTGTTGGTAGTTACCAGGTAGCTCAAGGAAACATGTACTGTCATATAGGTCCAAATATTGAAAAAATCTAAGATTTAAAATCGAGTATATTATAATATCATGCAATCGATGGTGTCAGACAGTTCTTCTGTACTTGTAAATGGATTCCACCTTTCGAATATCTGTTATCATGGATCTTCTTAGCTATATTTATTAGAACAACAGTTTATACAGTTGTATTTTTAAACTTTTTTGCCAGCTTAGTTTAAGGATAATACTTTTTTTTCTGAGTTTAAGGATACAAAATTATAATTAACCTTCCTTCATGTTGAGATATCAACGATATTCTTTTGTTTTAAAGGATAATAAATCAGATGAACATACCACACAATCCCTTTATACGACCACAGACTGTATCTGGAGAGTTTGTGGCAGCGAATACCAAATTTTTACTATTCTATGACTAATCACTTCAGATTTATCAAACAATATAATATTTTTCTACTTGAACATTAAGATAAATAAATAGACTAACATCATTGTAATTTTACATAGTTTCTAGTACTTTTTTCATCGTTTATTAATGTTAAGTATGAACTAAGAAGAGAGTCATGCCAAATCAATAAGTAACAACGGAATTTTCGTGCTCAATATTGGCAATGTATCAGAAAATAAATTAAAACATTATTGAACTTGAAAATCAATTGTCGAAACAGATTTGCTTCTCTAAACATAAAATTTTTTACGAGTCATCTGAATAGAACGCAAAGAGTATAAATATCAGTTGGGAAAAGTTTGTTCTGTTTTTTTTTTAAACAAATAAAATAAAATAAAAAACTTTTTGCGCCAACTGTTCTATAGCACATATAAATGAAGTGACTGTGTAGATTCAATTGAAAATTTATACAATAAATAGCAACATGAGACAATTACGATACATAAAATAAAGATACATTGTTAAAAAATATTGAATATCATTGAGAAAGAAGTTATTTTCTTTGAGTTTTCAGTGACTATTAGCTTGCTTATTAGAGCATAATATTTGCTTCGTTTGTTGTAACGATCTCTGTGAGAATTATGCATGCACTAGTATACCGTATGTGTTGGAATGCATTGCTAATAGAGAATCAATGTTAAATATTATTTACCATAGTAACTATACACAATATGCTTAATAAAGAAATAAAAATAGTGGGGTACTCTGTAGTGAGTCTGTTGTGTATGCTTGCTTGACTGTTTTGTACTCAGTCTGCTTTAACATGTAATAAGAGTGGGATAAATATGTTCATTGTTGTCTTCTTAAGCTTAGCATTATTTCTAACAATTGAAAATTATTTTTTGAATATCCCTTATTATTTGTATGTGGTATGTTTGAAAATAAATGATAGTATTCTATTAACATAAAATAACAATCCACACAAATTAAAAGAAAAATTCATTATTTGCTAAACAATATCCGAGTCGTTTGTAGAAAGCTACCCGGGTATTTTCTAGCACTTGAGGAGAAATATTCGCACAATTGTCAGCAATTCTTTGCCTTAATTGTTGCAAATTTTCAGGCCTAATCCGCAAACATATCTGTGTTTTGAGAAAACCCTACAATATTATTTCGTAACAAAGTCAAATATTTTTGAGAATCTAAAGATCTTTCAATGAAGAATGATCCTATAATATGGTCTATGTGTGTGTATAGTTTTATAGAAAATATTTTATTTATTTATTTAACATTGACTCTCTATTAGAATGCTTTTAAAAACGGTCTGTATATATTAATTTAGTAGAAATATGCACCAAAGGAACTTGTCGAGTGATTTTACCATGCACATTTGATGTGATGAAATAATTCAAGTAATAAACTAATAATTTTAAAACAGTGAATTTGTAATATTTGAGGGTCTTCTTTTTGATCCAATTTTATGAAATTCTGGATCTTGTGCAATTTCAAAGAGAGAGCCCTACATATTGAACTACTCTAAACTGTACAGAATCGTCGTAATCTATGTAAATACAAAGGTATTTGTGTATTTGTGCAAGTACAAGTATATATCTGAAATGCCTAAAGCAATTTGCTTCTAAACTTGGTGCACATATGACTTGTAATGAGGCGAAGAAAACATTAAGGATGAGACGTCTCCATCACTTCCGGGGGTAGAGTTGTAAGGGTGTGACACATAAATATTTTCGTAAAATATCGATATTTATGTCGATTATAGAGATGCCACGAATATTCGGATATCATTCAGTATTCAGCCCACTGGGCCACTTTTATTTAGAGTCGGTACTAGATCGGACACTTTGTACTATTCGGCCAGACACTGATCCCTAATCATGAAAAAAACGCACATTTTAGTAAAAAATGTATCTATTTAAATACCAAATAATTACCTTAATACTTAAAACATGTGGTAAGTTTAACGATGAATAAAAACATTTTCTGCATTTGTTGGTAGCAAACGATTTATCTTTTACTCAAAGATAATAATAATAATAATAATAATAATAATAATAGGTAAGAGGGGTACCGAAAATGGGTCCCTAGCACCTAGACCAAAGGGTCCTCTGTGCCCTCCTTGAGAACAACTTGTCACCTGAAAGTGTCACTCGACGTTTCCGGGTAAGAGGCGCTATTTTAAGCAGATGGAGGCTATAGGATTCTGTTGAGGCTAGATGCCGCACAGGAAACCCACAGCTTCTCCGCCGGGATTGCTCCCAGGATTGATTGATCCAAGATTTCGGACCTAAACATTCTATGACTGACACCTTGCAGGTTTCTGCAGGTGCAAATGACATGTATTGAGGTTTCATCGTCATCCATACAGGCTCTACAAGTGGGATCATCAGAGATCCCCAATTTATGAAGGTGGTAGTTCAATCGTCAGTACCCTGTCAAGAGCCCCACCACCATTCTCAACTGTGTTCTAGTGAGTTTCAACCGAGCACAGTCGAATGGCCTAGCTGTGGTTATGCACATGTTGGCCTGTCGCATGCCCTGCAAATCTCATCATATTCCCAAAAAGGCGTATTATTGGGGCCATTTTGCAAGGTTTTTGGCTATAAACAGCGATATTTTTTTGTAAAATGGTTTAATAATTTTAATAACACAACGTCGTGTTATAATGTAAGAATGTAATCAACAATACATGTCATGACACGATCCACTCGCAAATGCACCTGCTTCGAAACCACCACATGCATCGCAATGAGAAAGTTTTTCTGTTACGGGCGAAATGCGCAAATCTTACGTCGAATATACGGCGTTTCGATCGAGAGTGTGGCCGATTATTCGGTATTTGGCCAAATCACTTTTCGTGGCATCTCTAGTAAATTACATACATAGTTTTTAAATTCCCTGCGAACAATATGTCATTGGGTTACGGTTAATAATCAACTAGTTATAGTATCATGGACAAACTATCACTTATCATCGCACAGTACAATTACGAGTAGGTAATTTTCTTTTTATTCGAAATACATACTTATTTTATGCAAGAGGTTGATCTAGTACTTGTGATAACGTTTAAATTTTAAAGCTGGTTAGCACTATATAGAGACTCAAAATGTTAGATACTCGGAATTTTGTGATAAAAAAAATGAGAGCCTGGACAGTTAATGTGAATCTTGTTGTTCAATTTTTTAATTAAGATAAACCTGGATGCTGTAAAGGTATTACAATTTAGAGGGACTTTATTGCAAAAAACAAAGAAAATTGATTTCTTATAATTTTTGCTTCAGTATTGACTTCAGAAAAAAGCGAAAATTCAAAGGTAGTGAATTTTACAAAAAATGTTTTGTTCTGAGATGACGTATAATTTATAAGACGACGTATTATACATTTGGGACGTAATGTTGGACTAAAATGATGATTCAAAGTTGTTAATGAATTATTTATTCCACACTGACCCCTAAATTTTCAGACATCAAACGTTTATTTACCTAAAATGTTATTCAGACTTATTTAATTTCTGCATCCATGCGATTTTTAAAATATTTTTCAAAAATGTTGCTATTTGCAAAAATATTTAAAAATATTAAAAGTTGCAAAATATTTTTATAACGAACAATTTTCTTGTGTTATATATATGACTAGTTATTTCCCGCAACCACGTCCGCATTATATAACGATTGATAGTTTGCTATTATAGTTAATAATTACTATGGAAACGACAATCAAAGTTGACATTTCAAAATTGAAACAAATTTTGAATACAATAATTTTTTAATTATTTTTTTAAAGTGTAGTTCTGTTTTCTTTCGATTTACTTTACAAATATTAACATTTAAGGCTAACTAATAATTCTAGATAGCCTATGTCATTATTCATGAATACATAAAAAGAGTTTTTTAAATAGGACTGGTAGTTTCAGAGATTAGTGCGTTCAAACCAACAAACAAACAAAAAAAAAACTCTTAGTATAGATCATGTTAACGTTTATCATGGCCGGCATGCTTTTATTTACAGAATATCATTTTTAACCCGACTTCAAAAAGGAGGATGGTTCTCAATTCGTCTGTTTTTTTTTTTTTAATGAGTGTAACCTCAGAACTCCGTCATTTATGAACCGATTTTGAATTCTTTGTTTTAAAGGGTTTGGTTTCCCATTGGTCCCATTGGCACCAAATCGCGTTCTGATGAGGGGTCCCCAGGAAATCGAGGAAAATCCTCATTTTATATGTGATAACCGATTTCTGCGAGTTTTTTTTTTTTGAAAGGGTATACTTATTCATACTGGGAAAATAAAAAAATTTTTTTTTAAACTGACTTCAAAAAAATTTTTTACAAAAAAAAAACAGACCTCAAAAAAAAACAAAATGCATGTTAAAAAAACTGAAAATCTGTTATGAAAAAATGCACTAAAAATTAAAAAAAAAAAACAACGGATAAAAAAAATGTGTTATAAAGAAATGCACTAAAAGTTAGTAGGCCGTTTAGTTGGTCTACCTTTTTATATTTAGACAAATAAAATAAGTTATAGAACTTCAAAGTCACTAAAAAGTGAGAAATAAAACCTATTTCGACAAAGTGGAAACCCGACTTCAACATAAATATTCTATAGCAAAAAATGCACTAAAAAGTAAAAAAATAATTGCATATTCTTGTGCCAATTTTAGTTCACCTAAGCAAAAGTTTTTAAATATATATGTACAATTATTGTTATTTTTGGAGGCGGTGTCCAAAAGTTACGTGAATTTCTCTATGCTGACACCGACTCCAAAAATAACAATAATTGTACATATATATTTAAAAACTTTTGCTTAGGTGAACTAAAATTGGCACAAGAATATGCAATTATTTTTTTACTTTTTAGTGCATTTTTTGTTATAGAATATTTGATTTTCGAAGTCGGGTTTCCATTTTGTCAAAATAGGTTTTATTATAGCCAGTATACAAGTAGTATAATATAAAAGGATATCTTGAGTACCACCGTTATTTTATAACAGTTGAAAATGTTGATCCTAGAAAAATATTGATCGTAGAACGTATTCCATTTCTGAACGTGATAGTATAGGCAGGCTATTAAAAAAATATTCTTACATATTTGATACATTGCTTGTGCATGTACTAAGCAATTAACTCCATCCCATCCAATTTTCTAAAACAATTTTCTCAATATCATGTATTTATAAACATGTGAAAATAATTAAAATAATAACATACCCATATCATTTTAGAACATGTAAATTGTCCAAATTATTTCTTGAACATAAAATACATACCACTAGCGACATAACTGTTATACAGTGTTTATATTATAGATTCATTTATAATAACCAATAAATTATTTACAATATTATATTAGATATTATAAGCAACCAGCAAGCAAGCAAGACTGGATAGCTGTAGCCGTAAAGTACGAATGAATACCTAAATCAATACATAAATCACTAAAGTGTAATAATAATAATTCATTTCCTTATCCTCGAGTGCATGATTTGATGTGATTTGAATTATGAGGTGGTTTTCATTTCCTGAAGTTGAACATTTAATATACACTCAATCGAATTGGAAACATACCGTCTTATTTACCACTATATACCTTGTATATACATACCATATAATATAAATATAATCAATATGTACAGGATTGTTTTCATGTTATAGAGTAGTTATTGATAATTAAGTGTAAAGATATATTCGATTTTAAAAGCTTATGTAAAGATAAAAAAAAGAAGATAAAATTGTATGATAGATTAAATGGTTGAAAAAAGATAGTTTTATGAGTCTTTGTAAATAGAGTAATTTTTTAGGTTAACGAGGTTCAATTTCAAAACGTATAATTTATAGTAATTAAAAAAAATATATTTTCAAACTGTTTTTTTGTAAACTAGCGTCTATTTATTTCCATTGTTAGTATAGTTGCCTTTCGGTTATATTATACCAACGGAAGCGACTAGCGTTTACTTACTTTGACATTTAAGTCAAAGCAAAATTTAACAAAAAAATATATATTATCTTTATTAAAAAATGTTAAATGAATATCAGAATATGTTTGTTGGTAATTACCAAGGTAATTTTTTACAATAACAGTTACCGTGGTTACTTGAGGAGGATGTAGTTGAGTTGAGTTTATCTACAGGTAAATCAATAGAACTTAAGCTAAATACCCAAAAATTTAAATAATAAAAGTATTTTTGTTGAACTAACTATTGAATAGACCGGTAAACCAAAGGGTTTTTTCAGGATGATGAGTATCAAGCTGGTACTTTGTAAGTAGCTTCGTTTTGACATAACGCCCAACGTTTTTAATTATACCATTCAGGAAAACGGTATCGAAATTTTCTGGTAGCCGTTGAATATTGAGGATGGGAAACTCGGAGTCCATTCCATTGAATTTGTAAGACGAAACTTTTTCCTCGTTCTTCCTTTGATTATCTTACAATTAAACTCAAAACCTCCATTATCTGGTTTAAATGTTTTGTTGTTGACGTCAACAACAAACCTGCCTCTGTTTTCATTGATAGACTAAAACCTGCGTACTTTATTCAATATTAAGTTTCCTTTAGCTTTCTTTTTTTGTTCATTTTTATAATTATAGAAAGATTACTTTATAAAAAACTTGATCATCATAGAGGGAAGTTTTTCCCCTCTGAACAAGTATGTTTAATGTTCATACTTTTTTTGAGGTTTTTCTTTCTTAAATGGGGGGGGGAGGTATGTAGCGGAACGCTCCTAAAATCAATTATGCTTTCTTTTAGAAACCATTGCTCCTCAACTTCACCCTCCTTGAGTTACCACGGTAATTGTTATTGTAAAAAATTTCCTTGGTAATTATCAACAAACATATTCTGAAATTCATTTAACATTTTTTAATGATAATTCCAAAGGTAATTTTTTACAATAACAATTACCATGGTAATTTGAGGAGGATGTAGTTGGAGAACAATGGTTTCTAAAAGAAAGCATAATTGATTTTAGGAGCGTACCGTTACAATAGTATCGGCCGACTACCTGTTGGGTTCACTATTTTATTTTTGAATGTTCGAAAATTTTCTAAAAACTAAAAATAAGTAAATGACGTGCATATTGAGTATAATACTGACCACAGTAGTTCTATTTATTGTTAATAATCCTGTACACTATAATATGCAGAGTATTTATAAATGATAAGTTTACGGAGATTCCTCGGCAATACACACACTTATTGTAGTATAGTAAAATGTGTTCTGTTGTGTTCGATGATAAAACATAACATG
Organism: Nineta flava; assembly: GCA_963920215.1. Taxonomy (NCBI): domain Eukaryota; kingdom Metazoa; phylum Arthropoda; class Insecta; order Neuroptera; family Chrysopidae; genus Nineta; species Nineta flava. The sequence continues at coordinate 32,307,822 of OY986040.1, read as the reverse complement.
AGAAATTTAACCAAATCCTATTTTGACCCTTTTTGTAGGAATACAACTACAACTTGTGTGTCTTCTAATGATACTTCGCATGATACACACACACACATATATACAAACACATAACATGGGGTTATGTTTACTTTAGGTTCGTTCCTAGCTTGTACACATGAATATACATATAATTCGAAATGTGGTATGCTTTGTGGTTTATGTTTTGGTGTTTCTTATACTTCAAAAGTTTATCTTAAAACTAAATTACATTTTCATAATATTTAATATGAATAAGTAAGTATTATATGCGGTTTTGTTACATGCGTGCGTGCGTCCGTATGTGTATCATATACAAAAAATTAACACAGGTTACAAAAAATATACCTCAGTATGATGTATATTAAGTGATAGTAAATTATTAATTTATGTAGTGTTTTTACAAGCTTTTATTTACCACTTAAATGGTGCACTTGGCCATAAAAGTTGATGTTATTTTTTTATATTTTATAGTTGATTTGTGCCATATTTATTAGGTTTTCGAAAAAAATTTGCGAATAAAATTGTGGCTACATTTCTAATGAACAACTTTAATCAGAAGCATTCTTCAAAAACCGAATCAATAAAAAATTTAATTCTTTTGAATGTAACTTTTTGACTGCTAAAAACCCATTAAGATGTTTCACCTTGACTGTCCTCCTAGTGCTACAATCACATAAATATAGTTACACACTCGTATATCTCACGGAAGCTCGCTATCTTTAGTGACTGATCTATCTTTGGTGACTCTACAAGAAAAGAGCTGTTGGAGTTGTTCCGAAGGCAAATTAATTTTACTATAGTTTAGTTTCTTATAATTTTTATTACTGTTTTTTTAATATTTACAGAAATCCTAAATAGCCCCAACTATCTCTGTACATATTAAAGTTTTAAATAAAATGATCAAGTAATGAATCGTAGTAAAGTTGATTTTGTACAACCTTACTACTAATACAACTTTCGTTGTTTGGTAAATTTCCTTGAAAGGAAAGAAATTTCTTTAAATGTTCTTCGATCCTAAAAAATTTTACATACGTATATATGTATATATATATATATATATATATATATATATATATATATATATATATATATATATATATATATATATATATATAAAGATATAATATATATATATATATAATCTATATATATATATATATATATATAACAAAGCCCAGAGCCGCGTCTGCCTGCCTGTCTCTACGCGGTAAACTGAAAAACTACCGAACCGATTTTCATACGCTTTTCTCGAATGAACCTATGATTTATGGGGAAGGTTTATGTGCATTAAAGTTTTGAGTAAATTGGCTGAAATATAACGATGATAGTTGAAGAAGTCAGTTGAATATAATCTTTATATATAAAAACGCGTGTAACTTCTGAACGACTTAACCAATTGATGTCAAATATGTTTAAATATATTTGACCTCAAATAAATATATTTTGTACATACGATGGTTTATAGTTAGGATCCGATAACTGTAGTCAAGTTATTACCGAATTATATAATTTGGTGGAGGTTCTGAGAAGTAAAATAACAATAGCGGAAGCGGCGAGAAAAATTAAAAAAATTGAACAATTAAGTAGACACTATGGACTCCAAAAGTGACTTTTCATTTTCTACGCCGGGGAAAAAGACTTCCCATGGAAATCGCTAGGAAATTCAGCTTAGTCGATCGATTAATGTAGTTAAGGAAAGTCGGCAAATTGGATCCGTATCTCCGGAATGCGGCTTGATTAGGAAGAAGGTTATGGCCAACATGCCGGGCGTGGGAGAGATGAAACCATGTATCGTCACTTTAATCTATAAATTATAAATTTGTAAATAAATTCGTGTAGCAGCGAATCAAGACAATCAGTCCTTGACTGGAGAAAATATTATGTGACTTGGTTATAAGGGCTTTACAAAATTTTTACGGGAGAGGCAGAGACGGGTAACGCTAGTATATTAATAAAATTGACCTTGCAAATACCAAAATCATATTATCAGATACGACACTTCATTATGACCAGACAATTGTGACCATTAGAGATTGATGTATCAATTCTAAGGAAATAGAAAGTTGGTGCAGCTCCCGCATTACAAAATTTTTTTTCTATTATTAAATGAGATTTTCTATACTTTCTTATTGGTCAATCTACTTACTAACGAACGTGTCCTTTCAAATACCACAATCGAAAATGCTTAAAAAGAAAATCGCACTCTTTGGTTCCAAAGTGGAAAAATATCAAAGTGTAGTAAATTTTGTATACCTACGAATTTTGGCATAAAAAAATTTTTTTATGGGTTGTTTTTTGTTTGTTTTCTTTTTGTTTGTTAAAAGATTTTATTTTAGATACATTCTAAATTATTTTATAGACGATTGAAATTGTCGGCAATATACCCATTTCAATTTGAAAATAAAATCAAATTTAGATTTAGATATTGTTTCTACATTTTGTATTATTGCCTCTGGGCAAGACGTCGGCTCTGCAACAAAGACGCAAAATATATATATATGTTACTTAATATGGTTTATTTTTAATGTATATATGTAATAAAATATATATATTTTTTTTTAGTTAAACGAACGAACAAAATATCAAACAAACAAACAAATAGAACAACAACAAAAACTAAACAAAGTATATACATATTTTACAATAAATAAATAACAAAATATTGTATAAAATTATTAAAATATGTATTATGATTATTGGCATGAATCCAAAAAATATATACTACAACAATATGTTCTGTTATGTTCATCGTTCATGTATTGATCGAATTTTGAATGAATTGAAATTCGAATAATATGCTACAATATTCGTATGTCATGTTCGTGTCCTACACTTAAACAGGTTATTGGTTGAAATGTCTAGAAAGTAAACCAACCAAGGTTTTTGTTGTCGATTCGTCTTGTCACATCTTTGTAAAATAATTATAAATTCTATTAAAATTAAAAATTAATCTATACACAGATAGTGTATAGATTTCGATCTCTTCCTCAATTGTGTTCGAGCCATAGAAAGCGAGATATTCGCAAAAAAATTTCAAAAGTGGTGCGAAAACTGATACTACGGACTTTATAGCGGAGTAGGTTTTTTGCTAAACAGTTCGTCGTACGTAAAAAATGAAGTAAAACTTTTTTTAATCTTTCTTTTTGATAATCATCTTAATTTGTCTCCGAGCCATAGGAAGCGAGATATTCGTAAAAATACGTAAAAAGTGGTGAGTTAACGCACACTACGCACGTCATAGATATTCATCGCCCTATATTCTGTAAACCGTCCATTGTACGTAAAAATTGAATGGGAATTTTTTTTGGGGTAATTTTGTCATTTTCAATTTTAATAACTACCTTGATTGGTCTCCAAGCCATAGAAAGCCATAGGAATTTGTTGACCTTTGACCTTGAATATTTATTAACGCGATCGCGATCTCGTTCTCGACTTTCAATATATTTTTCAAAACGTCAAAATGAAGCGATTACAAAAAAAAAAATTGATGCTTCCATTTTTTTGGTACTGAAAACCTGAATAATTGGACTAAGAAACTGCATCAATATAACAAATTTCCTCAGAATAAATACATCACTTATTTTTTGGAAATAGATCTTAATCAAAGTTTACCATACCATGTTCATGGCGACCAGTGATCGCTAGAGTGGCTAGATATATAGATAGATTGTAGAGGCTGCCCTGGACGGGCTACATTTCGACCATAAGGTCCATTGTGATGCCTAAGGATGTGAAGATGTAAGTGGAGTGGAAGGAATTTTTGTGTATAGACTAGAAATTGGTAGGATATGCGGCTGCAGCCGATTCTGATAGGAACTATGCCGATATTCATCTCAATTCGTGAAGAAAACTGCAGAAAACCTTTTCAAGCATAGCCGGTTACTTCGTTCTTGTCCATACGCCGACAGCTTCGTCGGCGTATGAATATTTTCCATGTATTTTTATACTCTCTGGTAAGCTCTGGAATTTGAAAGGCCAAGTTCGTTAATAATTTGAAGCGGTCAAGAGGAAAGAGGGGCTAAGAGGAAGAAGAAAACACGAAATATAGATTATCTCTATTAAGAAATAATGTATTAAAAAGTTCTAATAAATGTAATCCAGTGATTAAAAATAATATTCTGACGAGATGAAGAAATTACAAAATTCAATTATTAATTATTTTTTCCCAACAAAAAAATTCTCTATATGGCAATTATTTACATCTTTTTCGAAAATTATCTAAAAGCGCCATACAAAGTTTAAGAGATTTTGGGCATATATATAGACGTATGCATACGTCTGTATATAATCCAAATATTCATAAGATTTAAAACAACTCATAAAATTTAAAATTTAAAGAATTTTTTTACATTTTCAAGAAAAATATCCGGTGATAGTCGAACCCACGACCTATACATCACATAGTGATCTCAAGAGCGCAAGGTGTACTGAAATATTGCCGGATTTTATTATTATCAAGATACAGTAGGTCTCAAAAACAACCATTTAGTGATATAAGTTAAGGAAATTCCTTGCACCGTTTTGAAAAAACTTTGGAGAAAAATGTATGATAATAAAGTTTAAGTTCCAGTGTGGCGCTTTTGTCTACATGCTAAGTTTTACAAAATGTAGTGAGAGGAATAAAGTATAGGTAATGCATGCATACACGACAAAGACAAAAGAAATTCAAATCAATTACAACGAAGCCATGTAGACTAAGCGAATTTTCTTAAAGCTAGGCATCATAATGAATATAAAATTAAACTACTAAGACGATTACACAACCTTAAGTGTTAGAACATTAAATTTTTAAATATTTCTATACACATTAGAAAATATCTCGGGATAAAGTTCAGGAACATTTATTTTCTACATATTTATTCATTACCGAATATCAAGAGAGAATTTCAAAATTTTTTTACATCGCCCTTCTCCTTGATTGATACCTTGAAGGCACGTTATGTACCTACCAAAATTTCATATTCATTGGATTAAACTTTATTTTTTTGATTTCTTTAAAAGTGTATTTTCTTTATAAAAGGCCTGTGAAAATTCGATTTTGGAATTCAGACTCAACGTTGATTTTAGTATTTAGAACATTGAATGTACAACTTTAGTATTAAGTGCAGTAAATCTGGCTGAATAAGGTTGGTGTTCAAAAGGTCAAGTTCGTTAATGGGTAAAATCGGACAAGGGGAAAGGGGGGTTTAAAGGGAGGGGGAAGTACAAAATTTGACATATCTCCCTTAATATATGAAAAATCGAAAAAATTATAAGAAGTAAAGTTGTAGGTATTAAGTTTTACTGTAATTTTGTTTCTAATCATTTTTTCTGTTACCCTAATATTTACAGAAATATTGACGGTTTAAGATTGAAAATTAAATTCCTCAATATCTCTGTACATATTAGAGTTTGAGCAAAAATGATGAAGTGATGATGTAGCAAATTTGATTTTCTACAACTTTATTCCTTACGCATTTTAATGTTTAGAGAGATATTTTATATTTTGTGTTTCCTTCTTTCTTTATAGCCCCCCCCCCCCCATTCCCCTTGACGTATGTCATTTATTAAAAAAATTTGACCTCAAATACTAAAATCATATCCGACATTTCATTTTGATCAGACTTAAATTGTGACCGCTAGAGAGTGATTTATGTATTCTAAGGAAATTCGCTAAGTTGAAGCAGCTCCTGCGTAACGAATTATTTTTAAATGTTTTTAATGTAAAATTAAATACACCTCACCACATAAAGTTTATCTAAACCTTAGCATCTTTATGTTTCTAAGTTTTATATATTACGTCTTTTATTAATGGAAATAAATGGAGATTACCCGCCTTACAAGAAAAGTATTCCAAATTTTACCATGTCGTGTGTCGCGACAAATATTTTATTGAATAAACATATTTTATCAAATTGTCACATAAATATTTCCCATGACTGGTCCCTAAATTTTTTCGACTTTTTCAGTTCAAGTGCGTGAATCAAAACTACGTCATTGAGCGACGTTAAGTTCTAAATTATAAAAATGAAGTCAAACTTTTGAACAGCCCATTACTAGATATAATTTCATATCAATTATATTCTATTAACTATTTTTTAATTGGTTTTTAACATATAAAATAGTGTTTCATACGTACACTCCCGTTCAAAAAAAATGAACCGACCTGAACCGAATCAGTCTCTCAAAATTTTGGTATTCTTGTAGTAAATGTTTTTTTTATTGATATTGGGATCAAATATATTTGGTGAATATAATAATAAAGTTATAAAATATACAGAGAGTTACAAAAGTGAGGATTTTTATGAAATGTAAGAAAATTAACATTTTAGGTTGGTTCATTTTTTTTAACGGGAGTGTACACACAAGTAATTCAACATCAATAACATTTTGATAATAATAATTAATCTAATAATATTATGAAACTATCACAAAAATATATATTTATGGCTGTGTGTTGAATTCATATCGTATATGAATATGAAATTTGAAAATGGAAATATTTAATACAAAATTTATTTATCAACAGAGCGTTCATAAAACATTGAAATTATCATTATCTAAAATTGTAAGCATTTTGATTCAATAGCTGGGATAGGAATTCGTTTTCATAGTCATTAGGAAGTTTATGGTTTGAAAATCAAAATTACAACTTTCACCATATTAGTGAATTTCCTGAAAGGAAATAGAGCTCTATTGGTCTCGTACCGACTTTTTCTCGTACCGAAAATTTTGCAAAAATTTCTTCAAATGTCCATCGATCACCATCTGTATATATCAAAACACCATCTTTAAAATTTATATATGTATATATCTATGGAAATATATATATATATATATATATATATATATATATATATATATATATATATATATATATATATCGTCGGTACGAGACCAATAGCTCTATTTCCTTTCAGAAAATTCGCTAATATGGTGAAAGTTGTAATTTTGATTTTCAAACCATAACCTGCCTAATGACTATGAAAACGAATTCCTATCCTAACTATTGAATCTAAATGCTTACAATTTTAGGTAATGACAATTTCCTAAAACCATTAAGATACGAACGAAAGTTTTGAACAATAGCCGTTGGGTTTAAAAAATGGGTATTTCCTGTATTTCAAGTTGTCTTCTATCTTTTACGTCTTGTATATTTTCTCCCTAGCGGATGAATGGGCGGATTTTGTAACCTGATTAACATGAAGTAATATATTAGCTCTGAAATCTGCTTAAAAAATTTCAAGTTGTTAGCTATTTTCCGTATTGTTATTGTTCGTTAGAGTCATTTTTGTGTTAAAAAAACTGTAACATTTTATATTCACCTTTGGGGATATCCACGAATGCTCGGTGTAGGGAGAAGGGTGTGTGCAATGACCAATTGCGACCTAGTAGGCTCAAGATTTTCTCTAATTCTGCAAAAGTAGTTTTTTTTAGTTTCGTTTGTAAATTATATAGTTACTGCACAAAATAACTAAATATTGCGTAATGAAGCTGAGGAATAATCAAGGGGAGAGGGTTATCATTCGTTACGATTTAGTATTTGTAAGAGGTTTCAATATGAAGGTCTCAGTACGATGCGAGAAGGGGGAGTAAAACACTGATCAAAAAATTGTGACATAATTTGCAGACAACTCCTATAACCAATTTTATATATGTATTAATATTTTATTAATGTTTTATACTCTCTAAAGCGCTTTATTCTAAACTATTAAGAATAATCTGTATAGGCACAAAAAGCACTTGGTTGTGACCGGAAAATGAGTTTTAATATTCATACAATATTGAGCATGAAAGTATTATAAGGATATAATTATATATTGTTACAAGTATGGTAAATTTAATGGGATAATAAATAAGGACAATGTGTTTGTAGATTATAATAGAAATGAAGATTTGTATACCCGATATGTGTAAATCGTAGTAGGCGTTGTTATCCTCAGACAAAATATCCCCGACAAAATATACCAGGACAAAATATCTCCGGGATAAAATACCACCAGATAAAATATCCCAAGGACAAAATATCCGCCGACATAATATCTTTTGATAATGAAAAAAAAATAGCTCGAGTTGTTCGGGTTTGCATGTTTTTGGGCGTTCGCACTATACAGCTTCCTATATGTTTCAAATATCGTGGCAATTTATTGAAATTAAATAAGGAAACTATTACAACCGAGTACTACAATCTATTATTTCATCGATCATACCCCGAGTTGGTTGGGTTTGCGTGTTTTTGGGTCCCGCACTTAAAGGCGTTCTGTGTATTTCAGATATCGTTGCAAAAACTATTATTATTTATTCTTATTGATATTATTCTGTGATTTCAAAGATATTTTGTCTGGGATGTTTTCTCCTTGGGATATTTCGTCGGGGATATTCATTCTGGGCATATTTTGTCTTGGGGATATTTTGTCCGGGGACCAAAACTCATATAACCATCTAAATGCACATAGATATATTAAGTTTAGTTCCGACTTTGTAACGCTAGGAAATATTGATTGCAGACATACACGCTTGGCATATCCGTATGTCTGTCCGTCCGTGGACACGATAACTCAAAAACTAAAAGAGATAACGAGCTGAAAAAAGAGATAACGGGGTCATGTTCTCGAATGGGAAAAATCGGGCCATGTTTGGGCCAAATGGGCAAAAATGCTCATCTTTGAGATGATGTATAAAGTCAAAATATGTTTCTTTTTTAAAAATAAACAACTTTTGTTATAAAATTTTTTACAATAATTCAGGATATACAGAGTATTTAAGCAATTAACTCAGTTCAATTAACTCAGTTAACTCAGTTATATTCACTTGTTATAAATAATTTTGTTAAAAGTCAAATTATTTCAACAAGCTTTACAGTTCTTAAAAATCTTGTTAATTTTGTTAATTTATTAGAATGTTAATTAATGTAAATGTTGTCCCTGTAAAGTAAATTTTAGTATATTATCATTAATATTTTCTGTTTCTGGAAACTGTTGGATGTCCCACAGAACGATATTCTTCATACTATAATAAAACAGTACCGCAACAAAACATTTATAAAAGAACAACTAAAAAGCTTGACAAATTTTAATTATTGAAAATTTGAAATCGGTTTAAAATCAAATTAGTATCATCAATATTTTCCATATTCCTATATCCGTATAGCAGGTAGATAGATATATATTATGTAAATGACACAAACAACTCAATATTACAATTACACTATTTGGAAGTAAATAATATATTATATTATTATGATATGAAACTATGTTAAAACCACACCGAATTAAAACACAATATTTAATGTATCTCCTCTGAATATGATATAATATAGGTGGTATCAACATAATTAACATAAAATAATGTTTAAAACAATATTTAAAAAATGTATATGTTATTTATTAATTTGAAATGCAAAACGCGTTTAATTTAATTTTATTGTGTAACATTTGAAAATAATATTTTTCAAATTGGTTCACGATACTGCAAAATCGAAAATTATTATTTAGTGTGATTAACAATTGGTTTTATTATATAAAGTAAGGTAGTTTAATTTGTTTACATTGTTAATTCGATGTTATAAAACTAGTGAAATAATAAATTAATGTAAAAAAACATTTTTAAAAACAAGCGTTTATTTAAATGCTCTAAAAAGAAGACAATAAACTTTCAATTGAATCAAACCCATTAATTTATTACATTACAAAATTTATATGATATTAAAGCTTGTCGCGAGATTTACTTGTGTAGATGTATTTATCTTTTTTTTTTTAAACATGTTAATCTCACGATAAGATAAGGGATGTGTGACATGATCCTCCCGTCTATAAACCTTTTTGAAGAATCCAAATCTTATGCCAAATATATATTTTTGTTATATTTTGTTGTTTTATTTGTCATCTTTCCTCGTATATTAGTTGCTGTAAATTAAACAAGCGCAAAATGCGAAGATTTAAAATAAAAAACAAAATGGAGAATACAATACTCTTCGTAATATCTCTCTTTTTCTCAATTAATTGCCCAATTTTGAGTATAATTTTTGTCAACTACAAAGTATTTGTAATATTCAATAAAATATTAGAAGCAAATCAAACATAACATAATTACTGACCTTATGCTATTTGTTATTCAGTGACCTAATGAGCAATAATTACCATAGCATGTAAATATACAATAGCGACTACTATCTATATGGGTGGTATAACTGAAATATGGAAATACCTAAATGTCTAAATGATATTTAACTGATTGATAAAATAATCAATATAACAATTTAATTGAAGTTACAAATTTTCTTATCACCATTTCCATTAAACAAAAAAATAATAACAGTAATATTTCATCGTCATATCCAGTGAACTACTTCAAATTTCAAAGTTATGCCCCGATATTTTTCTAATTTAAGTCCTCGTATAGTAACAACAATAGTCATTATGCAATACAAAATCAAGTAATGTAACAACTAACTTAGTTAATTGTTTGAATATCCAGTATATACTGAGTTGTATACCAATGCTTGAATGGTTAACAATTCTGCGCATTCGAATTGTTAACAATTTGCTTTCCGAGGAACATTTAATCACAAATTATGAGAAAAATATTAAGTTAAAAAAATTTTCAAACAAAACTTGTTTATTTTTAAATGAAAAAGATTTTTTGTTTACACATTTTTTTTCTATCTCTTACGGTTTCAAATATGTAAATTTTCATTCTTCAGTTATCGTCTCCACAGACAGGCAGACATGGCCGAACTAGGTAATTTTATGAACACCCATTCCAAGCATTTATGTCAACGATTAATATTTTCAAGCGCTACAAAGTCGGAACTAAACTTAATATACCTTGTATATTTACATATACTAGTTATAAAATATCTTGTCTATACGCCAACAGTTTAGCCAATTAACCAGTCCCATTAAATTTCATTGACAAACTGCCGTCACCGGGATTCGAACACGTAACTTCATAGCTCCAAGCAGGCAGAGCGCGTTTGACCGCTCAGCTACTTCGGATAGTAATCTACATACTCGTGTCATTGGTAAAAATTACCTTCACAAGTCAATTCGAAGTTGTGTAAAGAGCAAATCAAAAGGTTACTGACTGATTATTTTGTATGAAGGCTTCTTTGAAGAAATATTTAAGTGCATTGTTGCAAAAATAGAACCCTATTTATACAATCCATGTCATACAATCCATCTCATATAATACCATAGAACCCTTCCTATTTGTTTCGCCGTAATTAAGATTGTATGTCTCTGGAATTTGGCTCTCTCTGTTTAACTAAATATGTACACCAATTGAATACATCTTGTATATAGTGTTTTAACATTTAAGATATAATATATGCACACATGACGAAAAAAGTAGTTATTCATTCGGTTTCTGAAAAAATACTGCAGTAAAAAGTTGTTCATTATAAAGAAAGTTACAACTTCTATACGAAATTGTTTCCTAAAATCAACTAAAAAAATTTAGAAATTTAGAAAAATGAGCACTACTTTTGTGCGCTATTTAGCACTATTTAAGATTTGTGTTGACAGTCATTCGTTATTCTTTTTTTTATATCACAAATTCAAATTATCACCTTTGAATATTAATATATTTAAAATAAATCATTCTTTAATCATGTTTCTTTTAAAATCATTTGTTATGTTCAACTTTAAAAGATATTTATTTTTGAAAGAAATGTACAGAAAAATAAGTTTCTATTAAAAAAATATTTTTAAAAACAAGCTTTTAATAGTGAAACTAATTTCCTACAACTTTGCGTTTCTTATGCGTTTTTTGATATTAAGAGATATATACCAAATTTTGTGTTTCCCCTTCTTTCTAAACCTCCCTTTGCCCCTTGTTGATTCTTGACATGCTTACCATAAAAATGCAGTGGCATCGATACTAAACCAACATGTAAAAACTCAACTCTGTAGGATAAGAGGAAGTGGTTCTAATTCAGCTTACAGGATTTGACCCGAACATACATACATTGCAAGTTAAATAAAAGCTTGTAATAAAGTGCACTAAGGTTAATGTAGAACATCAGAAAGGGAGAAAACACCAAGAGAACCACACTCACGAGGAACCTTCCGGCATACTAAGGCATACTAAGAATTTTCTCGGAAATGAGGGCAACTGCATGTTTTATAGAGAAATGGAGTCAACTCCGGAACACCTCTTAACAGACTGTGACGTCCTCATACACAAAATAATAAAATATCTAAGAGTGTAGGTACTAGATTCGTACTTCCTAAAGAAAACTGGGCTGGAAGAGGTGCTCTAAAATAAGACCACTCTTTATTAGGCACCAGATGGAGGAGCACAATAGATTTTATAGGTCGAAGTACACCAAATCCCCCATTATCATTCATTCAAGCTTAATGTCCTATTTCAATTTTATCAAATGCTTAAGAGAAATGAATTTACGATTGATATACCTTTAGGTAGACATTACAAGAGTGAACGTATTTCACTTTATTTTGCGATTCCGAGTGACGTACTACATATATTATTATATAAACGTAAACATTATTACGGTATATAATTTTAGAGCAATAAATTATATTAAAGCCGAGTTTGGATTAATAAACCAAATTGTAAACATTAATGAGTTTGTTTTGTAAATCAAATAGATGTGCTTACACATATATATGTACATAGAGATGCATACATACATACATACGTACATAAATAGTTCTGTGAGACGGGCGAGCGATGGTGCGGTGCAATGGTAGGTCATATCAGATAGATAATAGCTCATACGTTTATATTCGCTACATACAAAATAGTACTGAACGTAACATGACATGACGATGTTATTGCATGTATGTGGTAGTCATATGGGTGCTATATTGTTTATTATTATTATTCTATGCGTGTGTAATAAATTCTAATTGGCGTTTGTCCATCAAACAAATGACGATTATCGGAGAACCTGTTGTAGTTGAGAATAATATCTGCGTTCATCGTGTACATACATGTACATATATATGGTCTATTTATTATACAATTCATGTTATTATTTGGTGTATTTATATTAAATTATTATACAGACTGTGTTGAAATAGAGAATCAATGTTAAATATTATTTATTACTGATAGGCCGTCTGGTTACTGTGCGGAGTCAGTCAGCACACATGCAATGAGTACACACTCTTAAATGAGTCAGTACACACAATAAACACAGTCAATGAGTCAGTACACACTCTTAAAAGACAAACAAACTACCATACGCATATGAGATCATTCTCATTACATTTGTACTGACTGACTCCGCACGGTAACCAGACGGCCTGCCAGTAATAAATAATATTTAACATTGATTCTTTATTGGAAAAACATTCCAACACAGTCTGCATATGGATGTATTCATGAAATATGTTTAATAATAATAATTCATATTGTCATAAGTTTGAATTGGGAAATTTCTGCATTTGAGAATTCACAGAATATAAATAATTTATTTGTTCAAAAAATATTGAGATATTTAAAATTGATGTAGCAGCATTTTTTTTTTTTTCGATTGAGGGGGAAAAATCTTCAATGAGACACCGCCTATTGAAGATGAAGGTCGGTAGCATTGATAGATACTACACAAGGATACCGAACTCAAACGGGAGAATTGGCAAAATATGGCAACGAAATGGGAATAGTAATATTTACTTTTTATGTAATTAGCGTCGCTAGTTGTTCATCCGTACTACAATCCATATCGAAGTGAATATAGTCTAATAAATAGGAGTGAAAAATTTTTTATGGATAGTCAGATATATGAACGTATTTTCATGTATTATTATGTATTATTTAACAATAATTCATATAATAACTCATAAGGACGAAATAGAATATTTTGCCATAATATGATAATTTGTTTAAAAACATTGTACCTGTTCCAAATTGTTTCATCAAAAAACTGCAATTTTTTGAAAGAAAACGTTCGACTGCCTACAAAAAGTCCGGTCTACAAATTCAAGTTTACTAACCTTTGGTTTTATTATTTGATCAATAATTTTTGTAATATTTCTTATGTTTAAATTGCATTTTCATTTTGAAAAGGGAAAATGTTAGTTCAAGCCGTGAAATAAAAGAACATTCTTTCAATTTTCCAGAATATAATCTTCAATTCCGATATTTATCAAAATAAATATTACAAATATTATTGACCAAAGAATAACACCAACGGTATCTCGTACATATAATTTTTACTATTTCTTTTAAAATAAAATTGCCTACGAATGGAAAGCTTTCAAATTCAGATACAGATTGCTCAGATTCAAAGAATTAATTTTTATTAAAACCTTCATCGTTTCCTATAAAAAAAAAGAATGCAAAGAATTTTTAATCAGATATACACAAAAATATTTGCTTGGAAAGATAATATATTTAATACACTTTTTCACAGCGCTTCCACTAAAAATGACTATGAATGAACTCAAATAAATTATTGAATACATTTTCAAATTTATATTTAAAACATAAATTCAAACTCTCAAATTTGTTTTACATAATATGTGTAGTAATCCACTTACATATTAAATAGAAAATACTCGATTTACATAACAAAGTTTACGGTTTCTTAACTAAATTTAATCATTTTGTAATAATGTTCATTAATTAACTTAATAATCAAAATTATAGCAATAACATAAATTATAAACAACATCGAATCAATCATAATAGCTGTCATTTAAATGGTTCAGACGACATTATTATACCGATCGTTTGGATGAGAACTATTACAAATGCAGACTGATTATACTACATGTATATATGTCGTATATGTACCTTAATTCATTAGCACAGCTGTTAAAGGAGTTTTGATAATCTTAAAATTAATATCTCCAGGATTGTTGTTAATGATTTACATGAATAAATTCAACGCGATTTGAAACAATTTTGAATTCCAGGTGAATGTTTGATTTTCTTCAGTTTTTAATACACCATACCAGGATATATTAAGTTTAGTCCCGACTTTGTAACGCTTGAAAATATTGATCGTAAGCATTAATATAACATAATTCCGCCTTTTCTTAATTCCGCCATGTCTGTCCGTCTGTGAAACGAGCTGAAATTTTGTGTGTGTGTTTTATAGCTAAAAAGTAAAGTTCATTAATGGGCAAAATCAGACCATGTTTGGGCAAAGTGGGCAAAATTGCCTATCGTTGAAACCGTAAGAGATAGAACAAAATGATTTATGAAAAAAAAATAAACAACTTTTGTGAGATTTTTTCTCATAAATTCAGTAAATATCTGATATTTAAGCATTTTACACAGTTAGTTGTTGTTTTCACTTGTTATTAGGAAATATGCACAAATCACATAAATATGTTTTGGTTCTTTATTTAATTGCACGAAATATTTCTTCACTTAACCGATAATTAGAGGCTCCCTTAGCTGGAAAGTCCAATAGAATTGTACATTACTGTGAAGGAATTGGTGAGACCCACTTCTTGAGAAGCATTCATTGTCTGTTAAGCTTTTATACTAACAAAAATGTTTCGTTACTTTTTTGTCACAAGTTCATTTAAGAAATAATCAAATGCAGAAACAGTATATATATATATATATATATATATATATATATATATTATAAATATATATATATATATTATATTTATAGTATATATATATATATATATATATATATATATATATATATATATTATAAAACACATTCAAATCAAGGAGATTTTATCTTAAGTTTCCTTGTGCTTCTGCAACATTCTGCTTACAATACGTACGAATGAAACGTTTCGTTGGGTATACCCACATAAATATAACTCATATTACGAACATGACTACAACACGCCCCTGGTAGTTTTCAGTATGAAGTGACCCTCCTCACCATAAATATTAATTTACTTATATGTGAATGTCTGTCTCATCGTTCTTACCATTTTTATAATAAAATTGAATATACGGAAAATGTATAGCAGCCATCGGGAATTAAATATTCAATGAATTTATGAGAATGTCCATTGCAATTGTTAGATTGAATAAAAGAGATATATTTTTCATTTGACCATTTCTGCAACGATATAAAAATCAATTAAATTAATTATCTATTTAGTAAGCCTACACCTTATTAAGGGTGATATACTTATAACTTACACCCTATATTAAGGGTGTAAGTTTTTTTTCCGTAATATAAGGTTGGCTGTGAAACGATGTATGTATTGAACACTATTTCGTATAGTTTTAAATGCATCAAACATATACAATGTTTATTTAAATATCAATACTCCTGAGCCTACCATTCCCATAGGAAGATGCTCCGTAATTTACCGAATCAAAGAGTAGCTGGGACAAGCTCATCTCGATTACTGGAACTTTGCGCAGGGCATGCGACAGGCCAAGTTGTGCATACACACAGCTAGGAAATTCGACTGTGCTGGATTGAAACTCAATAGAATGCAGTTGAAAAGGGTGGTGGGGCTCTTGACAGGACACTGTCGATTGAACTACCACCATCATAACTTGGGGATCTCTGAGGATACCACTTGTAGGGCCTGTATGGAGGATAATGAAACCTCCATACATGTTATATGCACCTGCAGAAACCTGCAAGGTGTCAGGTTTAGAATGTTTGGGTCCGAAACCTTGGATCCATCAATCCTGGTAGCAATCCCGGTGGAGAAGTTGTGGGCCTTCTGTATGGCGTCTGGCCTCAATAGAATCCTATAGCATCATCTGCTTACAATAGCACGTCTTACCCGGAGACGTCACGCCTTCGGTTGTTCTCAAGGAGGGCACAGAGGACCCCATGGTCCAGGTGCTAGGGACCCATTTTCGGTATCCCTCTTTCTAATTATTATTATTATTATCAATATAATGAATAACCTTCCGTGTTATTTAAATAGTGGGATTTTAATTATTCAATAATACGAAAAATTATATTTTACGATCTAAAATATACAGTGTGTAAATTTATAATTTTGATGAATATCTGGTGGTCTATACCTTATATGCTTATATTAGGAATTCTACCACTAGAATATGATTTCAGCTGGGTACCCCAACCCGCGTGACATATCCTTTGGTCAACATATTTGGTGGTGGCGCTTTGGCATACAACTTCGTAACTATTGCAAGTAGGTTGAAATGTTAAGGCTCGCCCCTTGCCAGAGACCTCAGTAAGTCTTTTGCCAAAAATATCTGTTGAATGAATATTACTTTTACCACACCAATCTCTTAAAAACAATGAGTGAGATGTTTATGTTAGCCACCTTCAAGGCTTTACACTCCTTCCTCACATCCTGGATCCATCTTGTTTTCTATGCAAAATTTCTGTTGCCTTTCAGTTTCCATGCTTCCAATTTGACCTAGTCAATGCCTTCGAAATGCGTACTATATCTTGGCGCACGTACTATATCGTTATTGTTTTGTATGCGGTTCCCTATCTCCCAATAATAAATTTGGTTATGTACTGCTGGTTTTTTAAGGATATCTTTTTATCGTACGAAAAACAGAACGTATAATATTGTATTGACGAAAAATTTAATTATTGTGCTATAAGTTAAGAGCAGTAGATCCAGAATCGCAATAAAAAGTTAAATATACAGAATTATGAACGAAAATTTCATTAGTATTAGGTACCAACGTAAAAAAAAATACATCACACAACATGGATGAGCGTTTGGAATCTTTGCTTAAAAAATACTGTTAAAAATTATTTCGGTGAGTATATGAACCATTCATTATTTCGAATGTACACAAAGTAACTTCGATGTTAAAAAATTATGTCGGTTTGAAATGTGTATTCGAAAAATTATTTCTATTACCTACAAACAACATGTCTTCGACCTCAAATAACAAGTAAATATTTATTGCATACATATGAAAAGCGACATCAACAACGCCGTTAACAATCGAGTTAATTACGCATACAATTTCTATACAATTTTTTTTTCAAATTGCATAGAGGAAGATTATTATGAACAACGTTAAACAAACCACATAATGACTTTTTAAAAGTTTTTAAATTTAAATAGAAATTTAATGGGTATTTAATTATTCAATTTTGTTCAAGAACTTGAGAGATGATTGTGTTTTGTATAATCACTTTCGACAGAGAATTGAAGGTGCAGATAGACATTTAGCATTTTCACATAGCAAAAATTTGTGTCGAAAATATTTTTTCCCATGTTTTAGGTTGCCTAAATACGTTCGAAGCTATGGCAGTTCAGCTGTTAAACAAATCAATAATAATAAGAATAACAGCCTGCACCCATTTCTGGTTATACGGTCTCCCCCGAAAATTATTCTTGTAATGCAGGCAACAAGTTTAGGACATGCTTCCACGCTCTTTATCCGTTGTCAATCTCATCCACAAGCTGCCCGCGTATTTCCCAAAGGAATCGCACCACCTTGTGAATTGTATGCCTCTATTTCTTTTGTCTTCGATCGGCAACCATTCAGTACATAACTTGGACCATCTTTTGTCTTTTGTACGCATCAAATGTCCTGCCCAGCTCCATTTGAGTTTCTTGGATATAAAAGCAGCGTCCTGTATTTTGGATCTTTTTCGTATTTCCTTATTTTGAATGCAATCTCTAATACGAATTTTGAGCATATGTCGCTCCACTTTTCTTTGTTGCGTACTAATCTTTGTTCTATTTTTTTGTGATGTTGCCCAAGTTTGGCATCTATATAGTAAGACTGGTGTTATTGCGGTATCAAAAATTTTGGATTTAATTGATTGAGGAAGATTGGGGTTGAAGAGTTCCTTGAGCGACCAGTATTTTTTCCACGCAGCTATGCATCTACATTCAATTTCTTTGTTCGTTCAAACAAATCAATATTCCTTGGAAATTATTCGCAGTTCAAAGTTTCGACTAAGATGAATATCTCATATATATAGACAGTAGTAAACATACATATATAATATACATTTACATTGAATACGATACCTTTCGAAATATAGAAAAATCTAACGAACTAAGACACATCAGCGGATTGCTTTGTTAGTGTTTCAAGAAGCCCGAGGCGAGGAATAGGTATTACCTCGACTCGCCTCGCTTTTTTAAATATCACCTTCGCTTCGTCTCGGCCTCGATAGAATGTTGACTAGCCTCGCCTCGGTTGGGTTAGCTATCATCCTCGCCTCGGCCGAGGTGAAACTCATCGATCCTGGCGGGGTCCCCCGACCGCACAATTTTTTGTTCCTCTATTAAGAATATGATGTCGACCAACAAAATAAAAATAATAAATTTACTTTTCTCTAAAAAATTTGCAAACTGGCGAAGAACAAATTTATGATTATTATTATAAAAAGTAAGCATAGCATAAAATTTCATTTTCCTTTAAAATGCATCTTTCAAGGCATCATCATGTTTTTTGTAAAAATACATGTTACTATATTATTTTATAAAAAAAAATTATTTTTTGTAAATTGGTCTCGGCCGAGGCGAGTTATATTTTCCCAAAAATCTCGCCGGTTAGTAACGAGCATAAAAATTTTTAAATTCGCCTCGCCTCGTGCCTTGTAACCGAGGACCGAGGCGAGGCTGAACTACCACGTTGTCTCGATGAAATAGTATGAAACATAGCATGTTTCATACTATTTAAAGATATACAGGCTATAAAAACCATTCATGGTATTCAATCCCGACCAGTTTCTATTCTAATAATACCCACCAAGCACCACAGTATGCATTATAATAATAAAACCAACATCAAATAAAACAACATGCTTATAATTTATTAAAGAACAATTTGTATTCATTTGTCATTTCATATTTTTAAATTAATAAAAAACAAAATGTCAAAGAATTTGAAATAAAATTGTTGATTAAAAAACACAAATGACTTTTTCCTTTCATTTTCATACTCGTATTTTGTTTGTAGTAGATTATATATTTGTTTCGTGCCTCAATACAAATTGATTCATAAACAATAATTTTTCTTTTCATGGTTTATATAGATGTTGATTTTTCATATTATATGGTATGTTTGTGCATGAAATATTGTTGATGCCTCGAGATTTGTTTGAAATATATTTACAAAAAAATTATCGCAAATATAATAAATTACCAAAATGATTCCATTGATGTTAATGATGCTTTCGAAATGAATTGTGAATAGAGGTGGAACAACAGTACCGCAAGATACAATAAAGTGAGGAAGAATGGGCTCCATGACTTCGGTCCATTAAGTTCTTTGTCTTTACTATTCTCCTTAAAAACATCTCAATCCTAAAAAATCTTAACTGACCAACACTTAACATTTAGCGACCAAACAATTACGTAAATATGAAGTTTCAGCTTTGAAAAACTAATTATTTTCTGCTTTTTCTATAGACCATCCCTCTCCTTCTACCAAAAACAGCTAAAAATCATACATATGAAGTTTCTGTGTTTTAAATTGGTTAATGTTTGAAACACAATTATTTTTGGGTTTAGATGTCGTGTAAATCTCCCTATCTCTCATCCAATTTTCTTAAAACATTCCACACTTGTGTCGATATATACTGATTTGTTTTATTCACAGCCAAATGGTGTAACCTCTTCGGCCTTGGCTTCGCGTTCGTGACATATTGCAAAAAACCACACCTTTCTTGCATGTATAGAAGTAATTTTGAAGGGTTTTCCATTTTTGGGAAGAGGTTGCGTTGGGAAAAACCGCATATTTCTAGCATGTCTAGAAGTGGGTCTAAAATTTGTACACGTGAGTCAGTCAGTCAGTGAGTTACACAAAGGGCTGTATATATCATAGGTGGGCAAACTTTGACTGCACTCAGCTCTGAGTGAGAGGTAAGAAGAGAATCAGAGTAAATACAGGGTAATTAAATTAAAACATTTTAAGAAAAAAATATAATAATACCAACTCTTTTTTATGGTCACTATTATTCAAAGTATACAATACATACAATACATTGAATACATACTCTGGAATTTTGGCTGGTAATTTGGGGCATAAAATGTACCTTTTTAATATATTTTGGTATGAATAAAATATAATTGTTATATAAATTATAAAATTTAAATCTTCTGATCTTTTACATTTACCGCTTGACAATCGTAAACCATATATATGTACATAGAGATGCATACATACATACATACGTACATAAATAGTTCTGTGAGACGGGCGAGCGATGGTGCGGTGCAATGGTAGGTCATATCAGATAGATAATAGCTCATACGTTTATATTCGCTACATACAAAATAGTACTGAACGTAACATGACATGACGATGTTATTGCATGTATGTGGTAGTCATATGGGTGCTATATTGTTTATTATTATTATTCTATGCGTGTGTAATAAATTCTAATTGGCGTTTGTCCATCAAACAAATGACGATTATCGGAGAACCTGTTGTAGTTGAGAATAATATCTGCGTTCATCGTGTACATACATGTACATATATATGGTCTATTTATTATACAATTCATGTTATTATTTGGTGTATTTATATTAAATTATTATACAGACTGTGTTGAAATAGAGAATCAATGTTAAATATTATTTATTACTGATAGGCCGTCTGGTTACTGTGCGGAGTCAGTCAGCACACATGCAATGAGTACACACTCTTAAATGAGTCAGTACACACAATAAACACAGTCAATGAGTCAGTACACACTCTTAAAAGACAAACAAACTACCATACGCATATGAGATCATTCTCATTACATTTGTACTGACTGACTCCGCACGGTAACCAGACGGCCTGCCAGTAATAAATAATATTTAACATTGATTCTTTATTGGAAAAACATTCCAACACAGTCTGCATATGGATGTATTCATGAAATATGTTTAATAATAATAATTCATATTGTCATAAGTTTGAATTGGGAAATTTCTGCATTTGAGAATTCACAGAATATAAATAATTTATTTGTTCAAAAAATATTGAGATATTTAAAATTGATGTAGCAGCATTTTTTTTTTTTTCGATTGAGGGGGAAAAATCTTCAATGAGACACCGCCTATTGAAGATGAAGGTCGGTAGCATTGATAGATACTACACAAGGATACCGAACTCAAACGGGAGAATTGGCAAAATATGGCAACGAAATGGGAATAGTAATATTTACTTTTTATGTAATTAGCGTCGCTAGTTGTTCATCCGTACTACAATCCATATCGAAGTGAATATAGTCTAATAAATAGGAGTGAAAAATTTTTTATGGATAGTCAGATATATGAACGTATTTTCATGTATTATTATGTATTATTTAACAATAATTCATATAATAACTCATAAGGACGAAATAGAATATTTTGCCATAATATGATAATTTGTTTAAAAACATTGTACCTGTTCCAAATTGTTTCATCAAAAAACTGCAATTTTTTGAAAGAAAACGTTCGACTGCCTACAAAAAGTCCGGTCTACAAATTCAAGTTTACTAACCTTTGGTTTTATTATTTGATCAATAATTTTTGTAATATTTCTTATGTTTAAATTGCATTTTCATTTTGAAAAGGGAAAATGTTAGTTCAAGCCGTGAAATAAAAGAACATTCTTTCAATTTTCCAGAATATAATCTTCAATTCCGATATTTATCAAAATAAATATTACAAATATTATTGACCAAAGAATAACACCAACGGTATCTCGTACATATAATTTTTACTATTTCTTTTAAAATAAAATTGCCTACGAATGGAACTCTGAAAAGCTTTCAAATTCAGATACAGATTGCTCAGATTCAAAGAATTAATTTTTATTAAAACCTTCATCGTTTCCTATAAAAAAAAAGAATGCAAAGAATTTTTAATCAGATATACACAAAAATATTTGCTTGGAAAGATAATATATTTAATACACTTTTTCACAGCGCTTCCACTAAAAATGACTATGAATGAACTCAAATAAATTATTGAATACATTTTCAAATTTATATTTAAAACATAAATTCAAACTCTCAAATTTGTTTTACATAATATGTGTAGTAATCCACTTACATATTAAATAGAAAATACTCGATTTACATAACAAAGTTTACGGTTTCTTAACTAAATTTAATCATTTTGTAATAATGTTCATTAATTAACTTAATAATCAAAATTATAGCAATAACATAAATTATAAACAACATCGAATCAATCATAATAGCTGTCATTTAAATGGTTCAGACGACATTATTATACCGATCGTTTGGATGAGAACTATTACAAATGCAGACTGATTATACTACATGTATATATGTCGTATATGTACCTTAATTCATTAGCACAGCTGTTAAAGGAGTTTTGATAATCTTAAAATTAATATCTCCAGGATTGTTGTTGCCTATCGTTGAAACCGTAAGAGATAGAACAAAATGATTTATGAAAAAAAAATAAACAACTTTTGTGAGATTTTTTCTCATAAATTCAGTAAATATCTGATATTTAAGCATTTTACACAGTTAGTTGTTGTTTTCACTTGTTATTAGGAAATATGCACAAATCACATAAATATGTTTTGGTTCTTTATTTAATTGCACGAAATATTTCTTCACTTAACCGATAATTAGAGGCTCCCTTAGCTGGAAAGTCCAATAGAATTGTACATTACTGTGAAGGAATTGGTGAGACCCACTTCTTGAGAAGCATTCATTGTCTGTTAAGCTTTTATACTAACAAAAATGTTTCGTTACTTTTTTGTCACAAGTTCATTTAAGAAATAATCAAATGCAGAAACAGTATATATATATATATATATATATATATATATATATATTATAAATATATATATATATATTATATTTATAGTATATATATATATATATATATATATATATATATATATATATAAAACACATTCAAATCAAGGAGATTTTATCTTAAGTTTCCTTGTGCTTCTGCAACATTCTGCTTACAATACGTACGAATGAAACGTTTCGTTGGGTATACCCACATAAATATAACTCATATTACGAACATGACTACAACACGCCCCTGGTAGTTTTCAGTATGAAGTGACCCTCCTCACCATAAATATTAATTTACTTATATGTGAATGTCTGTCTCATCGTTCTTACCATTTTTATAATAAAATTGAATATACGGAAAATGTATAGCAGCCATCGGGAATTAAATATTCAATGAATTTATGAGAATGTCCATTGCAATTGTTAGATTGAATAAAAGAGATATATTTTTCATTTGACCATTTCTGCAACGATATAAAAATCAATTAAATTAATTATCTATTTAGTAAGCCTACACCTTATTAAGGGTGATATACTTATAACTTACACCCTATATTAAGGGTGTAAGTTTTTTTTCCGTAATATAAGGTTGGCTGTGAAACGATGTATGTATTGAACACTATTTCGTATAGTTTTAAATGCATCAAACATATACAATGTTTATTTAAATATCAATACTCCTGAGCCTACCATTCCCATAGGAAGATGCTCCGTAATTTACCGAATCAAAGAGTAGCTGGGACAAGCTCATCTCGATTACTGGAACTTTGCGCAGGGCATGCGACAGGCCAAGTTGTGCATACACACAGCTAGGAAATTCGACTGTGCTGGATTGAAACTCAATAGAATGCAGTTGAAAAGGGTGGTGGGGCTCTTGACAGGACACTGTCGATTGAACTACCACCATCATAACTTGGGGATCTCTGAGGATACCACTTGTAGGGCCTGTATGGAGGATAATGAAACCTCCATACATGTTATATGCACCTGCAGAAACCTGCAAGGTGTCAGGTTTAGAATGTTTGGGTCCGAAACCTTGGATCCATCAATCCTGGTAGCAATCCCGGTGGAGAAGTTGTGGGCCTTCTGTATGGCGTCTGGCCTCAATAGAATCCTATAGCATCATCTGCTTACAATAGCACGTCTTACCCGGAGACGTCACGCCTTCGGTTGTTCTCAAGGAGGGCACAGAGGACCCCATGGTCCAGGTGCTAGGGACCCATTTTCGGTATCCCTCTTTCTAATTATTATTATTATTATCAATATAATGAATAACCTTCCGTGTTATTTAAATAGTGGGATTTTAATTATTCAATAATACGAAAAATTATATTTTACGATCTAAAATATACAGTGTGTAAATTTATAATTTTGATGAATATCTGGTGGTCTATACCTTATATGCTTATATTAGGAATTCTACCACTAGAATATGATTTCAGCTGGGTACCCCAACCCGCGTGACATATCCTTTGGTCAACATATTTGGTGGTGGCGCTTTGGCATACAACTTCGTAACTATTGCAAGTAGGTTGAAATGTTAAGGCTCGCCCCTTGCCAGAGACCTCAGTAAGTCTTTTGCCAAAAATATCTGTTGAATGAATATTACTTTTACCACACCAATCTCTTAAAAACAATGAGTGAGATGTTTATGTTAGCCACCTTCAAGGCTTTACACTCCTTCCTCACATCCTGGATCCATCTTGTTTTCTATGCAAAATTTCTGTTGCCTTTCAGTTTCCATGCTTCCAATTTGACCTAGTCAATGCCTTCGAAATGCGTACTATATCTTGGCGCACGTACTATATCGTTATTGTTTTGTATGCGGTTCCCTATCTCCCAATAATAAATTTGGTTATGTACTGCTGGTTTTTTAAGGATATCTTTTTATCGTACGAAAAACAGAACGTATAATATTGTATTGACGAAAAATTTAATTATTGTGCTATAAGTTAAGAGCAGTAGATCCAGAATCGCAATAAAAAGTTAAATATACAGAATTATGAACGAAAATTTCATTAGTATTAGGTACCAACGTAAAAAAAAATACATCACACAACATGGATGAGCGTTTGGAATCTTTGCTTAAAAAATACTGTTAAAAATTATTTCGGTGAGTATATGAACCATTCATTATTTCGAATGTACACAAAGTAACTTCGATGTTAAAAAATTATGTCGGTTTGAAATGTGTATTCGAAAAATTATTTCTATTACCTACAAACAACATGTCTTCGACCTCAAATAACAAGTAAATATTTATTGCATACATATGAAAAGCGACATCAACAACGCCGTTAACAATCGAGTTAATTACGCATACAATTTCTATACAATTTTTTTTTCAAATTGCATAGAGGAAGATTATTATGAACAACGTTAAACAAACCACATAATGACTTTTTAAAAGTTTTTAAATTTAAATAGAAATTTAATGGGTATTTAATTATTCAATTTTGTTCAAGAACTTGAGAGATGATTGTGTTTTGTATAATCACTTTCGACAGAGAATTGAAGGTGCAGATAGACATTTAGCATTTTCACATAGCAAAAATTTGTGTCGAAAATATTTTTTCCCATGTTTTAGGTTGCCTAAATACGTTCGAAGCTATGGCAGTTCAGCTGTTAAACAAATCAATAATAATAAGAATAACAGCCTGCACCCATTTCTGGTTATACGGTCTCCCCCGAAAATTATTCTTGTAATGCAGGCAACAAGTTTAGGACATGCTTCCACGCTCTTTATCCGTTGTCAATCTCATCCACAAGCTGCCCGCGTATTTCCCAAAGGAATCGCACCACCTTGTGAATTGTATGCCTCTATTTCTTTTGTCTTCGATCGGCAACCATTCAGTACATAACTTGGACCATCTTTTGTCTTTTGTACGCATCAAATGTCCTGCCCAGCTCCATTTGAGTTTCTTGGATATAAAAGCAGCGTCCTGTATTTTGGATCTTTTTCGTATTTCCTTATTTTGAATGCAATCTCTAATACGAATTTTGAGCATATGTCGCTCCACTTTTCTTTGTTGCGTACTAATCTTTGTTCTATTTTTTTGTGATGTTGCCCAAGTTTGGCATCTATATAGTAAGACTGGTGTTATTGCGGTATCAAAAATTTTGGATTTAATTGATTGAGGAAGATTGGGGTTGAAGAGTTCCTTGAGCGACCAGTATTTTTTCCACGCAGCTATGCATCTACATTCAATTTCTTTGTTCGTTCAAACAAATCAATATTCCTTGGAAATTATTCGCAGTTCAAAGTTTCGACTAAGATGAATATCTCATATATATAGACAGTAGTAAACATACATATATAATATACATTTACATTGAATACGATACCTTTCGAAATATAGAAAAATCTAACGAACTAAGACACATCAGCGGATTGCTTTGTTAGTGTTTCAAGAAGCCCGAGGCGAGGAATAGGTATTACCTCGACTCGCCTCGCTTTTTTAAATATCACCTTCGCTTCGTCTCGGCCTCGATAGAATGTTGACTAGCCTCGCCTCGGTTGGGTTAGCTATCATCCTCGCCTCGGCCGAGGTGAAACTCATCGATCCTGGCGGGGTCCCCCGACCGCACAATTTTTTGTTCCTCTATTAAGAATATGATGTCGACCAACAAAATAAAAATAATAAATTTACTTTTCTCTAAAAAATTTGCAAACTGGCGAAGAACAAATTTATGATTATTATTATAAAAAGTAAGCATAGCATAAAATTTCATTTTCCTTTAAAATGCATCTTTCAAGGCATCATCATGTTTTTTGTAAAAATACATGTTACTATATTATTTTATAAAAAAAAATTATTTTTTGTAAATTGGTCTCGGCCGAGGCGAGTTATATTTTCCCAAAAATCTCGCCGGTTAGTAACGAGCATAAAAATTTTTAAATTCGCCTCGCCTCGTGCCTTGTAACCGAGGACCGAGGCGAGGCTGAACTACCACGTTGTCTCGATGAAATAGTATGAAACATAGCATGTTTCATACTATTTAAAGATATACAGGCTATAAAAACCATTCATGGTATTCAATCCCGACCAGTTTCTATTCTAATAATACCCACCAAGCACCACAGTATGCATTATAATAATAAAACCAACATCAAATAAAACAACATGCTTATAATTTATTAAAGAACAATTTGTATTCATTTGTCATTTCATATTTTTAAATTAATAAAAAACAAAATGTCAAAGAATTTGAAATAAAATTGTTGATTAAAAAACACAAATGACTTTTTCCTTTCATTTTCATACTCGTATTTTGTTTGTAGTAGATTATATATTTGTTTCGTGCCTCAATACAAATTGATTCATAAACAATAATTTTTCTTTTCATGGTTTATATAGATGTTGATTTTTCATATTATATGGTATGTTTGTGCATGAAATATTGTTGATGCCTCGAGATTTGTTTGAAATATATTTACAAAAAAATTATCGCAAATATAATAAATTACCAAAATGATTCCATTGATGTTAATGATGCTTTCGAAATGAATTGTGAATAGAGGTGGAACAACAGTACCGCAAGATACAATAAAGTGAGGAAGAATGGGCTCCATGACTTCGGTCCATTAAGTTCTTTGTCTTTACTATTCTCCTTAAAAACATCTCAATCCTAAAAAATCTTAACTGACCAACACTTAACATTTAGCGACCAAACAATTACGTAAATATGAAGTTTCAGCTTTGAAAAACTAATTATTTTCTGCTTTTTCTATAGACCATCCCTCTCCTTCTACCAAAAACAGCTAAAAATCATACATATGAAGTTTCTGTGTTTTAAATTGGTTAATGTTTGAAACACAATTATTTTTGGGTTTAGATGTCGTGTAAATCTCCCTATCTCTCATCCAATTTTCTTAAAACATTCCACACTTGTGTCGATATATACTGATTTGTTTTATTCACAGCCAAATGGTGTAACCTCTTCGGCCTTGGCTTCGCGTTCGTGACATATTGCAAAAAACCACACCTTTCTTGCATGTATAGAAGTAATTTTGAAGGGTTTTCCATTTTTGGGAAGAGGTTGCGTTGGGAAAAACCGCATATTTCTAGCATGTCTAGAAGTGGGTCTAAAATTTGTACACGTGAGTCAGTCAGTCAGTGAGTTACACAAAGGGCTGTATATATCATAGGTGGGCAAACTTTGACTGCACTCAGCTCTGAGTGAGAGGTAAGAAGAGAATCAGAGTAAATACAGGGTAATTAAATTAAAACATTTTAAGAAAAAAATATAATAATACCAACTCTTTTTTATGGTCACTATTATTCAAAGTATACAATACATACAATACATTGAATACATACTCTGGAATTTTGGCTGGTAATTTGGGGCATAAAATGTACCTTTTTAATATATTTTGGTATGAATAAAATATAATTGTTATATAAATTATAAAATTTAAATCTTCTGATCTTTTACATTTACCGCTTGACAATCGTAAACCGCTTGTAAATTTTTTGATGATTTAGTTTTAGTTTAGTTTGCCTAAACTATTCATATCGGAGAACTAATAAACAATTATTTACTTGATTTAATAATTTTTTCTTCGTGAGGGGTATAGTGTCATGAGAATTTGATGACACTGGATACAATAAAGATACCAATGATAAAACTGAGTAGGCGGGGGGGGGGGGTTTGTTACTAATTTCTAAATGGTTAAATTTTACACAAAGTGGGAATACATTTAGTTGTTGTTGTTGTTGTAATTATTGTTATTGCTATCATCATTATTGTTGTTATTCTTATTATTATTGTTATTATTATTATTATGTTTCTTCGAGTATCTCTCCATATTGTAAAAGATATTTCTTAAACAATAAATATTTCATAAAACTATTTCTAAATTGATTGAATAAATTACTGGGCAATAATCGGTAGGCAACCTGTATTGAAACATCGTTCTGTCTTACTTCAAAACATGCCTTTTTTACTTACTCTCACACAGCTTATGGAGAGCTGTTTGACTCTGGAGATCCACCTGTGCCCACCTCTGGATTATATATTATTGGATTATGAAACTTGTAGATCTCAAAATTCTCTATAGTTTACGGCCTGGTTATTGTTTTAATCTCCAAATATCTACTACTACAAAACAGTCTGCTATTAAATGCAACAATAAATTTTATAATGAGTCCGCGGATAGTATTATGATAGATAGATAGTGTTCTTTTTTTAACTGTTTGTGATATTATATAGGTATTCCGGAGAAGATTCAGCTTTCCAAGATTAATGTATTAAAACAATGGTTCTGTTCAGCTAATCGTTTCTTCTGTGGAGCAGTAAGTATTTTCTTCATACGAAACAAAACATGAATCATTATCTCATTAATAGAGTACTAATATGTTCATAATACATCTTACAGTAGTGGACAGAAGCATAATTAATGAGATACATCAGTTTTAGAGTTAAGTACATTGATATTGCATTATATAATGTAGTTACAATTGTAATTATACACAAAAATTGTGCACGTATGCATCCACGTTCATATAATATTGTCCTAATGATTTCACATAAAGTATGATTTGTGATACATTAGAACACAACTATATCGATTATATCGACGTCATACATTTATATATATATATATATATATATATATATATATCGCATCTTTCTGTATAATATATAAAGGTCAATGATTTTTACTAATTAGTATTTGCCTAACAAAGGTTATATACCTATATACTACATACTTAGTTGTATTATCGACTATAAAGTTGTGTACTAAAGCATTTGTATGACAATTTATTGTAATTTGTCTATGATATTTGCCAAAAAGTTGTGAGTCGTCCGCTCAACGATATTCAACCAATTATTTGTTGAACAACTAAACAAATAATCATTTTTGACGGGATTTAACTTAAAAACAATTTTACAAATTTTGTTTAACAGGCACTTGTCTGTTTCGTTTAAGCATATAATGCATGCATATATATAAATTTTGTCTATATACTATATGACACACATTTTTTATTGAAATTCTATGCAATAGAGCGGGATATAAATAAGTATTACATCGATCGAGCGAGTACTATGTAAGTCGAGTGTTATATCAGCGATTGTTGTCGACTCGTTACATATTGAAAAAACACTCTGATCGGAATATTATAAGACACCAAAAGAAGAATAATTTCCGAAACAAGCTACTTTTGATATGGATTACACACGACTTATTTTTCATTTTCAATACAAATTTTGAGTACTCAATTGAAAATATTTCTGAGAAAAAAATAAAAGTTCGCAATTTATGTTCTTTTAAAATAATAATCGTCATATAGAAAATCAGCATATACCTGATCCAATAGAACAAACAAGTTAGGTATACAAATATTTTTCTCAGCTAATTATTAAAACATAAAATGTTTCCATAATCCTTCGTATGTATGTTATTCCTTTGTTTTTTATATTTTTGAAATTCATTTTAATGTTAAGCACTTAGATAATCTATCTCTGTGTACTATGTTTTCGTGTATAACAAGGTATAAAGTCTATCTGTGTTAAGTACGTATTTGTTGAAATATATTATTATATTTGTAAAAGGAATTAGTGCAGTTGAGAATTGAAAAGTAAAATTAATATTAAATTCAAAAAAAGGAATGTTTCTACCAACCAACCTCCATATATAGTCATAAACCTTTACATAGAGGCCGTGCGGTCGCTTTTACCAGATTGTTTTTAAACATAAGAAAAATGAATTTACGATACCCGATTTTTAATGGAAAGTTGACGTCTTATACGATTTACGAAGCTGTTTCAGTAACTATTACTGAAATATAAAAAAACTCTGATTTGTCCATTCAATAGAGTATATTCATTTCAATAACCCTTAAAAGCTGCGAAGCGTCCCAAATCTTCAAATTATATTGCTTGAACTTTATAGAAACCATTATTATTGTTGTTTTTGTCCATTTTAGAATCAATTAATTGTTTTAAGTGAACTGTGGACAACTACTCGTTTATGTAAAACTTTTTTATTCTGTTGTCAACGTTTCGTCAATCGTTGTTGACTTCATCAGGGCTCTACAATAATGAGAACAGAATATCATATTAAATAAACATTAGTATACAATAACAAAATTGAATATCATAATATGTGAAAATACAAAGCATATTTAGCAAATTACAACGTTTTACACACTTGTCAATGTCAAATTAAATATTGCAACTGCAGGTACTCGGTTTAATTTCTTTAGCCAGCCCCCCATAATTGTAAACGTGATAAGAATTAAAATAACTTAAAAAAACCAATTAAACAATTTTGTAGAAGACAATTTTGCACAATTTTATTAACATTCATTGAGAAATGGTTGTTGAGAAAAAAATAGAAATTAATATAAATCTGTATCGACACTTATATGGTATACAAAGAAAAATAATGTATGTTTTTATTGATGTAAATTAAAGGTACATTCACTACCAAAAGTATTTCAGATTATTTGTTATTATACGCTTTTTATTAGTTTCACCTGTATGTATGTTTGTATGTATGTATGTATGTTACCGACTCTTTTGGGCTCGATTTTCTCCTACTTTGAACGATCAGATTTAATTCAAATTTTGCACACCTGTCAAAGACCGATGACAATGCAATAATTCGATTAAAATATCCGATTATCCTGATTAGATTAGCCAGGATTCATCAATTTCCCAGATAAGTTGACTTAAAAAAAAATGTGTGTGTGTGCAAGTCACACACGGTAGAAGTAAAACTTCTGAAAAGTCCCTGATTAAAAATACTTATTGAAAAGTATTGAAAAAATAAATAATAGTTTAAAAAACTAAAAAACACGCTTTTATAGAAAATCTAACTAAAAAATAGAAAATAAAATTTAATAAATTTGGATTAAGAAAAGTGTATATAAGAAACAAATGTATATTAATGGAAAAAAACGTGGGGTGGATAGTGTCAATAGTTATTCCATTAATATACATTTGTTTCTTATTTACACTTTTCTTAATACAAATTTTAGTTGGATTTTCTATAAAAGCGTGTTTTTTTAGTTTTTTAAAACTATTATTTATTTCTTATTGTACTGTTGCCTTCGATTGTCTCTTTAACCATAAGACTCGAACCTCATACCTATTTCTTACCGGGACGATGTTCTCACCACTACACCACGGTTACTTAGTAATTACATTACATTTATTTATTCACATATATATATATTATATTTTACTAATATAATACACTTTTTGTGAACTTAAGTTTGTGTTGAATTTAGATCATGAGAGATGACAATAATCGAGTATTTTGTTACAAATATTCCAAATCGTGTAAAGAAACCATACTTGACAGCCATAAAATATTATATTCAAGAATAATCAGTTACATTATAGCAAAAGAACTAAAAGAATGATATTGAATTAGAATTATGTAAATATAATACGCCCACAATTTAATAAAAGAATATGTCCCCTTGTCTGTAGGGTTTATATTCTTATTCTATTTTTGTGTGATATTTTGGTTAGACAAAGGAGTTGAATTACACTTTTGTAATGTTAAATTTCTTGTAAAAAAATAGTGGAAGATTATAATATACTATGTATCTATCGTACTGTTGTATAAGGGATGCTTCGTTTTCATACATAATGCATTTTTTTATTTTTTTTTTGCGCCGAATCTTCTAATCTCGTGCATAAAATGTCATGTTTTTTGGGTAATAATAAATGCTAACAGATTTATGTGTTGACAGATCGTTCATGTTTTGATTTGTTTAAGAAAACGCAAGAAGTAATAATAAATAATATAAAATTACGAAATGGAAAATACAAAAGCTATTATTTTCATACCTTATATTATACATACATTTTGGTATAGGTGTTCATAAATGGACCTAATTTGTTCATTTCTGCATTTCCGTCCGTCCGTTTGTCAACACAATAACTCAAAAACGAAAAAAGATAGTTAGCTGAAATTTGAATGTGTGTGTGTGCAATAGATAAAAAGTAAGGTAAAGTTCGTGAATGGGCACAATTGGACCTTGTTTGGGAAAAATGGCCAAAACTGCCTATCTTCAAAACCATATAAGAGATAGAACAAAAATATAAAGACAAATAATATCCCTTTAATACAACTTTCGTGTATAAATTCATTATATACCGGGTATTTAAACAATTAACTCAGTTATTTATTATTTTCACTTGTTATGTTTAAACTTGCTACATGTACTGCGTAGAAATTTTGATAAAGCATATCAGATTAGAAAAATTACCTAAAATAGTCAATGTTTAGATAATAACTAGATCCACTACATTTCCAATCGATCGGACAAACTGCATCGTCTTCATGATTGAGGTTGAGAGGTTGATTGTAAAGGCTGCCTTGGACGGGCTACACTTCAACCATAAGGTCCATTGTGATGCCTTAGGATGTGAGGATGTGAGTGGAGTGGAAGGAAGTTATGAGTAGACTAGGAATTGGTAGGAATGCGGTTGCAGCCGACTCTGATAGGAACTATGCCGATATTCATCTGGATTTCGTGAAGGACACTGCAGAAAACCTGCTCAAGCATAGCCGGTTACTTCGTTCTTGTCTTGCATCGTCTTCATACATTCGCATGAAAAAAATTGGTTAAATTAAAAGTAAATGTAAGTCATTTAACTGCGCGGTAGGTATAAATATTTAATTTCGATAAACCGTAGGAATCGTGTATTTGATATCATTATATACATCAAATTTAAAAATATTTTCACTAAACACAATTATCACTTGAACGCAAAATATTCTTAAATGTTTTATTCTTAAATTTTATTTTATTTATTAAATCGTTTGATTTGATATAGTTTATGTATCCCTAGTTATGTACCGAATTACGAACAAAATCTATATCATGAAGGGGTTGCGACTCGATCAGTCATTGATCTACATGCTATCTCTGTCTACAAAGTTTAGTTTCGCTATTAACTCTGAGTGCATGGTGTTCGCATGCACTCACTACCTAAACTTAGCTGCTATGATGATAATAAATAGCTGCTATGATGGTTTTATATCTATATATACATCACATTGGAACATGTCACTGGTTAATTGTTGGTTAAATTTTATACCGATTACTAAATGCTTCATACTATTTAAAATTATTTATTTATTATTTAATCCATACTACTATATAAATGTGAAAGTAACTCTGTTTGTTTGCTACCTCTTCACGACTAAACGAATCGTAATGAAATTTGGGATAGATTTTAAACTGTGGAAGGACATAGACTGCTATCTTTTGTCTAAAAAAATAATCTTGAAGGGGATGAACATTAAAAACAAATACATACAGTCGAACAATGAATCTTCTCCTTTTTTGGAGTCGGTTAAAACGATTTTATCATTTCCACAGAAACTATATTTCTAAAAAATAACTATACAATTATTTTATTAAAATTTTGTTTCAATTTTAAAAAGTCAAGTTTGATTGTCGTTTCCATAGTAACTATAAACTATAATAACGCACTATAAATCGTTATATACTGTATAAATATATCATATAGCGTGATTATTATTATTATTATTTTCAATACATATATATTTAGCTTTCATATAAATGCGAAGTCGCGGAAAACATAAATATAAACACACAATTTGACAAAATATGTGTGTTTCAATAACTCGTAATTCGATAATAAAAGCATACAATCACAACTATGTCGCGCAAGAAAAATAGTTTCATTACTATAATTTTTAGGTATCAAGCTTAGGTGCTGTTAATTTACCTGTAGATGGAATACTGTAGATGAATGTAGATGAATATAATATTTACCTGATGATAGTATCCGAAGTATCGTACAACTACCAGATGTTTTTGGGTCCACTATTTATTTTTTATGGAATATGTATACTTGTATGTATGAAAATCCCATAACTGTACACAAATTGAATCACGTGATTAATAATTTCCTGCCTACACGAAAAATTTCTAAACCTTATGTTTCTACCTTAATAATGACTTAAGGGTTAATCCATTACAAAAGATCAACAAGATCTTTTAACAAGATTTCTACAAGAGTAAAACATCATAGTAGAAATAATTCAAAATAAATTTTGTACATAAAATTGTATTATATTTAGAGTAAGGGGAGGTTAAATTCGTGAACAGGCAAAATGGGCAAACGGACGTGACGAGGAGATGAACGGTAATTACCCGGTATACACGGAGTTCATTATTAATATGCGAACTGTTTATATTACTTTAAATAACTTTGGTTTTGCAATTAAGAGTAATTATAGAGCTGAAATTATGCAAAACTATTTAGTTTATGAAAAAAGTTAACAAAAGCTATTTATGTTTCAAATAGGAAGAAATTTTCTGTTATTTAATTTTTTTAATTTCTTATGAATTCAAAGATAGAGATTTATTCCCAGGGGGCAGGGGGAAGGTTTAACCGACTTTTCCCATTCACGAACTTGAAGTCATTTTAGCACGAACATATGCATAAAATTCCAGCTCGTAATCTCTGTTCGTTTTTGGCTTATCGTGTCTACGACCGGACGGACGGGCTAGCAGAAATAGTCTAATTAGATCATTTTATGGACACCTATTCCATTTTTTTTTCTGCGACAATATTTACAACCAGTCACCTACAAAGTCGGGACTAAACTTATATAATACCCTTTAATATTTTATATATATACCAAGTATAAACTATTTGAAAGCGTTGCAAAAAAAATTAAATGTTCGAAATATTTTGCACGAGAATGTTTTGTACCAAAAACCAATTCATTTGTTTACTCTGTGAGTATCTGTTTGACTGACTATCTCTCACCATAACAAACTATGTTTGTTTGTTGAGTAGATTTGCATAAAGATTTTTACTGGTGTATTTGAAACAAGAAGGATAATCTTTTGATCCTATAAATGCCTATGTTGGATTACAAAATATCTATATGCATAATATGTACATAATATGATAAGGATGGTATATAAAATTGAAATGAAATAGAAATATTTTAATAGGTATAGTTATTGCATTATGAAATGTATGGCACATTTATGTACATTACCTAGAGTTTACATACATAGAGTTTTTAAGGTATTGAAAGTGGAATATTATTTAGACTTTGTTTTGAAATTTCGATTTACAATATATCATTATCTTTTTTAGCGTATATAACAAATTAAAAATGCTAATGTACAATTATTGGTCAAAATTTGTAGCGGAGATCGCCGACTTAATGTTTTTATTTTTTAGATGGTTATTATTCCAGAAAGTATGGTCATTTGCCAAATAATAGAATTTATAGTCATTTGCCAAATTATACGTGTTGTGTTGAAAATTATTAAAATAATTTTTAGTGCCTCAACACATGATTTTAAGTACAAAGAAAAGTATGTTGAAAAATATTTAAGATAAAATATTTTTCTCCTCAAGGAAGGAGTTTTTTTTTTATAAAGAAAAGTATTAGGGAAAATATTTAAGATAAAATATTTTTCTCCTTAGTGAAGTAGTGTTTTCTTTATTAGAAAAAGTATAGTGGAACAAAAAAAAGATCTAGTTTTGATTTAGTTTTTTTCTTTAAAACAAAGTTTTAAAAAAAAAATCAAATGAATAAAAATTTATTTCATTTATTTCGAACATGTTTTGAAAGTATACATTAAACTCAAGTTTAATTGAACTTTTATTGTTAACAAGTCAACCAGCAAGCTTGGTATTATGTTATGAATTATATTGCAAATTTTTAACTGGCAAAAATATCTGACAATGGCCAAGCGCACTAAGTAGACAATCTAGTGACAATATAATTTTTAATAAGTTTCATCAATTATCGGCCCCTTTGAATGCGTTGCGTTCGTGGTTGTTGAGAAACTAATTATTTGTTCTAGAAGAATCTATAAAAAAATATGTTTTCAAAAAACAATATTTTCTATTGATGTCAACATTGCATTTTTCTAGAACGATCCACAGTCCCTATTTAAGGAGCGACATTCGCCTGTTCAAAATCAGTTATAAATTGACATTCAATCAATTAAGATCAGGGTTCTTAATGAACAGCTATACAGTTTTAATAATGATATTGTTCAAGTAACATCGAGTTTAAAATAAGCATCCGTTCAAGTAAAGTTGTATTGTATTATAAAGACAAATAGACTCATTTAAGGGTGGAAATTAAATTAAATTCAAAATTTTTTTTTTCAAATCAAATTATAATCAGGTTTGAAAGAAGTCATGAAGTTTTTGTTTTATTTAATTTTTTTTTAAAGTACGTGTTGTCAAACTGTCATAAATTTAGTAAACTTTTACTAATATTTTGTGTTTTTTTTTGTCGAGTATGGGAATCTGTTGTACATTTTACAGCGCTCCTTTGGAAGCTAAAGAGAGCCAAGATACCGCGACATATGTTGAATATATTTTTTGACATTTATCATTAAAGTAATACTTCTTTTGGCGGGTTATTAGAATCCGATCAGAGTGTACTTCCAGCATCTATCAAATCGCTGATATAACACTCGACTGAGGTAGCACTGCTCGATCGACGTAACCGAGTTTTCTATCCTGCTCTATTGCACAGTGCTTGGGAGACATTTACCCCACTCTTTAATGGACAATAATATTGATATGATTTTTTCATACTGAAATACAAGACAATATTATACAATACAGAACGAAAGATAAGAGATCGTTATTATTTAAAAAAATACCTACAACGCCAGCTATTACATTAGAACATTTCAATTTGACTATACAGTTGAAAATAGATACAGGAATGTCTTCATTAATATTACTCCATTTTTCTGTTAAAAGAAGAATATTAGAATTACGAGCAACATTATTAATGTGATTATTTTTATGGGCTCTTAAACTTTGTATATCAAATGGTATATATTGATAAACCTGGCCTGGTCTTGATAAATTTCACTAACTCTGATTATAATGTAAATAAAGGATTTAATATCAAACACATTTTATCGGAAGAAGTGCCGCTGGTTCTGTTCTACCATGATAAAATGTAGAATCATTGGTTTTAGATACGTTCAATAATTCACGAACTTTATTTAGAAATATATAGTGAAATAATTCTTCTTGACAAATAACATTTTTAGTCATATTATACCCCAATGAAATATTATAGCCTAATGAAAACAGGATAATGAGCGTATGTAGCATAGGGAAGTGGATCTATTCAACCAATATTATACCAACAGGAATAAGCGTTCATACAAATAAAATATGCTAAAATTAGTTTTCGTCAAATATTGTCTACGGAGTTTTAAAAAAACATTTATATAGGTTTATTTTATTGGATAGATCTATTGTGTTATTATTTGTAATATAGAGGGTTTGTTCATAACATCATAATCTACTTAATAAAATTTTACTGACTGACTGACAATGCACTTCGAGTTATTTTTAATTTTAATTGTAAGATTGAAGAACGAGGAAAAATTTTCGTCCTACAAATTCAATGAAATGGACTCTGAATCTCCTATCCTCAATATTCAACGGTTTCCAGAAAATTTCGATCCCGTTTTCCAAATTTGTATAATTAAAAAATTTTGCATCAAGCTAGTACAAAATACCAGCTTGATGCCCATCATCCTAAAAAAACCCTTTGGTCTCCCGGACATTAATGTGTAGTTTTTTTTATATTATTAACGTAAGCTTTATTGATATAAATTTACAATTTCAATCAAAAACTAAAATTAAATTGCATACTTTGACGAAAGAGAAAATTAAAAATAAAGCAATAATAATAATAATAACAAAAATAATAATATTAATAAAAATAATAATAATAATAATATTATATAAAATCAAATGCATATTGAATAGAAAACTAAAAAAAAAGGAAATTACAAAAGCAAATTTTTTCGTCTTTCTAAAAAATCACTTATAAACCGCAAACTTTCACACACATAAACCGATTCCTCACATTCAAAATACTATCAATCGATTCACCCAATTCACTTTTTATCTCGCCTCTCATTATTAAATCAACTCCCGCACAATTTAGGAGAAGATGATGGCCAGATTCGCACCCATTACACAAAACACACACACGTTCACCATCTCTTTTCTTCCTGTTTTCCCAAACAAACCTCCCGAGCCTAAAGTTGGTAAATGTTCTTCTAAAACTCCTGTCTTCAAATATTTCTAAGTAGGGGGTTCCATTCTCAAATTTTCCGACCATTTTAAAAGTTTGTAGAGACCGTTTGTTTGCAACACTTGCCAGCATATTCTTTCTATAAAAATCTTCCACATTCGCTTTGATGCATTTTTTCCATTGAGAATATTCTAAATTATCCGCATTGTCTAGCAAACCTTCACCCACAACTCTCGAGCACCGTCATTCAATGGTAACTAGCTAATACAATTTTTAGCGCTTTCCTTTTGCACTAGCCTATTCTCACTGTTTAGTTGTCTAAACATGTACGAGAGAGATTGTAGAGTTGTGTATGCTTCCAACGCTAATTCACCAATTTTCAACAATACAGCATCACTCGGTGTACTACATTTAGCCACGCTGTGTAGTTTGTGAAAATATAATCCAAGGTTTCCAAAATAATTGACAAAAACTCTTTTACTCAGAATATGCTATCAATAAAAACCCTGTGTATGGCCTATTTACAAAACTAATACATTACATAGAAAATGGTAAATATTGACTATAGTTATACAAAAAAACAAAAATTTCATGTAGACTACAATTATTATTCTAGTTCGTTGAATCATTATTTATTCTATGTAAATAAATTTATATGTGTACTGGTTGTCGAATAATTTTTTATTTATTTTGAAAACTGATCACATGACGCAGTTAAAAATAACTATAAACAAAAAAAAATTTTACATGAGAGTAGATGTCACTATAATATGGGTGATGCAACTAATATAATATGGGTGATGGAAAATTATGTTTTATTACTCATAATATCAATATTAAAATTTAAAAAATTCGTTACGCAGGAGCTGCGTCAACTTAGCGAAATATAATATCTGATATGACTTTAGTTTTGGCAAAAATTAAATTTATTAATAGCCAAAATAGAACGGTATAACGATTATAGTTTATAGTTACTATGGAAACGACAATCAAAATTTTTACAATAAAATATATTTCATGTATTCGTATCAAACAAACACAAAATATTAAATATCTCTCTTAATATTAGAAAAATCGAAAAATGTATAAGGAGTAAAGTTGTAAAAAATCAAGTTTGCTACAATTCATTACTCGATCATTTTTCTCAAACTCTTATGTGAACAGAGATACTTAGAATTTTTACTTTCAATCTTCAATTGTAAATATTTCTGTAAATATCAGTGTAACAGAAAAATGATAAGAAACAAAATTGCAGTAAAACTTAGTACCTACAACTTAACTCCCGATAAATTTTTCGATTTTTCAAATATGAAAGATAGTCAAATTTTGCTTTTTCCCCTCCCTCTAAACCCCATTTTCCCTCGTCCGATTTTATCTATTTACGAACTTGACCTTTAGAATACCAAAAGCGACCCAAATATCAAATTTCGTTCCAATCGGAATAAAACTGTGACCGCTAGACAGTCCACAAATATTTAAAAAAAGTACATATGTTGTATATATATATATATATATATATATATATATATATATATATATATATATATATATATATATATATATATATATATATATATGTATATATATATGTATATATATATGTATATATATATGTATATATATATGTATATATATATGTATATATATATATATATGCATATAATATATACAAATTTTAGCGATAGTGATTTTTAACATCTAATAGGTAGGAGGATCGATGGACATTTGAAAAAATTTTTACGAAATTCCAACATTGGTGCAAAAACAATAGCTGCATTTCCTTTTGAGGAAATTCGCTAAAAATTTACTCAGAAGCTACGTAGACTAAGCGAATTTTCTCACAAGTAGGTTATATATGTATCTACCTATCTGTAAATGTGTCTGGAATTTTCCTTCAAAAATATGAAATTTAGTATTTAGTCTTTGGATAGGAGAAAAATCGAAAAATTTTTGAAATGAAACTTCTTAGGAGACGTTTCGATAATCAATAAGGAGACAAGGATTGAGAGTGAAATTTTAAGAACCCATTTAGGCACATTTTGTTCAACGAGAGAGAAGAAAGATATGAAGTAGGGAGAAAGAGACCTATATATTTTGTTTTATTAAAATTTTGTTGATTGTCATTTCCACAGAAACTATACTTCTAAAAAATAACTATAAAATTATTATTTTTAATTTTGTTTCACTTTTGAAATGTCACTTTTGATTGTCATTTCCATAGAAACTATAAACTATACTAGCAAACTATAAATCGTCATATGCCGTTGAATTTTAAGTTTCACTTCT
Organism: Nineta flava; assembly: GCA_963920215.1. Classification (NCBI taxonomy): domain Eukaryota; kingdom Metazoa; phylum Arthropoda; class Insecta; order Neuroptera; family Chrysopidae; genus Nineta; species Nineta flava. Next base: position 32,265,859 of record OY986040.1, on the reverse strand, counting down.
ATCACATGTACGATGCTGCACGTGCATTTTTTATGAGTAATGTTGTAGAAAACTAATTTTACTACAATAATTATCCTACCTTTTTTTTTTTTTTTGTAAATACAATAAGAAGAGAATTCCTATAGTTTTAATGTTTTATTAGTATTAATATTAAGTATCACCGTAGTAACTTAATTTCATTTTGATACATTCCTGTGAGAAAATTCGCTTTATAGTAACTCCTACATGATTTTTATATTCTAATATAATTTTTAATTTCCCCATCGTTTCTTATTTTTAATTTCGACGATTTTCTTCTAAAAAAAATCATTAATAATAAATACATTAATGTATTTATTATTAATGATAATCAAAGAAAACTGAATGTTTTTGAAAAACTAAATTTAAAATTTTATAGCTGAAATACGTACACTTTAAATTCAAATTATTGATCTAGGAAATGGTGTAAATTTTGAAAGTTATATACATGAATCGTTTAGTACCAGTTGTTGATGTCCATTACCTTGGCCCCGACATTTGGGAATTTTTCATATATAGGAATTGTGCTGAAATTTGCTATTATGTGCCGCATTCAATGAAAAGAAAATTCAGAAAATTTCATTTTTCTGAGGGGGTCCTTTTTGCTACGTGAGTTAGACTCCCTACTTTACTTTATCGAAACTACAGCATTTGTACCGTAATCTGCTCAAGATGTGCTGCCATGTGCCAAAGTAAAAAAATAAATAAAAATAAGTTTTTCGATTTTCTAAGTGAAAGTGTTTCTTACCACTAAAGATCGTTGCTTTAATTTATCGAAACCACGGCTTTTGTATATATATATAGATATATATATGTATATATATATATATATATATATATATATATGTATATATATATATATATATATATATATATATATATATATATATATATATATATATATATATATATATGTATATATATATACATAGGGTGAGTCAAAAGTCATGGAGTTTTTTGAAAGGATGGATAGGGGATGAAATTCTTAGATGAAAAGCCCTTGGATATTTTTGCACCGGACCCACCGTTAATTAGATTAATTAAATAAAGTAACCAATTAGAGAAGTGCGTGAACGGAATAAGAAATGGTGGAGAATGAACGCAGCGGCAGCAGAGATACGTTATTTTTCATTTTCCAAAAAAATATTTTTCACTTGGAAAATCGAAAAACTTATTTTTATTTATTTTTTTTCTTTGGCACATGGCAGCACATCTTGAGCAGATTACGGTACAAATGCTGTAGTTTCGATAAAGTAAAGTAGGGGGGCTCACTCTCGTAGCAAAAGGAGCCCCTCAGAAAAATGACATTTTCTGAATTTTTCTTTTCATTGAATGCGGCACATAATAGCACATTTTGAGCACATTTCAGCACAATCCCTATATATAAAAATTCCAAAATGTCGGGGCCAAGGTAATGGACATGAGTTGTTTGAGTTGATATTTGATTACCATATAATAATCACATTAGACGGTATTGCGTTCAAACAAGTTTAAGTATAGACTTCAAACTTTTTTAATTAAATTAAACCATTTTCAAAAATTTAATACCTGAATATCAAGGTTAGCTTCGCTCAACACCCTCACCTTATTGACAATAACAACACCGCATGGTCAGAAAAGGATACCGCCGATAAATTGGTTGGGCTCTTCACACACTTAATCCCTTAATTGGTCGGTCTGTCAACTCTAATAATCCTTCAGGTACTCCTTCAGTCAGATCATATAAAAGACAAAACGTTGATTGGCTACTGTAATACAGATAAATTATTCGATAGCCTTAAGGTATAATAAATATCATAATTTCTATATGATTTTTTGTAGGTAAAATAATTTGGACAAATTACAATTTAATCTAACAAATTTAAAAAAATATATTAATGTATCATACTTTTACATGTAACGTTTATTCCCTCTCCATTTACGAGAACATGAAAAAATATTTTAAAAAATTGAACAAATTATACAAAAAAAAAACTTCATATATTGAGAGATAAAACCTACATAAAATCGTACTAAATGAACAACACATGAGTACATTTATAAAATAGAAACGAACATCAAAATAAATGTCCCAACCCCGAAAAATTAATCAATCAAATACAAAATCATGAAAGTATTATTTATATACAATATATTTGATTCCAAGTAGATGTTTTATCTGTTATTAGACTGTTCCCCATTGTTGTATGGTTTTTATTCTGCTTTTAATTTATGTTATATTTTGATTAATACAAATTTTTAATAGCTTATTGATGAAAAGCGAATTATAACTCAGAGGATTTGAAATCACGTTAAGGATGGTTTTATGTCACCAAATAGCAATATGACGTTTTACACGTATGTTTACCATATCACATAGCACGGTAGTGCGTCAGACCAAGTTTAAGTAATATTTATGTTTACAGGAAGCATTAGAGACTGTTTTTAGGTCTCTGTATCTCAGGAACCGAAAATGCTATGACGCTTAAATTTAAAAAGTAGCTTAAGATTCACCATCTGACGGCACGTACCAAGTTTCAACATTTACCGTCTATTTTAAATCCGACAAAAAGCATAAATGTGAGAGGGGAAAAGTTTTCGCACACAAAAAATATTGACTCCCCAGCAAAAATAAAAATGTTCGCTTTCAAAAGTAGTGAAATCTATGTAAGGATCAAGTTATTTAACAAAAATTGTGTTCAAAAGTTTCTCAGGTGTAGGGTTCATATTTTACTTTGCAAGTGGCCAGATTTTATAACACTTAATATACAAAGAAATAATCTGACCACTTGTCAAATGAAATCCCTGCACTTGAGAAACTGAAATAAACATTCAGGCCCGGACTTAGAGGCCCAGAGCCCCTAGGCACTTAGCATTTGGGGCCCCCTCATCTCGAAGCTATTTTTGAAATTTAGCGAATTAAATTCTGATGTTTATTTATAATAATTAAAGTTGATTAAAAAAGATTGATGGAAAATTTTTTCTGCAAGCGTTGTGAACTGATGTCAGACATTGCGAACTAAAATCGCAAAAGATTAACCTTTTTCGTGACTCAAATCGAATATTTTCATATGTTTCATACATTTTGAAGTTCTAGTCATGTCGGTAAATTGACTTTACGAAATCGTTCAAATTATGAATGTATATAGAGTTTGTATAAAATTTTAAAGAATTTACGATTTCAAGTGTCACTCAAAAATGTTTTGCGACCTCGGAAGCCAAAAATTTGCTATCCTGAAAACACAACCGGCCGCGTATTCATACAAGACCAATATCACAAGTTCATATATCAAACAGAGAGGCATGTACTAGGCCAGATGCAAGCTAGGTAAAAGCCAGCGCTTGCGAGCGACATGAACGACCGTATCTCAACTCTTTCTTATGTCCTGCATTCAGATAGATGAGCTATTTTTGCCTGACATTTTGGTTGACAAGTGCAAAAGTAAGACTGTCAACTTTTAAATAGCACTAATAATATTGTTGCAAAACTTTTAAGTTAATATTATAAATAAAGCTTTTTGATAAAGGAAGCCAGGCTTTCGAGCTTATATGATGGTTCCGCCGCCCCTAGGCTGGCTGGGCCCCTAGCCCGGGTCCTTGTAGGCGGAAATACGGCGTTGATTTTGAAGGTAAACATTGTTGTTTTTGCTGGGGTATCAATACTTTTTGTGTGCGAAAACCTTGCCCCTCTAACATTTATATTTTATGTTGTATTTATAATATACGTTATAACATATCACAATGTTCAGCTATATAATAAATATAAAGATATCGATAAATGTTTTACTCTCCATTTTATTTCACATTTACTAGAAAACTTGCAATAATAATCGTTAAATATGGTAGAATATAAACTACTTACAGTTTAAACAATCTCGTACTGTTCGAATAATAAATGACTGACAAATTTAATGACATCACGTAATTTATCGTGTAAACTCGTGCGTTCAGCCACCAATATTATCAAAAATTATTGAAGTTTATGAAACTGTAGTATTGAACTGAAAAAATCGGTTGCTGCCCGGGCTTCTTATAGAAATATTATTTCAAATAATTTAAAAAAATTTAATTTTGACATTTCAAAACGACAATATTTTTATATTTTAAATTTATTAACAAATAATTTATTACCAAAATTTTGTTCATGTAGGTATTTCTATAGAAACAATAAACTATATCAATGATCTAGCCGCCAGAAAATGGCTATAACTTTGGAACGGTTGATAATTTTAAATATAACTGCTATATCTCTCTCTACATTTTTTGGTGGGGCTTCCTCATCGATAAACAAGCATATTTTTCAAAACAGTGGATAATATTCAGAACTGTTCGAGTGGTTGGTGATTGTGTACCTTCAAATTCCACAATAAATGAATTGATTTTCTTTTTTTGTGTAATAATAACCCATTGTTGTAATGAGATACCAATAAAATAAAACGTATTTTCCAAAAGCATTCACATACTAATGATTGCATCAGTGCATACATCACAAATCCCACTCCACAAGCGTCATCTACAGTGTATCGTACGACACAACCAACCAACCAACAATACACCTATATGAAGTCAGTCAGTACACATATAATGAGAGTTATCACATGTACAGTCATCCACCATACACATGTATGCATATGGTTGTTTGTATGTTTTCTGTACAATCAACACACACTTACAAGACCTCCTTCTCATACACATTGCTTAATGTATATGTACATATGTACTCTCTCATACTCGTGGGATCTATGATACGAAGATGTAAATTAAACGGGCTGTATATCTTTCTATGTTATTAACACTAACATATTACTAAATTATGAAAAATATTAATTTTGACGTTTTTATTGGTAACGTCATTTTTTTAAATAATTTTTAGACCAATAGTTGATTTCCATAGTTGGTTAAACAGGCATTTATTTAGAAACAATAATAACATATTCATACTTGAGATAATATCTTATTAATTGAGTACTAACATGTGGATAATACGTCTTACAGTAGTAGACAGAAGCATAATTAATGTGATATATCAGTTTTAGAGTTAAGTACATTGAGATTGCATTATTTAATGTAGTTACAATTGTAATTACACACTAAAATTGTGCAATTATGCATCCACGCTCATATCTTAGCCCGTTTTTACACGTGTAAGTTTTCAATCGCAATAAATGTATGTGATATAACGATACTTTCATCTCTTTGCACATGCAGAAATATATCATTCGCATGTTTTGTTAACAGCTTATAACTCTCGTCTTGCTAAATATTTCTTTGTCAACCACTTCAGTCACATGCTCATTGTAAACAAATCACAAGGAAGTAAGCCAATCGCCCTATTCTTACACCCAAAGTTACATATAAAGCCCATTACACAATGAAAAAAATAAGGTATAAGAATAAGATATAAAATATAAGATATAAGATATAAGGAATAGTGGAATCCAGCAGATGGCAGAACCGTTGATCAATTCAAAACAATTCAAGAATAATGCAGAACAATTCAAAAATAAGGAATAAGAAATAGGATATAGCAACAGAATTTCCGTCGCGTTGGATATCTATTCTTTATTCCTTATTCCCAGCCAATCACAATGTTATGCGCAGTCGACTCTCCGACTTATGTTTTTGAAATTTGTACACACAAGCAGCTGGCATTCAACCACTGTGATTGGTTGAATATTATATCTTCTCGCCCAATGTGTTTAGGTCGCTGTGCTATATCTTATATCTTATATCTTATATTCTATTCCTTATGTTTTTCATTGTGTAATGGGCTTAAGATTCCATCGAAATAGACGCCAGGTCTATTGTGTCATAACTGCATACTTTCATAAAAAAATACTACTGCGCTTGCTCACCAAAGTATGGGTTATGAAAAATTACATGAAAAGTTATAAGTCACATACAATATAATATGTGATACATTAGTACACACCTATATTGATTATATCGACGTCATATATATATATATATATATATATATATATATATACCGTGTAATGGAGAAACCGTGTTTTTATTTAAAGTTGGCGTTTACTCCATGTATTTCTTGTAAACTTATTGTAATATTATTGTATTTTTAAATTATATTATATTTATTTTTTTAAATTTAAATAAAATGCTTTTTTATAATAAAATAATAGATTTTTAATTTAGAATACTTTTTTTAATTTAATATAAAACTCTTTTAACTAATATTAACAAATTAGAATTATTATTTTAATTTTAGAATATAGTTTTTTTTGTTTCTTATAATAGCATTTCTTGCATAAATTAATTATATTGCCTCTTCACATTGCAACACATCATACAAAATAATCTTTTTCTCTAAAATATTTAATTTCAGTAATGGTTTTCAAGTATTTTTTTGTTTCATTGTTCATTAGTTTGATAGTTATTATCATAAGTGTTTATTATTTATAGTTAATGGTTTTTTATTGTTATTAGAGAAACACGGTTTCTCCGTTATACGGTGTATATGTATAGGTGTAAAATTCTTAAAATTTTCCGTTTTCGAATTTCACTCTCTTAAGAAGCGTTCCTTAAAGTTCAAGCTATTCTTTTACCAAATTTTGTCAAAATTGATTCAATGGTTTAGCCATGCAAACGTTACAGACAGACACACAGAGCTTTTTTGCATTTATAATAGGAGTATGAACATAAAAAAATTAATTTAAACCATATTTAAAAAAAAAAAAAAAACGGCTTAAATATTGTTTACCAATCTATAGATAATATGTAAACAAAAGATTATTAAAAAATCTCATCACCTTATTTTTTGATACATCTATTTAAACGTAAATAATAAATAAATCAATTGAAACAAAATAATTAATAAACTCTGATTATAGATGTACATATGAAATATTCAATATCACAAGTGTAATATAACGTTATGAAATATTTGCTTGTACAACTATAATAATTCATTTGATTGAACAATTACAATACTTGATTAAGTTCACTTCTCACTCTTTACTATCCGTATCTCACTCACTCATTGGTTTGAATTGATAAAAACGTAACTGATCATCGTAGTAGTAACAGAGCATAAACGATTTACACCATAATTCATCACATCATATCCGTCCAAACCATCAACAAGCAACTCTATCAACCTTCCAATATCATCTCTTTATTGAATTTTATCAATACATAGTATTTGTTTATACAGGATGTCCAAAAACACAAGTGAAAATGTTAAATTAAAAAAGTTCCGCGAAGATGTGTAAGCTTTTTCTTATCAAACTATTGATGTCAAAATAATTTAGACGTATTACTTCAACGTCATATTAAGTAATCGCTAGCTCACCTCCGTTAGAGTAACAGACCGGATAGGCAACCACACTAACAATGGATGGATAACACTAAAGCTTTGCAAAGACAGTTAAATATATGTAAATAGTCAAATAAATAAAGAACTAATAAAAACATACACGTGATAAAATATACAAGTTCTAACATATTATCTACCAGTCCAAGTGGCCGAGCGGTCTAAAGCGTTATGTCTGCGTAGTATGTCTACTTGGAAACTGGGAGGTTATGGGTTCGAATCCCGACATCGGCAGTTTGCCAATTTTGAAGAAAAAAAAGCGGCGGTTAATTCCCTAAACTGTCGGCGTATGGACAAGAACGAAGAAACCGGCTATGCTTGAGAAGGTTTTCTGCAGTTTCCTTCACGAACTGCAGATGAATAGCCTATACACAAAAATTCCTTCCACTCACATCCTCACATCCTTAGGCATCACAATGGACCTTATGGTCAAAGTGTAGCCCGTCCAGGGCAGCCTCTACAATCTATCTATCATATCATCTGGGTAGCTTAGTTGAGTAAGCACTGGTCTGGAATGCAGAGGTGTTGGGTTCAATACCCAAGATGTGTAAGTTTTATCATATTTAAACATGGAAATCAAAATAATGTTGCTAAAAAAAGAAGAAGATCTTGACATTGAGCCAGAAATGTCCCGTTTATGAAAAAACGATTCACACAAAATTTTGTTCTTAAAAATGGAATATTGTTTTTATTTGAATTTATCACTTCATTTTTTTCATAACCAGAATAGTTTTGCCCCAATTTCCGGCACACCATTGATTAGATTTGAATAATTTGTTGAAGGTTCATTACTGTCTGTAGAAACATTTTTTTTTAAATATTGCATTGTTCCATTTATATAAGATACTATAGTTATCCCCCGCGACTTCATCCGCAATTATTAAAATAAATTAAATTAAACTTAAACAAATTTAAAAAAATTAATTATTTAAAAAAAAAATTCTCCCTCCAGCCGGATTTGATCCAGCGACCACCCAGCGATTGATATCTATATCTATTGAATACATTTTTTCTTCCGACTTACTTTACAAATATCAATATGTAAGGCTAACTAAGAATTTTAACGTAATGCTAGATAGACTATAGCCTTCCTCATGAATGTGGCTAACTATGGCAAAAAGAATTTTTCAAATCGGACGGGCAGTTCCAGAGATTAGCGCGTTCAAACAAACAAACAAACAAAAAACTCAAACTAAGTTTTATTATATTAGTATATAATTAGATATTGTAATAATTGAGTGGTACTTTTGAGAAATCCGAGAAATCTCAAAACAATTAATATTTCTAAATAACTCTTAAAATACAGCAACATATTTCTAAAAGTTTCTCTAGATTTCAGCGTATGAATATACATACAAATACAGTACTTATGTAATAAAATGACGCGTTTTTAAATATATGTGTATATAAAAGTAATAAAAGTATGTAGCATAGCATAATAGTATGTACACTCCCGTTCATAAAAATCGAACCAGTTACAACATTCTAAGTGTTATTGTAACATAATTTACATATATTTAGTAATATATTTATATATATATATATATATATATATATATATATATATATATATATAAATATATATATATATATATATATATATATATATATATATATATATATATATATATATATATAAATATATATATATATATATATATATATATATATATACATATATGATTAGAATGTGACTTACTGGTGGTTTAATATTTATGAATAGTAGTGTACAATGTATTTAAATTATTACATCGATTAGTGATTACAGTATTGTTACTGCTCTTGTAAATATTTGTTACTGAGTCATATGATATTTCCTTGGTGACACACTGTACATTAGATATAACATGTTCGAAATAGTTATTCGACCGTAGTACACACTTGTTTATAATGAACAAAATATGCTCTAAAATACAAATATGATTTTATGTTGTCCATTTTGTCATAATTTTTTTAACAAATTTTTTACGTATTCGGGTAGTCAATCAATCAAAATTATTATGAACGTCTAACAAAGTTCATCAAAATTCTGGGCCGAAAAATTAATAAATTAATTGTATTCTTTTAAAATTCAATATACTGAAATTATTACATTTCAAAAATGAAAACCGGACTTTAAAACACACATTTATTTGTTCGCTAAAAAATTTCCTCATTCATATCCTTAGTTTGATGAAGTTTTTAATTAGATGAAACAGACATATTTGATTGCAAAAATTCGCTTACATAATTGTTTCTGATATATGACTGATGGCATTGCCCCACTATAGAGGGAGGTATGTAGTGGACTCGCTACTAAATCTCAATAGATTATCATATTTTGCGAACACACTACATATGCCGTTTGTTATTTCGGTAACTGAATGTTGTTACTTTAGTAACTATCAATAAACTATTATGAGATTATTTATTAGGCAAAAGTGTCACTTGGACTGGTTTTCAGTTCACTTTCAGTTCAATCATCTGTAATTACTGCAAATACAAAAAAGCCACTCGTATGTATGTATTGCACATGCGTATTACAGTTGTGTATACACTACAAGTCATATTTTATACATCTGTATTGGTCTAAGATCCGGCATTAGTGAAAACCTTCCCTCATCTGTTAATTGAATGAAATAATTTTTAAATGGTAGATAACAATATTATAAATGTAGGAGTGCAATGTCTGCCACCGTAGTCCTGCTGCCTATATCATATTAATAAATTAATTAATTAATATGATATAGTGTCTTTGTTTGTTGCTCGAACAAATATATTTGTCTCTCTCTCTGCGTAGAATACATTTTTTGAAAATTTTATTACTGTGATATTATAAAATATATTTTATATAATAAATATATAATTAAATTATTTGCAGCCTATATAAAAAAATTTTTAAGTAATAAAATTTTCAAAAAATGTGTTTTACGCAGAGAGAGAGACAAATATATTTGTTCGAGCAACAAACAAAGACACTATATCATATTAATTAATTAATTAATATGATATAGGCAGCAGGACTACGGTGGCAGACATTGCACTCTTACATTTATAATATTGTTATCTGCCTTTTAAAAATTATTTCATTCAATTAACAGATGAGGGAAGGTTTTCTAATGCCGGATCTTAGACCATATACAACATGTAATTTAAGCAACACACCCAGACAGCTGGTATTTTCACATTTTTATATTCTTTTAAATTAAAGTTCACAAAACTGTTTGATTTAATATTAAATGCAAAATGTAACAAATTCTGTCTCATATAATAATATCGATAAAATTATGACAGTAAATAGTCATAATCAAAGCACAAGTTTATGATTGGAGGAATACCAAAAACTAGTAATGAGTGTTATTTTGAATACCACAATAACAGGTAGTTTAAAGCTATTGAATATATTTTGAACATTTGTATTATTTACATTATACAAAATGTTCGTTCAACTGAACCAACTTTACTTCATTACTGATTTTAAACATCTCTTGGCACATTATACAAAATATTATTTACGTATTTCAATAATAGTCTTATGAATATATCATACCTGTGAAAAGTTTTTGAATGGCTTACGTTTAGGAATCACTTTAAACTATATCAAATATAACTCTACATTATTAATATGTTTTCATTGTTTCATAGAGCTTATTAATTTATATCGATTTGATTCAAGGTAATTAACAATGTTAAAAATATTTTCCAGACACAATCGTATACAATTTTGAATATATTTTGAACATTTGTACAATTTTGAACAATGCTTTTGGCACTCAAAGTCACCTGTAAAATATTATTTTGTTCGCTCACGAAAATTACAAAAGTAAATGTGTGTTTGTTTGCACATCGCAGTGCCATATCTAGACTCGAAATCACTGACCAGACTTTGATGAAATTTTTAGAACTTCAAAGGATATCAAATTAAATCAAATTAAATTCAAGCTTACGTTTCTTTTTGGCGAAAACGTTACGCCACTCAAACGGAAGGGCGGCTCGGAAGTTTTGGCGGCAATGTATATGTGCATACAACACACGCTTACTTTCAAATTAGTAGACGACTATGTACTTTTAAATTAGTGGATGAATATGCGCACCCAGCGAATAGTCATCTCTTTTTTCCAATATAAGTATTCATGTGCCAAAAAGAAACAGATTATATACTTTCAAAAATGTGACATAACGTGTTAGCATATCGTTTTTTTAAATTTTCTTAAGGCATTGAATATAATATCATCAGCCTATCGACCTCAATAGACCGTGAAAGTGTGACGTCACAAGTCTATTAGAAAGGTCCTTTTGTTGTGAATTATCGATACCGCATAGTATCGGATAAATGTGTCTGCATGACCGAGATGACACATAACAAATAACTGAGGTATTGAAATGATGATAACTAAGATATTGAAATAGTAAGAAATATTTTTTTTTTAGTCAGCATCATGGTCAAATGCGTCTCTATATTAGTAAAATAACATGTGAATTTTTACAATAAGTAATTAAAAGTAAATATATTAGCGTGTACAGGTAAAATATAAGTAAATTTGCTTAATTTATTAAACTTTGTCTTAATAGCTTTGATGAGTTTTTTTATTTTGTATTATACAAATATATGCAATACGGCTGAAACGCGGGTAGAAGTTACAAAGGTTACACGCTTTGACTTTTTTGTATGTATTTTTTTTTTTTACTTTTTAATGAGAAACACTAGTCCTGCCGGGAGTTTCGCACGGATGCGAAACTGCTAATGTGGCTTTATTAAGATTTAATAAGTATGTACTTTTAAGTGGTGCAGATAACAGTTTCGATTTAAATTTGGATAAAGATTAAGAATATGGCAAACAAAATAGCTTTGAAGGTTTCGCTAAACATAAACCATAAGGTTTCGCTAAACATAAACCATAATTATTTTGTTGCTGGTAATTTCAAATCTGTGATATATTTATATCGGGATGTTAGGGACAGACAATCAGAGGCAAAAGTACTTTAAATAAGAATAACAAATAATATGAAAAACTTTTGGCAGTGAATATTCCTTTAATTTAAATCAACAGGAAACATATATCCTTTTTCTACGTATAAGTGATAACAACAGATGTTTTTTTTTTAAATTTCTTCAAACAACCGTTTAGTGAATATTAATAAAATTGGGCAAAATTGATTCTATAGAGTTCATGGTATATAATTTGAACGTCTCGTAGCTTTTTTAATGGTAATTGAAATGAATTTTGTCTATTGAATTTTATTTAAGTCAACAAATCTCCATAAGAACGAATGTAAAATTACAGTTTTTTCAATTTATGCAATAAATTTTAAATGGCTTCGAAAATCGTTCGCTTAAATGATATGGTGTAAAGGTAACTTTCAAGAATAATGAGTTATTTAAATTAAACTGGGTAAAGTTTTAAATTGGATAAGAGTTAATATTATGACGGTCTAAATAACTTTGCAAATAACTCAATATTTTTGAACCAAATTTGAAAAATAAATATGGCTACTGGGAATCATTCTTAGAGGATAATATATATGCTATCGTAAATACCGTACATTGTTTGTTGTTTCAGTCATGTTTAAGTCAGCGTAGGCCATGTAAGCCCCCTTCAAGGGTCTTTGAAAGTATTATACACAAAACTCTTTTAGGAAAAAGTCTGTAAATGATGAAAAGCGCATCGAAATCCATTGTGTAGTTTAGAAGAAGCCGTACAAACAGGCTTTCGCGGATAGCGACTTGGTTTTGATGTTTTTCATCATGCGGGAATAGTGTTGAGAAAAGTAAATCGCTGGAACACATTTTATCTGTCTTTTCGCAAGCTTGACCTGTAATTCCGACATCTATCGTGCTCAATAGCTACATTTGCTTTATTAAATATTTGTTTATTTGTGTATACTTTCGTGTCAACATACAAGTGTTTGTCCAAATTCCTTTGGGTTACGTATGACAAACTGTAGAAGACTATAGCGTATACCCGACACATTTCATTGTCATTGAATTTTTATTAATTAAATTAAATACTGATATGAAAAAATTAACTCGTCAACCAGGAATCGAACCTCGGGCCTCTGGATTACCGGTCCAGTGTGCATCCTCTACACCAAAGACGATTGTGATGTGACAGCCAACTTTTCCATATTATTCTGATTTATATATATATATATATACTTTCTATATATTTATCAGACAGTATAAACTTCTTGTTTGAAGTGATATTTTTTATTTAATATTTGTTTATTTGTGTATACTTTCGTGTCAACATACAAGTGTTTGTCCAAATTCCTTTGGGTTACGTATGACAAACTGTAGAAGACTATAGCGTATACCCGACACATTTCATTGTCATTGAATTTTTATTAATTAAATTAAATACTGATATGAAAAAATTAACTCGTCAACCAGGAATCGAACCTCGGGCCTCTGGATTACCGGTCCAGTGTGCATCCTCTACACCAAAGACGATTGTGATGTGACAGCCAACTTTTCCATATTATTCTGATTTTTATATATATATATACTTTCTATATATTTATCAGACAGTATAAACTTCTTGTTTGAAGTGATATTTTTTATTTAATATTTGTTTATTTGTGTATACTTTCGTGTCAACATACAAGTGTTTGTCCAAATTCCTTTGGGTTACGTATGACAAACTGTAGAAGACTATAGCGTATACCCGACACATTTCATTGTCATTGAATTTTTATTAATTAAATTAAATACTGATATGAAAAAATTAACTCGTCAACCAGGAATCGAACCTCGGGCCTCTGGATTACCGGTCCAGTGTGCATCCTCTACACCAAAGACGATTGTGATGTGACAGCCAACTTTTCCATATTATTCTGATTTTTAAATATATATATACTTTCTATATATTTATCAGACAGTATAAACTTCTTGTTTGAAGTGATATTTTTTATTTAATATTTGTTTATTTGTGTATACTTTCGTGTCAACATACAAGTGTTTGTCCAAATTCCTTTGGGTTACGTATGACAAACTGTAGAAGACTATAGCGTATACCCGACACATTTCATTGTCATTGAATTTTTATTAATTAAATTAAATACTGATATGAAAAAATTAACTCGTCAACCAGGAATCGAACCTCGGGCCTCTGGATTACCGGTCCAGTGTGCATCCTCTACACCAAAGACGATTGTGATGTGACAGCCAACTTTTCCATATTATTCTGATTTTTATATATATATATACTTTCTATATATTTATCAGACAGTATAAACTTCTTGTTTGAAGTGATATTTTTTATTTAATATGTGTTTATTTGTGTATACTTTCGTGTCAACATACAAGTGTTTGTCCAAATTCCTTTGGGTTACGTATGACAAACTGTAGAAGACTATAGCGTATACCCGACACATTTCATTGTCATTGAATTTTTATTAATTAAATTAAATACTGATATGAAAAAATTAACTCGTCAACCAGGAATCGAACCTCGGGCCTCTGGATTACCGGTCCAGTGTGCATCCTCTACACCAAAGACGATTGTGATGTGACAGCCAACTTTTCCATATTATTCTGATTTTTATATATATATATATACTTTCTATATATTTATCAGACAGTATAAACTTCTTGTTTGAAGTGATATTTTTTATTTAATATTTGTTTATTTGTGTATACTTTCGTGTCAACATACAAGTGTTTGTCCAAATTCCTTTGGGTTACGTATGACAAACTGTAGAAGACTATAGCGTATACCCGACACATTTCATTGTCATTGAATTTTTATTAATTAAATTAAATACTGATATGAAAAAATTAACTCGTCAACCAGGAATCGAACCTCGGGCCTCTGGATTACCGGTCCAGTGTGCATCCTCTACACCAAAGACGATTGTGATGTGACAGCCAACTTTTCCATATTATTCTGATTTTTAAATATATATATACTTTCTATATATTTATCAGACAGTATAAACTTCTTGTTTGAAGTGATATTTTTTATTTAATATTTGTTTATTTGTGTATACTTTCGTGTCAACATACAAGTGTTTGTCCAAATTCCTTTGGGTTACGTATGACAAACTGTAGAAGACTATAGCGTATACCCGACACATTTCATTGTCATTGAATTTTTATTAATTAAATTAAATACTGATATGAAAAAATTAACTCGTCAACCAGGAATCGAACCTCGGGCCTCTGGATTACCGGTCCAGTGTGCATCCTCTACACCAAAGACGATTGTGATGTGACAGCCATCTTTTCCATATTATTCTGATTTTTATATATATATATACTTTCTATATATTTATCAGACAGTATAAACTTCTTGTTTGAAGTGATATTTTTTATTTAATATGTGTTTATTTGTGTATACTTTCGTGTCAACATACAAGTGTTTGTCCAAATTCCTTTGGGTTACGTATGACAAACTGTAGAAGACTATAGCGTATACCCGACACATTTCATTGTCATTGAATTTTTATTAATTAAATTAAATACTGATATGAAAAAATTAACTCGTCAACCAGGAATCGAGCCTCGGGCCTCTGGATTACCGGTCCAGTGTGCATCCTCTACACCAAAGACGATTGTGATGTGACAGCCAACTTTTCCATATTATTCTGATTTTTATATATATATATACTTTCTATATATTTATCAGACAGTATAAACTTCTTGTTTGAAGTGATATTTTTTATTTAATATTTGTTTATTTGTGTATACTTTCGTGTCAACATACAAGTGTTTGTCCAAATTCCTTTGGGTTACGTATGACAAACTGTAGAAGACTATAGCGTATACCCGACACATTTCATTGTCATTGAATTTTTATTAATTAAATTAAATACTGATATGAAAAAATTAACTCGTCAACCAGGAATCGAACCTCGGGCCTCTGGATTACCGGTCCAGTGTGCATCCTCTACACCAAAGACGATTGTGATGTGACAGCCAACTTTTCCATATTATTCTGATTTTTATATATATATATATACTTTCTATATATTTATCAGACAGTATAAACTTCTTGTTTGAAGTGATATTTTTTATTTAATATTTGTTTATTTGTGTATACTTTCGTGTCAACATACAAGTGTTTGTCCAAATTCCTTTGGGTTACGTATGACAAACTGTAGAAGACTATAGCGTATACCCGACACATTTCATTGTCATTGAATTTTTATTAATTAAATTAAATACTGATATGAAAAAATTAACTCGTCAACCAGGAATCGAACCTCGGGCCTCTGGATTACCGGTCCAGTGTGCATCCTCTACACCAAAGACGATTGTGATGTGACAGCCAACTTTTCCATATTATTCTGATTTTTATATATATATATACTTTCTATATATTTATCAGACAGTATAAACTTCTTGTTTGAAGTGATATTTTTTATTTAATATTTGTTTATTTGTGTATACTTTCGTGTCAACATACAAGTGTTTGTCCAAATTCCTTTGGGTTACGTATGACAAACTGTAGAAGACTATAGCGTATACCCGACACATTTCATTGTCATTGAATTTTTATTAATTAAATTAAATACTGATATGAAAAAATTAACTCGTCAACCAGGAATCGAACCTCGGGCCTCTGGATTACCGGTCCAGTGTGCATCCTCTACACCAAAGACGATTGTGATGTGACAGCCAACTTTTCCATATTATTCTGATTTTTATATATATATATACTTTCTATATATTTATCAGACAGTATAAACTTCTTGTTTGAAGTGATATTTTTTATTTAATATTTGTTTATTTGTGTATACTTTCGTGTCAACATACAAGTGTTTGTCCATTTGCTTTGAAAATTCCCTAAAATATTACTGTTGGTTTGCAATAGGAAGTATACAACCAACGAACTTATTCAATCAACTCGTAATAAATGAAACAGAATTAAATAAATATATATCATAGTTGTATAGTCTACAATATATGTATTATCTATAAGTAACAGTACAATTTAGAATTGAACTAATCGATTTTGATAAATGAACATTTACAATCGATGCAGACCCCAAGTGATGCATATACATTTACACAGAGGGGTTTTTAAATATTGAAGGTGGTACTACCTTTAGTAAAACATGTTTGGATAATTAATAAATTAGCTTGAATCTTGTATATATCTTTCGAGTTAAACTAGAATTAAATTTTTCGAATTCTATCCAATTACAGTACTAAGCATCTGCCTTTAAGATAATTGCAGTGACAACTATTATAGTCACACCTTGAGAAATTATTATTGAGTTGTGAATTTATCCGATCAGGCAAAAAATGTAATACACATTCAAATCTGGCGAATCGAGCATCGTTTTTCATTTATAAAATGGATATTTTATCACAAACCTTATATTGGAAAATGTAAACATTTTAGGAAACGAACTATTAGCCTTAAACTAGTCTGACATTGTACAGTAAGTTCGTGTTTTGCAATAATCAAATAAGTGGCTCAGTTATTTTGAGTAATGTTAATAAATGAGTTAAAATGGACATATCTGATAAATACTACTGGATGCTAATTTTGATATTAATAATAAAAAAAAGGTATACCAAACAAAATCTAATTTAATTTGTTGAAAACAAAAAATTACAGATTATTCTACTTTCAATAATCAACGACATCTCTTCACAAAATTTATTGGAACGGTAATGGCTATTTTAGTACCTACATGAGGGTAACATTTGGGTATTCGAGCGTTCCAAATACACTTTCATACCATTCGTTGAAAGGTATGATTTTACTATCGTCGAAAATGATAAATCAGCTTTAAATGACTTAGTTTACAAACAACTACATGTGAAAATTTAGGTAAGATAGATTATGATTTCAACAAGAATAGTACAATTTCTGTTGATAGTTTCATAAATAATTATAACTGGATGTTTATCTACGTTTACAAGACATAAATTTAGTACTATAAGTCCCTTCGTTGGTGACCACCGCGTTTTGCATTATTTAAAGACTACTAATAAAGTACTCATTCGACCAGTAAGTTTATTACTTCTCAATCGTCCCCTCAGCTGTAGAAAGATAGATTGTAGCGGCTGCCCTAAACGAGCTACAATTCGACCATAATGTCCATTGTAATGCCTAATAATGTGAGGATGTGAGAGGAGTGGAAGGAATTTTTGGGTATAGGCTAGGAATTGGTAGGATGTGCGGCTGCAGCCGACTCTGATAGGAACTTTGCCGATATTCATCTGGAGTTCGTCATGGAAACTGCAGAAAACCTTCACAAGCATAGCCGGTTACTTCGTTCTTGTCCATACGCCGACAGTTTAGTCAATTAACCGCCGCTTTTTTTTTCTTAATAATTGACAAACTGCCGATGTCGGGATTAGAACCCGTAACCTCCCAGTTCAAAGTAGGCATAACGCCTTTAGACCGCTCGGCTTCTTGGACGGTAATTTTCAATTAAATATTGATTTGAAAAAATAAACTCAAAATCAACCAAGAATCAAACATCGGACCTCTGTATTTCGAGCCCAGTGTGCTTATCGGTACCAAAGATGTGATTCTCACGTAAGAACCAATATTCTCTTAATATATGAGTGGAACCACATTTTTCTACTTATTACGGCTTTCATAACAGTTGTATGTTATGTTGCGACAAGTTCTAATTCTGAAAGGGTTGTATTTTAACCTAAATATTGAAAGCGATAAGTGGTATAAACACATTTATGGGTATGCATTACAACATACAATGGCTCTAAGACTAATAATTCAAAAATTTGTCGTTTATACGAGGGATTCACAATAATGTTAAAAGTTTTGTATAATATATTTCCATTAAATTTAATTCGAACGCGGTAACGAAAAAAAAATTGTTTTTGTTATATGGTTATTTGTATTCATTGGGGAAAACTTTTTATTGACATTTTGACAACCGATACACCCCACACCAAAAAATATATATAAACACCATTGTTATTCACAATGTTATTGTTATTCAAAGTAATGAGTTTTACAAAAACCATAGAGGTTCATCTATATACACACATAGATTACATTATGTGTTCTATTCAAATTGTTAATGCATTAATTGGATTCAGTTTTTACCTCAAAAACAAATAAGTTCAAAAATATAAACTCAATTACTATCAGTTTCCTTACAAAACACAATGTTTTTTAAGGAAAGATAGATTGTAGTGGCTGCCCTGGGCGGGCAATACTTCGACTATAAGGTCCATTGTGATGCCTAAGGATGTGAGGATGTGGAGTGGAAGGAATATTTGTGTGTACACTAGAAATTGGTAGGATGTGCCTGCTGCAGCCGACTTTGATAGGAACAATGCCGATACTCATCTGGAGTTCGTAAAGGAAACTGCAGAAAACCTTCACAAGCATAGCCGATTACTTCGTTCTTATCCATACGCCAACAGTTTAGTAAATTAACCGCCTTTTTTTTAATAATTGACAAACTTTCGATGTCGTGATTCGAATCCATAACCTCCCAGTTCCAAGTATGCACAACGACTTTATAAGTGGGACTACTTGGCTGGTCTTATTAAAGGGAAGTTTTTAATTGAGTAAGAAACAGAAAAAGTGATTCACTCGGTACCTGGAAAACACTCACTTACTGGATTAACAGTACATGCAGTACAGGAAACCACACCTATCTTAAGACAGCCTCCAAGACCAAATAGAAGGTTAGCGTTCAAACATGAAACTTGCATATAAAGACAAGTTATAACGTGTAACGCTTAAGATTTGAGATCAGTATAAGATAGTATGATCAGAAACTTCGGAAAGGTAACTGTTAGATTAAAGGATCATCCGATAGGCCTGAAAGATGTTGTTCTGACAAGTTGGGTCAAAGTATATGCCAAACGTCAGAAGGGTAAGTGGAAGAGATATAGGAAAGGCGGAAGTAACTGTTTTTTCATTGAATTTTTGGATTAAATGCAATTCTGATAAAATTTAATAAAGATAGTGCAGGAGATGGTAAAGGATGCTAAGGAGAGAAAACCATATTTCCGAATATCTCGAAAATTATATTCAACATATCATTTTTAACTAAACATATGCTTTATATTTTTCGTACATATGCTTTGCATTATTTTATACGACTTTTCTGTCATATTCAAGGGTTTTATAAACCATTTTCATTATTAGTAAATGTAATAAATTTAAACCCTCATATTTCAGCTCCTAAAGACTAATAAAAACATATGACACGACACCCTTTATTAAAATTTATTTTTCCTTAATTTTTTGATGACAATTTTTGCTAGAAGTCTCAATAATCCTTGTTTTACACGAAATCTTCACAGACTTAATATCTACCCGAATATTATTACCCGATATATTCAAACGAGAAAAATTTCATATTTCGGGGCTCTTGGGATACGGACAAATATAATTACTCGTCATGGATTAAAACTTCTCTAGCCGTGTGTTACGATCAATAAACATAATTCCCGACAAAATATACACGCGAAAAACATGCATTAATCATTGAGTAAAAACCAAAACTAAACTCAGTTGTGAAAAAAAAATTTAAAAAAAAGATGCTTTTATTTCATAAACTAAAAAGGAGAAAATAAAATGTTTTCCCCCAACCACAAACATGTAATGATAAATAAACATTTGGGCCGCTCAGATTTTATATGTTTTGGCAGTTAATATAAATCGGTAAATCCAATTTCTTAAATATTTCAAACCTGATATGTATTCATTTGATTCGGATAAAAATTTTATTTTCTACTTTCTAAATATTAGAGACTATAGCTAATTTATACTGAGGATGACTGCTTTGTACCTACTTGAAATACGTTTTTATAATACAAAAACTAATCTAGGTCGAATTTGAAATTTTATTTCTGCTTTTAAACAATCTATACAAAAATATGTTTTCAAAAATAATATTTAAAGTGTCAACAACCATGTTTCTAGAAAGATTTATGATGGGTATAAAAGCAGCGGCAATCGCTAGTTCAAAATTGACATTGTATCAAGATCAGTTTAAATTTGACAATTGTTCGATTATCATCGAACTATTGTTGGATTAAAATCATCAGTTTTAAAAATTGGCATTGTTCGCTTAATTTCAAAGTTATAAATTAAACATTATTGGATTAGCAATCAGTTTAAAAGTCAAATTTGTTCAAGTAAAATCAGTTGTACATGGTTGAATAAAAACGAGATAGAAAGTCCATTATAATTGCGGAAATAAAAAAATTAAATTAAAATTACGTTTCAAATCAAATAAACTTCAGGTTTGAATCGTATAAAGATTTTGTTTTATTTAATTTTTTTCTAAAGTGCGTGTTGTCAAATTGACATAGATTTAGTAAACCTTTACTAATATTTTTGTGTTTTTTTTGTCGAGTATCGGAATCTGTTGTAGGTTCTACAGCGCTCCGTTTGAAGGCTATAGAGAGCCAAAATATCGCGACAATACAATAACACTTAGAATTTTTTAACTGTTTCGATTTTTATGAACAGGAGTGTACAACCGCATCGTTTATATTTAATATAAAAATGAATATAAGTTTAGAAGAAAATATAATTTCCTCTGAGAAAACTAGTTTTGACACATATGATTAATTTATGATGTAGCTTGTAATATTAAATCGATTGTTTATCTTTTTTTTTTTGATATACACAAATAATTCTCACACAAGTTGAATTGTGAAGATATATTTCTGAATATTTTTGAATATTTCATAATATATTCTGTAAAATAAAGTATCGTAAAATAAAGAATTTTAATTATGTAAAATGGAAATAACAATATTGTTTCTTGAAAATGAAATGTACGATTATAATGAGCAGATAATACGATTATATAAAATTTACATCTATTGATCATTAGTTGTGTCTATCTATTCTAACAAGCATCTTTAATCTTAATACAAAATGTACATGCTCTAGTAGGAAAATGTATATACATTAGTAACACAAATGGATTCTACCATAGTCGGATGTGTAGGGTAAATGAATGGATTTTACATTCACAAAGTTTTAAACATTACGGTTTATTTATTGACTTTTGATACCCGGTATATATAGTATATACCAGGGTATTATAACTTTAGTAGCGACTTTGTAACGATTGAAAATATTTATCACAGAAAAAAATGTTTGGTATAGGTTAATAATGTCCGCGGTTTTTTCTTCTAAAATGACCCATTGACCGATTCCTGCAATAAAAACCCGTGAACGTCTTAGGTCCTTATTGCCCTTTACGACATAATGAATAGCCTATATATACCGTGCATATATCTAAGGTTATAATTATAAGTCTTCACTTTGTATCGGTTGAAAATATCGATGGTAGAAACAATGTTTTTGTGTAAGAGTCCATGAAATGACTTAACTAGTTGATTTCCGCTTGTTCGTCTGTTCGTCAGCCTGTTCGTACGTCTGTCTATATATACGATAACTCAAAAATAAAAAGAGATAACGGGCAAAAATGTTTGTATTTTCTAGAGCTAAAAAGTGACTTCAAATAAATACGAGAAATCGATCTGTGCATCTTCCCGTTTCGGGAATCTATAACTGTCTTTGAAACTATAAGGTCTAGAAGAAAAATTAAAAACAAACTTAGTATTCAAGAAACTTTTTTCTTCATAAACTGGAAGGTTTTGCCATAATTTAAGTTCAAACATATGTAATTACTCCTAGTTTATACATTATATTTAGTTATTTTACAAACATATGTAATTACTCCTAGTTTATACATTATATTTAGTTATTTTACAAACATATGTAATTACTCCTTGTTTATACATTATATTTCTACATTACTTTGTAATTTTGTACATTTGGACGAGTGTTAAACAGAAAAAATAAAAAATTCGTTACGCAGAAGCTGCGTCAACTTAGCGAATTTCCTTAGAATACGTAAATATCTCTAGTCACAATTTAAATCTGATCAAAATGAAATATCGTATCGGATATCATTTTAATATTTCCAAGGCCAATTTTATTAATAAATGGCATACGTCAAAGGGAAAGGGGGCATAAAGATAGAAGAAAACACAAAATATAAAATACCTCTCTTAATATTGGAGCAATCGAAAAATGTATAACTAGTAAAGTTGTAGAAAATTAAGTTTGATACAATTCATTACTTGATCATTTTTCTCAAACTCTAATGTGAACAGACATATTTAGAATTATAACTTTCAATCTTTAATTGTAAATATTAGTGTAACAGAAGAATGATAAGAAACAAAATTACAGTAAAACTTACTACCTACAACTTGGCGCAGCTCCTGTGTAATGATTTTTGTAATATTAGAATATGGTTACAAATTTGTCAGTTTTACCCTGTGTTGAAGTAATCTTGACTTTTCTGATAAATTTGCTAATGAACATATTTGAAACAATACGAAGAAAATTAGTATATTCAATAAACGAAAATGGTTATCAACAACACACATAAGCAAATCATTCAACTTTGCCAGCAGTATAGATTATTCTATATTTTATCGTACAAAATGTATTATTTATGTAGAACCATACCAACGAATATTACTATAGTAGACATCATTGGATATATAATATGTTTCTTAAGGTTCCATTAGCATTAATACTTGTGTACTACGGCCCCTATTAACCCAACATTAGTGTCTGTATTACGACACAAAGGACATGGCCAATCTGCATTCATAATCTATGTAAATCAAAACATGTTACGTTATTATTCACAGAGAAAACAAGTTTATATTGTTATAGTTAGTTTATGTTACCATTGCCGTCTCACTTAACAACTCATGATAACAACTAACACATTCACTTACTGTTATTGTGCTATACTTGTTTCAATGAATTTTGATTCTTTTTATTTCAATCGAGCACCGAAAAACTATTCAAATTCACCTATATCTTCTATTTAATATAGACCAAGCTTCTTCATAGCGTGAAAGAAAAAAAAGCGTGTCAGCTCCGACGCGCGACTAGAATTTACTCTTATAAGTTATTTAATTTTGAAACATTAAGCTGAGGTGGTACTTACAGAATAATACATGTACTGCCATCTATTGTCGGGTACGTATGTTACTATGTTATATTTAAATTTGAAATATTCTGCTTATATGGCGCTAACATTAACACATTTATCAAAAATTTAATTTTTTTAATGGCCAAAATACAAATTTGCACATTTCTAACTTATATATAACGATTTACAGTGAGCTAGTATAGATTATAGTTTCTATGGAAATAACAATCAACAACATTTTAATAAAATAATTTTATAGTTATATTTTAGAAGCTAACATTTAATATACAATTCAAAATATTATTTAAATATTTATAAAAATTTATTTAAATTTTTTTTTCTTAAAATAAATAAATGACCTAAAAAAAGGAAAATTTAATGTAAAATAATCTGAAAAGATATTGTAAAACATCAGAAATGCAAATTGAATGTCATAGCGTATAAAGTGTTCGCTTGTAAAAAAACATAACGCTTTTTTTGTTAACACAAGATTTATCTACCCATCAAGTTGTCGTTCCGGGGGCTTTAAATGAAATTGATTTTTAAGGAGTAAACTCCAAAAATACGATACGCAGGAGCTGCTATAACTAAGCGAATTTCTTTAAAATGCATAAATTACTTTCAAAACTACCCAAATTAACAATAGTTACACAGTAGTTTCATCTTAGCAGATTTTTCATCAGGGATTGAAACGGTTTAATAAGTTATCTTACCAAAAATTTTGATATTTTCAGGTAATTGGTGTATTTTTGTGTGCACATATAGGAGTGTGCATTTGTTTATACGTTTGATTATCGTTTGGGGAAAAAAGATAATACCATTGTGTTCGATGATCCATTATCATAAACCATCTTTGAAAATATATTTTAATGAGTAATCCGTCACAATTTCTGTAAACATAAAAAAATAAAAACTTACGTAAGGATCATAAACAATCTCTTAAAGTCAATGACTGTCAAGAAATCATTGCTACCAGGTACATAAAGAAAAACTAAATAGGCTTGGAGATAAAGAAACATTATCATTGGAACACTTGAAAATGAATCTTGAAATATCAACATGCTGAGAGATGTAGAGCAGTTTTGTTTATAAATAATTAAATTTACTTAATGAGGTACGTTTACACTGCTTTGTTAAATTATTTCCTCTCAATTTATTGTGTTATTTCTTAATAAAACACGTAGAATAATTTTAAACATTATAGAAAATTACCGACCACACACAGGCTAGAATAAAAGCCACAAAAACTTCTATCAAATAGATGTGACGAGTAAATCAATTCATCTTTTATTTTTTAACCCACATTTTTTTCCAAAGGAAATGTAAATGGAATTTCGTAAAAATTTCTCCAAATGTTTTGATAGGTCAAGGTCGTTAATGGGTAAAATAGGTCAAATATATACTTTAATATTCGAAAAATTGGAAAGTTTATAAGAACTAAACTCCTTGGTACTCAGTTTTACTATAATTTTGTTTCAAATCATTTTTCTGTTACACTAATATTTACAATTTAAGATTGAAAGTTAAAATTCTTAATATCTCTGTTCACAATCGAGTTTGAGACAAATTATCGGGAAATGAAGTGTAGAAAATATGATTTTCTACAACTTTATTTCTTATACATTTTTCGATTTTTCTAATATTAAGAGATATATTTTATATTGTCTTCTTTCTTTATGCCCTCTTTCCCCTTGACCTATACCATTGATTAATAATCAGATACGTCATTTCATTTTGATTAGACTATAATTATGGCCGCTAGAGAGTAATTGATGTAATCTAAGGAAATTCACTAAGTTGACGCGGCTCCTGTTTAAAGAATTTTTTTGTATATTTAAAGAAAGAAAGATTATTTTTATTATTATTATAAATAACATTATCACTAAACACTTGCTCACTAAACACTTACTAAGATCTCACAACTTAATAAATTTACCAAACACAACTTTATCTGCATTAAAATGATTGTGAAATTTCTGACAAATTTTTCAGTTTATTTGTTCACTATTTATTATTATTTATTGGATATTAATTCATGGAAAGTTTTACTTGCTAACCATAAGGTAAACGATTCTAATAACTGTCAAAATATGACAAGATAGTGATCTTTAAAGCCTTTTTAACCATAAAGAGAGTGTGCGTGCACTCATGTGAGCCCATTATACTTTATAAATAATTTATTAAAATAATATTAAATAAGATCAACACTACTATTCAGACACAAAAGTTTAATAAAATGATATAGTAGTGAAATCTACAAAAACCTATTTTGACAAAATGGAAACCCGACTTCAAAAATCAAATATTCTATAACAAAAACAGCACTAAAAAGTAAAAAAATAATTGCATATTCTTGTGCCAATTTTAGTTCATCTAAGCAAAAATTTTTTATTATATATGTACAATTATTGTTATTTTTGGAGGCGGTGTCCAAAAGTTAGGTGAATTTCTCTATGCTGACACCGACTCCAAAAATAACAATAATTGTACATATATATTTTTGAAGTCGGGTTTCCATTTTGTCAAAATAGGTTTTATTTCTCGCTTTTTAGTGACCTTGAAGTTCTATAACTGATTTTATTTGTCTAAATATGGGCAGACCTACTTAACGACCAGCTGATTTTTAGTGCATTTTTTTAACACTTCTTTTATCCATTTTTTTTTAATTTTTTTTATTTTTAGTGCATTTTTTTATAACAGATTTTCAGTTTTTTTACAAGCATTTTGTTTTTTTTTTTTTTTAAATTTTTTTTTTTTGGGGTCGGTTTTTAAAAATTTTTTTTTATTTTCCCATTATGAATGAGTATAGCCTTTCAAAAAAAAAAAAAAATTTCGCAGAAATCGGTTATCACATATAAAATGAGGATTTTCCTCGATTTCCCCGGGATTCCCTCATCAGAATGCGATTTGGTGACAATGGGACCAATGGGAAACCAAAGCCTTTAAAACAAAAAAAAATTCAAAATCGGTTCATAAATGACGGAGTTCTGAGGTGACACACATTAAAAAAAAAAAAAAAAAAAAATACAGACGAATTGAGAACCATCTTCCTTTTTGAAGTCGGGTTAAAAAATAAGATTATTGTCCACTGTAGACTGTAGTCACATTGCTTATGTGACAAGCAGATTTCGGTCTGTTTCGCATAAGCATATAATATTTGTATATATAAACTTTGTCTATATACTTTATAACACACTATAAACATTATTATAATAATCAAAGAGAACTCTAGGTTTTTTGAGTCAGAGATATGTTGTTCGTTGCTAATTTTGTCCGTGTCTCACAATGAATACGAAAGTATCTACATACACAGATTAAGAAAACAGATAATGAATTTAGACAATGGACACCCAATTCCAAATTCTGATCTAATAAAATTAAACCACATTCAAAATTTAATACCTGAACATCAAGGTTATCCTCAATCAATACCCCCACCTTATTGACAATAACAACATCACATGGTCGGTCGGTCTTAATGGGCTTAGTTGGTCAGCGAACTCAAATAATCCTTCAGTTACTACCTCAGCCAGATCATATAAAAGACAAAACTTTTTTGATATTATTGTGAGACACGCACCAAATTAGCAACGAGCAACATATCTCTGACTCCATATCCCAGAGATAGTTATGATTAGCTAATTCATACTGATGGTGACTACCTTGTGGTGGAAATACGTATTATAAAATAAAAATAATTGTTCTAAGAATTGGGACAAAATTCAACAATGATGGATCAATTTTTGATGAAGCCACTATACTTATCTGTATGTTTTACTATAAATATGTTATTTTGTTAAATTACATACACACTTGAAAAACATACATGTTGTGTATACATATACATACAGTTTTCCTGATAGATCAGCAGAGATAGATAGATTTACTGATTATTTTAATTTTATAAATAGTTGAGTTTATTTTGGATAATATGTTTTGTTGTTCATTTAATTTTCCACTGTGAATAATTCCAATCCTTTGTTGTGTTGTAAAAATTAAACAAAACAATTTAAAATTTGTTTAAAATGTTGTTTAGTAATTAACGAGAAATTTTGTTTTTGTATAAATATTTAATTATTAATACGAAATTAATCAATAATATTTATTATTTATGAATTATAAAATGTTCTGTATTCAAAAAATTTAAATTAATTTAATTTCATCCTATAAATATTATTAGAGGTTTCTGTGTGATGTGTATGATCGGGGATTTGTTTTTCATTCCAAATAATGTCATTATTCCAATAATATATTATTTATTTAATAGAATCATCCAAACATTACATGGCAGATTACATTGGAGAAATTCGGTACGAGAGTTGGTACGAAACCAATAGCTCTATTTTTTTTTCAGGTAATTCGCTTAAGGTTAACAATTTTTTGTAAAATTAAACTTCTTTTGTTTAAAACTTTTTTTTCATAAATTCAGTATATACCCGGTATTAAAGCCACTAATTGAGTTAGTTTTCACTTTTTTTTCTCAAGATACATAAGATATGCATTAATAGCTAAATTTTTAAAGTAAACTTAAGGGTAATGTAACTTTTTATTAACCTACTTAAACATAATATTATAAAACAGTTTTCATAATAAATCTAAGATGTCATAGTTTTACATGAATACGAACGTGTGAGTTTGTGACGTGATTTACAGAGTGTGAAAAACCCTGTAGGCTGTTTTCCGGACTTAACAGTTGATTTACATTACAACTAAATATCTTAAATACATTACAACACTACATTTATACAAGAAGTACCTTCATACATTAATAGTTACACTAGATATGCATTAATAGTTATTACATTTGTTTAAGTGTTTACAAAACACTGTTGTTAGTATTTGTCGTAATTTTGTTATACATACATTTAATATAAACAATGCGTTAAATAATATTATATGAATGTATTTATTAAAGCTATGGTATTAAGGTATTTCCAAACTATATCAGCTGATCGGGTACCCTCGCGAAAAGAACTATTTAGAAAATTATATCGAATCAGGGAGATTCCGCAATAAAACATCATACATATACTAGTATATAATTTCAAACGACTTTCAAACAGCGCGCCGGTACTCAGGATGCCAACTGAACCATAAAAAATAACCTTCTACTGCGGACATGAAAAATACACGTTTTTAAGGAATTTCTAAGGAATTGAAGAAAGTATGTGTCGAATTTCAGTACAACCGTGACTATATTGATAGAGTTCCAAGTAAAAACAATCGGAATCGTCCATTTTATTTCACCATGTTTATGAAGATGCATGTTAATTTCTCCACCTTACGTAACGATATTCTCAAAAACGCCATGGAGATAAATTCTCAAAAAAATTCAGCTGATTCATTTCTGAGGATTCATTTTACTAATATTGTGAATTTCGTGAAGTCCTTGACAACCTAATAATAGTTTGGAAATACCTGAATGATTAAATATTGGCGGGGGTTCCTTCGAATTATCAGGATGCCAAAATAAGACGGCATATAAGTAATGTGTCTGAACATTGATAACATTCTTTGACATCAAATGCTTGATACGAAAAGTCATACACATTTAGGATGAGAAATGAACCCACGACCTCTGGCATTCTAGACCAACGCTCTATCTCTGAGATACCTGAGATTTTATGGTAATGGAATGTATATGATCTATTAACATCTTGACGTCAATGTATAATTAATTTGTTTATTTACTACTAGCTGACCCGCCCCGGCTTCGCACGGGTTCTTTACAGAAAATATAAAACAGCCTATGTTACTCCGAGGAGATGTAGCTTTCGGTAAAATTGGTTGAGTAGTTTTTGAGTTAAATCGTAACAAACAAAAAATCAATCATCTTTCCTCGTTATACATAATAGCAATAATTTTTTAACGCCCTTATAACCAAATAACATAATATTTTCTCACGTCAAGGACTGATAAATTGCGTTTAATTTTTGAAATCCATTTGTTGTATGCACTACCACTTATTGGCAAAATTTTTGAAGTACTCATGTTGTGTATACTGCCTTCTATAGACAAATTTTTAAAACGTATTTGTTGTATGCATCGCTATCTATGCATATTACTACAAAAATAAACTTAATATTAATTTTAAATGATTCACTATATGAATAGAAATCGAAACAAATGAAATCGAAACAAATATGAACAATGGATTGTATTAATATATGATCCATTGTTACATATCAATCACTTTATGCAGACTGCTGTCTGTTGCATGCTTATATAAAAAACAGTCAAAATGTCTACATCCCCACACCTGGCAAACAATATATAACACGCAGCACCTAGAGCAATGAACATCTGTTACTATGCACTGATAAATTATACACCTATACATCAATAAATTATACAACTACATTTTTTTATAATATGTAAGGACCAATTTATAGAAAAACTTGACAAATTATATACTAAAACCTTCCTCGAGAACCACTCTATCCATTGGTGAAAACAGCATGAAAATCGGTGCAGTAGTTTTTGAGTAAATCGCGAACAGACAGACAGACGCGGCTGAGAGACTTTATTTTATACTATGGAAGGATTTACATATTTTTTAATTATTTTTTTTCTTTAAACTAGCGTCTATTATCCTATTGTTAATAATTCGAAGAACACAAAGAGATCTAATGTTTAGTAATTAAAGCTTATTTGCGAATGAATCAAACCTAAGTTATGAAATTTCGTAGCTCTTTTTGTTCTTGGCGTATCGTTTCCACTGAACTGAAACACAAACCACTAATCAGAAATGGAATTCAGACGACCTCACAATATAATTTTGATGAAATGACTCTAATGTTATCAGAGCTTATGAAAACTGAAGGCGTAATGTAGGCCAAAAATCCCATTGTGTCCTTTTGGAACCAACTGTGTCCATTTTTCAAAATTTTACGGCGTACTTTTTATCTCTGTAGTGTACCAAGGATACATTACGTGTACTATGGGCCACAGAAGATGTGTAGTCATTTTGTGCCTTATTACAATTTCCCAAAAACCGAATGAATATGGCACAAAATGACTACACAACTTCTGTGGCCCGTAGTTCACGTAATGTCTCCTTGGTACTTTACAGAGTATATATAGATTAAAAACGCGCTGTAAAAATGGTTTATATCAATGCGATAGATACGGTTTTTTCACAATCTTAAACTATGCTAAGTATTCCATACAAAATAACATTCACTTCGTAAATAAAATTATTTACACATATTCAAAATATGTGTAAACGACATATAAGTATACGATAGAATATGAAGAGGAAGGAATAATCGACATCATCACATGATTCAAAATTCACAAGTATCTTACTACAGCCATCATATTCATTCCATTAAACGTGTGTACCTATAAACATATTTTCTCTATACACACACATACGTACACAACGTATATATTATGTTATGTTAACAATTTGTAGCAATACTCGTATAGTATTATTATAATATTCAAATTCATTTATCTCCTCAATACAAGAAACAGTAAGTATTTAAATAGAGATGTTATGAAAGCTATTTAGGTAATAATTACAACAATATCATACAATATACTTGTTGGCTCATATATATATATATATATATATATATATATATATATATATATATATATATATATATATATATATAAATATATATAAATATATATAAATATATATAAATATATATAAATATATATATAGAATATCCTGAAATTCATTCAAAAAAACTGTACCACGGTGTAGAGCTGAATAAAACAAACAAAAAAGTTTTATAAAGGTTTTCGATTTGACGCTTAGTTAAATAGAGATATAATTAATTAAATGTTAGTAAATTCAACTATTTTGTGGGTGCTCACTTATTGAGAACTCTGATTGTTGAATGTTATACGGTGGCCGCCCTACTCCACTACTGTGGCCCCACATCCTTATGCTATGCGTTCTTTAATTGGTGGAGTAGTGTAGCGACACACAAAAATGCAAATGTGATTAGTTGAATTTATCATTTAATTAAAAACTAAGCGCCAAATCGAAAAACTTTATTAAACTTTTTTGTTTGTTTTTTCCAGCTCTACACCGTGGTACAGTTTTCTTTAATGCATTTCAGGACACTTTATATATATATATATATATATATATATATATATATATATATATATATATATATATATATATATATATATTTAATATATATATATATATATATATAAATTTATATATATATATATATATATATAAATTTATATATATATATATATATATACATATATATATGTATATATTTTTATATATGTGTGTGTATGAAGTGTATAACGGGTGTTTATTTTGGTATGGTAGAACTTCCGATAGGGATAAATTTATTACAATAGGAATAATTTTATTAAATTTTTTTTCTTTCTATTCATTATAGTTTGCTGTTTCATCATGGAAAAACTCACGCCTCAACAAAGTTTTGAAATTATTAAAATTTACTTTGAAAATCAGATCTTTTTTTTATCGAAAAATTGTGTTTAGTGATGAAGCTCATTTTTGGCGGAATGGTTTTTTTAACAAACAAAATTGTAGATTTTAGAGTTAGACAAATCCTGAACAGATATTGTAAACACCAAAGCATCCAGAAAAAATCACTGTTTGGTGTCGATTGCATGTTGGTGGTATCATCGGTCCTTATTTCTTTAAAAATGATGCTGGGCCCAACGTTACGGTCAATAATGGAGCACGTTATCGAACCATGATCAACGACTTTTTGTTGGAAAACATGGAAAACATCTAAACGAAATGTGGTTTCAACCGCTACAGCACGTGAATCCAATGATTTGTTAAAAACAAAATTTAAGGAAAACATTATCTCTCGATTTGGACCTATTAATTAACCCCCTAGATCATGTGATTTAACACCACTCTATTATTTTCTGTGGGGATATGTTAAGTCATTGGTGTACGCTAACAAACCAGAAGCAATCCTCGACCTGAAATCCAACATTGAATGAGTTATAGCAGAAATAAGATCAGATTTCATCGAAAAAGTCGTTAAAAATTGGACTGACAGATTGCAGATCGTCAGGAGCAGCCGAAGTGGACATAGGTCCAAAATCATAATTAAACATTAATGGCATACATTGAACTTCTAAATAAAAAAAATGACATGATTAAAATTAATCATTTTGTATTTTTATTTTTAAGTTCTCACCCTCTTGAAACAACACCCTATATATAATATGCTAAATAATAAAATGATTGTCACCATTCTTAATAAATTCACTGACGTGTGTATATTATTCTAAATGAAGGTGTTGTTCATAAGAATTACAAGGTATTTTATATGTGAGTCATTATATAAATGTCATAAATACTTTAAGATAGTTAGTTCACTCATCACAATCAAAGCAAAAAATTTAAAAGACAATGTAATTAACTTATTTATTACGTCTTTACCAACTGAATATATCTAATATATTATAAATAGTGTTTTAACATTTATGATTTATTAATTATACTGCATGTTGTATAATACTATTTTGTTAATTCGAATGCACCTAATTCATGCGGTTTTTCGGAGAAAGTTTCGAATAAGAGTTATTAGAATAATAATGAACATTTTATCCGAAACCTTTTTTTTCGAAAACCGAATGAATAAGTGTCGTAGCTGCAACTCATCACCATTTAATATTAACATCTTTTTAAAATTCGCAGTAGGTATATATTAATTATTAGCGAAGAAAATGCAACTTTTGGTTTTGTACCGATAAAGTCATTTCCCAAATGACTTTATCGGTAAAGTCAGTCGGTAAAGTGACAATAGCTACATTTTCTTTGCTCTACTAGTCACAACTTTAGTTCGATCGGTATGAAATTTGCTATTTAGCAAGCTTTCAAATATTAGTTAAATAGAAAACTTTATGATAAGTAAATTGATAGAAAGTTCATTTTACATATTATTATTTGTGTATACATTAAGCGTCACAATATTATACTAATCACAAGTCAGTAAGTCACAATATTATATCAATTTCCATTACGGTTTCGAAGACATAATGTGAATGAACTACCGTTACTATCATTGAATTTTTTATTTTAAATTGACATGAAAAATTCAACGCATCGACCAGGTATCGAACCCTGGACCTCTGAATTTTTATCCCAGTGTATTACTGCCTTCATATCACGAATGATATAGATGAACAAGTTAATCTTTTTATATCATTCGCAGTAGTACTTGAAATCCACATTAACTTATTATTGCTACGTGTTATTATTTGTATACAGACTGTGTTGGACAGCTTTTCCTATAGTGAATCAATGTTAAATATTATTTATTACTGCCTGGCCGTCTGGTACTGTATGAATTCAGTCAGTACACATGTATATAAAGTCAGTCAGTTATCTCATAGCTATACTGTATGTGTATAGTTGTTTGTTTGTCATTTAAGAGTGGGAAATTCACATACTAAACACAATGCACATACTAAAGTGTACTCTCATCACATGTGTACTGACTGACTTTATACAGTACCAGACGGACAGGCAGTAATAAATAATATTTATAATATTTAACATTGATTCACTATAGGAAAAGCTGTCCAAAACACACAGTATACTTTATGCGTCACAATACTATACTAATATCAATTTTCATTAAGGTGACGAAGACATAGTATGAAAAATAATAATATAAAATAAATAATATAATAATCATATAATAATATTATTGAAAAAAAATAAATAATATTAACATTATTATTATATTATTGAAAACCAACATAATATTACACGGTTTCTAAACCTCTGTATCAAAGAATTATAAATATCCATATTGGGATGTAGGAGTATACTTAATATCTCTACACCTTTTGGAACCAAGTTTCATGAACTTGAGAGATGCTTAATACTTAATAATCAAAGATTATATATTGATCAGCTTGTAAGTTTTCATTTGAATCTCCACGCACTGGTCATACTCTTTAGTTAAATAACATAATAACTTTAAGGGGTATGAATTGAGTAGTCTCATCACAACAATAACAATTAATAATTAATCGTAATAAGATAATCACTATTGGTACACATGTAGATGTATTATATAAGATTATATAAGATTGTATTATATACAGAGTGTTGCAAAATAACATTGCAAAACTTTAAGAGATATAAAACTTCTCAAAATTTTTTTATTTCAAAATATATATCCGAAGTGAAATTTACGAAATATTAATGATTTTACTTTTTCGTGAATAAAACTGCAAGAAACGGCTGGATAACATTCATCAAATTGCGAAGAAAGCTCCTAAGCCTTATTTTTAACAAAAACAAAGCATTTATTTCATTGTTGCTAAGCTTTTGGAAAATGTTATCCTTTCTTTACTTAAATAAAATTTAGTATCTTTTTACCCGTCTAAAATAAGGGTTTCACATGTTACTACGTGGTTTGCCACTTAAATACCCACCATACTGGTATTTACTTTCACATTTTTGTTTATGTACATGTTTTATGCAGAATTCATTCGATTTCCGAGAAAAAGTTTACAACAAAAATATTTTAATATCGAACAACATTTATTTGGAACATTTTTTTAAACCTAAATAAATTTGATACAAATCGACTGTATCTTAAATAAAAATGTACTTTTATTTGCAATAGCATTTCTTTTGAAACATTTATTGAATAATCTTAGATATTATTAGAAGAAACTGAAAAGATCCAAAAAAAACTAATAAATTAAAATGCTCGACTGAGAAAAAATGAACTAAAAGCTGGAAAATCAAAACTGCATACGGTTGAAAGATTTACACATTTCGCCCAAGCGTCATAATATATCTAAGCTTTCGACTGCATGTTTTTATTTAAGCTTTATCAGGTTTGTAAATGATTGTTGTCAGTTTTTGAGCTTGTTTTATATGCAGTCCAGTTTTATTATATTTTGTAAAAGTAATTATTTTATTGTTCCTCGTATTTTGCTTGTTAAATACAGTTTTTTGATCGAAAAAATAATTCTCGATGTAAAAAATAGATGTTCCGAGAACATTAACTTTTATTTCCCGCTTCGATGAGTTGTATCACCTCTTAAAATGATGGAATATAATTTTGCATATAGAACACTATTGAAGGTTAGAGATAAATCTACTTATGAAAACGCATGATCCATAGTAGATATATTCAATCAAACATCATATTGTCTGGATTGAAATAATAATTTGTAGTATAAATCAAGATAATAAATAAATCATAAACAATTCTACAATCATGCACAAAAATAAGATTGTGATACATGAGCTAGCAATAAAGACGTTTGCAACAAAGTCAACTGAAAATATAGTTAATAGTTTTAAATAATTTCTAATTTCCATTCTTTATAAGGGTAATTTATAGGTCTAAACCTTTGTGACTTGACTTCATAGGAACCATTAAATTGATTTTAATGAAAATTGATAGAATGGTAGTTTCCACTCAAAATAAAGTATAACGAGTTATTTCGTTATCTTTATTAGAGTTAACGAGGCCAAAATGTTTTTCCATGTTATTTACTCTAAGGATGCAAAAGTTTGATCTTTACGACTTCCTTACAACATTTTCAAGGAATGTTTTAGAATTTATTTCATTCCCATATGTTAGAAAGAATTTGACTTACAATGTTTTAGAAAACGCTTGGAGCTCTGAATGGGAAAATGGATATTATTATATTTTTTGAAGAAGCAATCGTGATAGCGAAACTTTTGCCAAAAAAAAAAACTGTTACGACATTCTCAAATATTTTTTTATTTTAATAGTAATGGGTTTTCGTAAAATAACGACCTATTGCAAAAGAAAGTTTTGTTATTACAAAGAATGTTTTCTATTGTAAATCCACCAGTACTTATATTTTCTTTTTCTTTGAATTCCCATTCAGAGCTCCAAGCGTCCTAAAATACTTAAGAATTTTAACCTAAGTCAGGAAAAATTCTCAGACAAGCGGATCTAGAACACAGTAGCGCGACGGGCCAAGTTTAAGGAGTTTTTGTCTGTTTTATTTTTATTAATTAAATTTTCTGATATAATCAACCATTTTCGAGAAATAATCAACCATATTTCTTTTCTTTACCATAGTATGGTTTCAAATGCAATCTTACTTGCGATCGTTTCGGTTTGGTAAATCACCTTCAATATTCCCGGAACTCTATTTATTCTAAAAGTACACCGTTTTCAACATTATAATATATTGTACAAGTTTATTATATGAAGTTGTGTATGTTTCTATTTGTTTCTACAAATGTTATTAAATATTCATTTATACAGTTATACAGGTACAGACACAGGTACAGGTAGATAGTGGTATATCCTTGGGTACCCAAAAACTTAACATACTCACGTCTGTTGTATTCATTACAAAATGAATGTAAAATTTTCTGACATTCAGAAATAAAGACTTAATTTATTCAATTGTAAAAACTATAATGGCCAGATTTGTGAGGTAGCCAATTCATGCTAAACAAGGAAACAAGAAAACCCGAATTTGTTTTGTTTTGTTCAAAAGTAAGAAGATAAGCGGATATGTTATGAAAATGTAGGTGGACGTTTAGTTAATTTGACATTTCATTGATATATCTATGCATTGGTTACTTTTTGAAATTGGTCGCAGAAAACAAAAAAAGCTTATCATCTGTTTTAATTTTTTTATTTCTTTAACTTTTCTAATGGTAGTATAAAAGTGTTACCTTACGATTATGTTTTACATGAATTCATTTTTATTTTCAAAGGAAATTCACCTTCAATGATTAGTTCATATAAATAAGTTTCATGAACTTTTTATAGATTTCTTGAAAAGAGTTGGGTGCATTTTTTTAAATTTGGTTGTACCTATTCGTAAAGTGTTATGATGTTATATTCGTATTAGTATTATATTTGAACCTTTATATTTTAAGTAGAATCACTATATATGTAGACACTACGTGAATATTATTTTGTACATGTTTACAGTACATATAATAATATGGTCCTTTGTATTATATAAGGTTGGTAGGATACATAATATGTAGGATACTGAATTATTGAAATACAAGATTATATTTATTTATTCATAAATGAAATGTTAGCAAGTCAACTCCAAATAATGTGAATGCTATAGGATTATTTTGGATATAAATGAAAAAATTTAGAAACTATAATACCTGACTAGGGCAAACAAAAATGCGACACGTAGGAGCTACGATGAGTTATTAAATTTTTAGGGAAAAATACATATGAAATTCAGTTACCTACATTTCATATTTACTATTAAATTACAATACTTTTGTAAATATTAAAGTGATCCTGCAAATTTTATGAGATTTTGGAGTTTGAAATTTTTGGAATTAGACAAAAAATATTATTATTTATTTATTTGAATTGACCTTGAACGTAGAAATAAGAAAATTGTAATGGTTACTACGTATAACAACTTTACTATTTATGTGTAACAAATTTGTCTGTTTGTTACTATGTATAAAACAATGTAAAACAAATATTGTTATTTACACAAAACGGAAGTTGTAATTAAGACTAAACTGAAGTGTGCATATATATATATATATATATATATATATATATATATATATATATATAAATATATATATATATATATATATATATATATATATAGTATGTCACACAGTTCTGTGAGCATATGTATTTAAATATATTAGATCGCTACTATGTGTATAGTTGTGTATGATAAGTGGAAATTCATTATTTACACGCCTTATATTACATATTATAGACAATTTATATAAACTTAATTCTCAGTTAATTAAATTATTTTAAATTAACAAATTGTTATATATTTCTCCATTTAGGACTGGTCCATCGATTTTTACTAAGCGCTATTTCGTTCAACTGGACTGGTGAATTTATGTCTGGTCCAACTCGTTTGTACTAAAAGTAAATTTCCAACAACTTTAGTTTTGTTTTCTGTTTTCCTAAACCATCCATCTATATTGATTCCTTTCTTTGTGCTACTGCCAAAAGCTGTTTCTCCATGAAAAAATGCGGGGTACAATAAAACTCTTAAATTTCCACAATTTACAACTAATCAATCACTGGCGCGCTCTAAGGCTACCTCAGGCACGACCAAGTATATACACATCGTGTGCATACAATCATATGAGCGTATTCTTTGTATCACCTGTTTGTGCTAATTCATTGTGGGATCCAAAAAAACGGTTTCTAACAAAAATGGTTTGATTTGAGATAAACTTTTTTGTAATCAAATATTTTCACAAATTCTTGTCGTAAAGGTAAATATTGGTCATGGTTGCTACATGGTATAACAAACTTACCTAACCGTCCAAATTGATCTATTTTGATGAAAATCTCATAGAAATAAACTTAAACCGTTTTCGAATCTAACCCGAAGATAGATAGATAAAAAATAGAAAAACGCTTCATTTTTGATAACCCCATTATTTGTCCTCAATAAGTACAGCTCTGCAGTTTTAATTTCTATAAATATTTATTTCTACAAGTTATGAACCACGCGAACTTGATGGCAGAGGATTGTCAACCAAATTTAATGCCTTGTAAATTATGATTTTATAACACCCTGTGTGTATTTTTATATTTTCCATAATTCCAAACAAATATACACGTCAGATATAATATATTTATGTTTAAAAAAATAAATATAAAAATAAATTTAAATATTTAAAAAATAATAATAATGACACCTTTATGATTTCCGTCGTTTATGTTTTAGAATAATAATAATAAAAAATATACAAATTCATATTATACATTTTTATTAAGTATAATTATAAATATTTATGATACATACAAAAATTATATGGGTGTTTTATATCTTAATTTAAGATAGAGTTTTAAAGTCATTAGTTGTCACAAATCGAATGTATTAATTAAGTATTAAAAATGTTATTTATATATATTTTTACTTTAATTACCAAAAAAAATCCACAAATAATATAAATGAGAACATAAAATCTGACACATGGTTTAGAATCGAGTTAAACGATATTGTGGTATCGAATTTTAATTTAATATTTTCACACTTCAACAAAACATTCTTTCTAGCATTGTTTTCTCTCGAATTAAAGAATGTTTTAATGGCGAAGTTGATTCCAATATAGGCAAGGTGGAAACTTCCCACGACTTGAAGAAATATTCCCATTCGATTTTTTTGCATCTTTAAGTTTAGGACATGTCCTTGAATACGGATCAAGATTTGGCCCACAAAAATCTGGTTTCAAGTTTTTTACTAATTTTTTTTTTCAACTCGAGTAATCCAATATTTTAGCTAAATGGAGTTTTTCAGGTATTCTCAAAGCTGAAAAACAATATTAAAAATTGATATTTTTGAGTTCACCAAAATTCTTAAATTATCGAAACATCGCTCAACAAAATCCAGAAGAGTAATTACACATTATAACGTTCTAAAGCTATGTTTTTAATTCGTCAAATATACGCTAAAACGTATTTCTTCTATATACGTTTTACATATGTTTTACATTATACGTTTAAGCGTCTTTTTAACGATTATAAAAGAAGGTTAAGAATATAATAATCTGTAACAAAATATTATTTTTACCATATATTTGACTACATTCTATTTAGACATGACAACAATTGTACATAATATACGAATCTGGTATTCAGTGTGAATTTGTTTACTGCTAATGTATGTAAAACGTTTTTGACTTTGAACGAATGCAAAATGAATCTTTCCTATGTATATTGTTATGTAAACCAAGCGTTGAACTCAATATGATGGGTATGTACAGAAAAATTCAAAAGATTTTAAGGTATTTCCAAACTATTATTAAGTTATCAAGAACTTCACGAAATTCACAATGTAGGTAAAATGAATCTTCAGAAATCAGCTGAATTTTTTTGAGAATTTATCACCATGGCGTTTTTGAGAAAATCGTCATGTAAGTTGGAGAAATTTAACATGCATCCTCAAAAACATGGTGAAATAAAATTCACGATTCCGACTGTTTTTACTTCGAACTCTCTCAATATAGTCAGAGTTGTTCTGAAATTCGATACATACTTTCCTCAATTGCTTAGAAATATTTTTCTTTAAAACTATGGGAGAATGACCATCGAGTTGTAAAGTTTTTTGATATAATATGCGTAAAAAAGTGCATTTTTTTCATGTCCGGAGCAGACGGTTATTTTTTATTGTTCAGTTGGCATCATGAGTACCGGCGCGCTATTTGAAAGTCGTTTGAAATTATATACTA
Source organism: Nineta flava (assembly GCA_963920215.1). Classification (NCBI taxonomy): domain Eukaryota; kingdom Metazoa; phylum Arthropoda; class Insecta; order Neuroptera; family Chrysopidae; genus Nineta; species Nineta flava. The sequence continues at coordinate 32,224,448 of OY986040.1, read as the reverse complement.
GTATACTAGTATGATGACTAGTATATGTATGATATGTTATGTGACGAATGGGAACACTGACGACAACGGACAGCAGCTTTCAACAGCGCGCAGGAGTACCAATATATTTTTGTACGCATATAATTTTTTATATAGTTCTTTTCGCGCGGGTACCCGATCAGCGGATATAGTTTGGAAATACCTTAATATACAATATTAAAATTTTAAAATACATGGAACGCTCTAATCTCAAATAAATGCGCAAATAGAAGTGGAAATATATGATAACAAAACCAAATATATTTCTCAATATAATTTTTGATAGAATTTTTGAAACTTTCATTTATGGTGGCGCACCTAAAGGACGTATAACGTGTGTTTCACGTTAGGTGTTTGATTCATATTATGAAGCAGACTTACTTTTAAACAAAACGTATCAATTCATTTCATTTTAATATTTATTTGGGACCAAAATAAAAAAATGCTAACTATTATGAAAAACTTATATACACATCAAACAAAAACAATATAAAAAATAAAACAAAATAAACAGTAATATTCTTTGAAAATAGGAAACAAAATAAATTACAAGGTTAATAAGGACAAATGAAAACTTTGAAAAACACATATAAATATAACAGAAAAAAAAATCTAAAAAAATTAAACAAAGCAAACATATTTATTAAAAAGGAAAAACATTTACATTTTAAGGTCAATGAGGACAAATGGATAAAAAATTATTCAGACAGATTCACTTCGTCTAGAACGAATGTATTGTTAATATTGCGTTACGGTAGAAGGATTTTCACAGTCAGGCTCGTTTAAAATGTTTGGAGTGGTTAGTAATTCCATATTGTTTTCATTGTGTTCTTAGATATCCAGCTGTTTCATCGATGTCCTCTAATAAGTGCTGCTCAACGCTTTCATATCCACCAGACACAAAAATTGTCTGATTGTCTACTTTCCTACCATTCCATTTAAAGACATATACACAGAAAATAGCACAAGAAATAGCTTTTCATTTCTAACCACGACAGATAAATACTTGACGTCAGATAAATGCCATCCTAGCAGTTATTCAGCCTGCTATAAAGGCTTAGACAAATCTTAGTATTAATGTTCAGTGATTCTGCCACAGACTTCTCCATAATGTTCATTGTAATCATTTTTTTATTACTCTCATTAGAATCTCAAATACCAAGATCCGACAACCAACCTAGCAGTATATTGATTGCATATTGACCGATTTTTCCTTAAACTATTTGGGGCTGTTCAGATACAGCAATGGAGCTTTGACGCTGGCGAACCTATTGTTAGTAAAAGTTGGAAGTGGCATAGAAGGCGAGTCATCTTCCCCTCCTTCTCCTCACAGTGGCAGGTCCTGAAATAGTCCCGGCACACTGGCAGTATGTTCCTCTCATCATCATCTATTGTCTTTGCCAAACGGTAAATGGTTCACCCATATCAGGTGCACATTGAGCCAAACCGTCAACTCATTTTATTCATAAACCTAAATGAATAAAGCATTTCATTGGATTAAATTAATGTTTATGGAACTATCTGACAAGAAGATTTTAATAATTGAGTAGTAACTTAGGGAATACAAATCAAATAAAAAATGACCCATTTGTTGGCTTATGGTTTTTGACTCATTGAATACAACACATCAATCAACAACAACACTGAACACACTACTGATAGAGCTCCATTCAACTGATCGATTATCCTAGTTAGGTGAAGGTCTCTTACTTGTATAATATGAATGAATAATAGTGGTGGATGGTATATGTTGGCTTATTCACATTTTACATATACGTACACTCCCGTTCAATAAAATTGAACCGACCTGAACCGAATCAATCTCTCACAATTTTGATTATTCTTGTAATAAATGTTTTTGACAGATACAACATTTTATTTTATTTTAATACGTATAAGGGAGATATAACATTTAACATGTATTTACATTTCATATTCTTATTCTATCACTGACTTGTTTACATAAATGAGAAATATAAAACTGCCATTTCTTTTTTCACATTTTAAAAAATATACTACTTATCTTTGTTTATAAATAATTAATGTACAGTGAGTTACAAACGTGAGGAGTATTATGAAATGTTAGAAAATTAACATTTCAGTTTGGTTCAATTTTATTAAACGGGAGTGTACAACAGTGTACTTTAACATCAAATCTAATATTATTTGTGCACAGGTTCGTTGATGTACTCTAAAATGGTTTATTGACAAACCAACCAACCAACGAAATATTAAGGTCATCATTCTATTTCGTTCTGACTTTATATCGAACGATATTTAAAAAAAAAAGACTATTCATATTATGGTAGTTCACTCGTAAACCCACTTTTTAATGAAATTTGATAAAATTGAAATATGATATTAATCTAAATGTTTTGCATTCGGTCAGTTCGTACAGTTGAAATAAATTTAACATGCATGAAAGTAAGCTTACGAAATCTTAACTCCGGAATTATGGTGGTCTTAATGGTAATATAAAAAAATTGTTGATTGAAAAATGCTTTCCATATTCGATTCCTATTAGATATCCTTTATATATATATAGGTGTTCTGTAAATATTAGTGTAACAGAAAAATGATATGAAACAAAATTACAATAAAACTAAGTTCCTACTACTTTACTCTATAAATTTTTCGATTTTTCGAATATTAAGTTAAATATGTCAAATTTTGTGTTTCCCCTCCTTCTAAAGCCCCTTTCCCCTCGTCCGATTTTATCCATTAACGAACTTGACCTTTTGAATACCAAAAGCGCCTCAAATAACAAATTTCATTCCAATCGGAATAAAATTGTGACCACTAGAGAGTCCACAGACACATAAACTTGTATGTACATATATATGTTGATATTATAGATATATAAAAATTTTAAGGATAGTTATTTTTGACATCTAGTAAGTAGGATCGATGGATGTTTGATGAAATTTTTACGAAATTCCAACATTGGTACAAAAACAATAGCTGATTTCCTTTGGATGAAGTTCGCTAATATTATAAATAAAATAATTATATAAAATTTAATGCCATCCATCGTTTCGCACTTAAAAAAATCTATAAATAACAAGTTTAACAACTTAATACTATTATTCTTTTCAATTTTATTAATAAACTAACAATAAATTTTTATGATATTCTTCTATAGTTGTTCATTAATAATAATATTATAATATGTATAAAAATATATTGTACAACCTCTATTACCTCTATGTACAAACTACAGACTATGTATTGGAGTTAAAGGTTATGATGAAGTTGCAAATTACTCCTTCGATGGTAGTCAAGACTTAAGACCACATTCCACTCAGCTACCCCGCTTCTTACATGTAATAGTGATATATTTTAACAAATTTCGAGAGACTTTAAAACAAATTTATGGAATATCTAGAGCACGGAAGGGCGCAAGGCCGAGTTTAAAGGATTTTCGGCCTTATATAAAGATTATGAAGATAATATGTATTGGAGTTAAATGTTATGATGAAGTTGCAAATTACTCCTTCGGTGGTAGTCAAGACTCAAGACCACATTCCACTCAACTACCCCTCTTCTTACAAATTTCGAGAGACTGTAAAACAAGTTTATGGAATATAAAGATTATTAAGATAATCAAAGAGAACTCTAGGTTTTTTGAAATTGAATTTCAAATTTTGCCTCAATTTCTAGAACACATATTTGTATTTTATAAATACGTATTTCGCTGCGTATCTCACTCCACCAAATTAGCAACGTGCAACATTTCTCTGACTCCATATCCCAGAGATCGTTACGATTAGCTAATTCATACTGATGATGACTACCTTATAGTCGAAATACATATTTATAAAATACAAATAATAGTTCTAGAAATTGGGGCCAAATTTGAAATGTATACTTATGGAACTATATCTTCGAAACGTAGCAAAACTCGAACAAATAGCAAGTGACCGTATCTTGAGTAAATGTCGCAAATATATGTATCAAGTTCATAAAACTGGTTAGAACCTGTTTTGAGAAAACAAAAAATATCTGGAGTGAAGTTCCTGTTGCGGGTGAGCTGCTCAATTATTCTTTACGATCTCAAAATGTTGTATCCACAGACATACAGATCACTGGCTAAAAGTCAGTTATTGATCTCAGAGTTTTTGATACTGGGTTCTTAAATCCACCACATAAAGGATTGATGAAATCACAACGTCAATTTCTAAAGCCGAAAACAGCTTGAATATACAAATGGCGGCAAAAGTCAAACTATCATTTCATTGTGCTTTTTGTTCCATTTCTGCCTCGACTTTTGACGCCAAGTATACCATACTAGTATTATTTATATACATAGAGGTTAAAATTATAGTATAAAATTGTCGTTTTATATTCAAATCAATGATTATTTAAAAAATTTAATTATATCCATTTATGTAACAGGATAGATAATACAGTTTGAGACAAAACATCGTTGCATCAGCGATGGTAACACTCCGTTATCTAAAGCACTTATTATTATTTCTCGCATATTTATTATTTAAGTGTCACACCATAAACGTAAAAACTTATTAATTTTTTTTTTATACTTATAAGTTGAATAATAATTTTATTTATATGGAATCTTAAGACTATGTATAAAAATGAAAAAAATAACTTTAAAGGTATGCTTAGGATGAATAAAATTTCAAATTCGTCCCAATACCAAGATCAGTTTTTGTATTATTAATACGTATTTCTACTACAAAATAGCCATCATCAGTATAAATTAGCTAGTCGTAATTTACTCTTTGACAATTAGAAATAGATAGACAATACAGATTAATAGACAAAAATTACTAATTGACTCAGTCCAGTATAGTCCATTTATAAAATTCTTCAAAATCTTATATAGTACATTCATAAAAGTCCACAATAATGTTTCTGTTTTTTTTGTCGTAAGTCAAAATTAAAATTTAATTCAAGCCCGTCATACCGGGCCTAGCAAAAAAGAAGTTTAAGAAAAAAAATTTCGGGTAATTAAGCTTCCGCCGATATAAATAAAATTTACCCGAAATCTCAGTTGTTTTTTTAAATATATATTTTTTAGGCCCATCATACCGGCATTTAATTGGATCAATCTCTTTATTTATATTTCTATTTTCTATTGCGTAGTTTTTTTTTACTCGTCTTATTTTATTCCAAGTGAAAATTATCAAAATATGTCAAAATATGTGTAAAACTATGGGTTTCTCCATAAGAGCAATGCAGTAACACTCGAACTTTAACATTAAATAATTAATTCAACACCTCCCCCCCCCCACACGAAACTTTTATAATATATTTATATGCACTTCAACTACATGTAAACAAAAAATCAAGCCTTAATCTTTTTGAAGCTTCAGTGCTCGTACATCCTTAATAAGAATTAATATTAACAAGTGAAATCAAAATAAAACCTGATTTATGGAATAATAACTCATCTCCATAATCGTATGAAAAACAGTCAGATGCTTCATTCGTACACTTGTTTATTATTCTATAAAGAAACATCGTAAAAAAACTTAAATTATAATTTTTCTTTTTTTTGTAAACACAATCATCAAGATTCCTATTCAAAGATTGTAAATAAGTTGTTATAAATGTATATTTTCTAATACGAAAACAACATAAATCCTTTTCTCATATTTTTTCGATATTGTTTACGAGATTCACATTCAAATGTATTCCAGAATGACACGACTGTAATATGTAAATACACACATCAATAAATTATTGAATATTGATTGTACTCATTATTTTTTGTGATTTTTATAAAATTTAAATAAAGCCTAGCTCACACAATGCCGGTTCGGCTGCTGGATTGCTTGCTCGAGTTTGTAGCTGTATTTGCTGCAATTCGCAGTTAAAGGTGATGCGGATGGATCCTCACCGCACAGTCTGCACATAATGAATCCATTGTGGAATCCTATTGTATGAATCTGACAACCTTTCGAAGTTTTATTCTGTTTAAATTTAGTGTATCGAGGAACAGCCTCTTGGATGCATTCCGAAACAGTGTTGTCCCGAGTTTTGTTGCGGTATATTTACCCAGTAATCACGGTGTTTAACGTCTATCTACTTGTTTACATGATGTCTTTCCATGAATTCATAAAATAGATTCTGGGCTTATGAGAGGTATTCTGAGTTTTTTCTTTGCTAAGGTATCTGCTTTTTTGTTTACTTCGAAACCACTGTGGCCTCGTATTCAGATCAAGTAGTTCCTCTGGGTAATCCCTGACTACCCCTGAGGTGATTTCAGTGACACGCAAGGCTTTTAGAGCAGTTTAACTGCCCAAGAGAATGTATATGTTCTGGTTTATGTAACCATACATACATATATACATACAGTCGAAAAACATTACCCTCCCTCTGGTACATGCGTGTAAAAAATAGAGAAATATTTTTCAGCTTGTCCTATTTATTGTGAAACAATATCTTTTAGATATTTGGGCTTTTCCACATTCACTGACACCGACACCAACATCAGCACAGCACCGATACCGGCATGATATTGGCTGAATATTAACATATTATCAACGACATGGCACATGTAGTTATCGTGTGCCGTTCGAGGTTAAGAAATTATCATGTCGGGAGTTAATAAAGTGTATTTGCTTTATTTATTATGTATACGGCGAAAAAACGAAATAAGCAAAGGCAGTTAGTTTATGGGTACATCAGATGACCCAAACAAGTTTTTTAACTATGTTCGTATTAGCAAAAATACATTTTATTACATATTATATAAAATAATTAATAAGATCTAAATAAAAATACTTAACAGCCGTCGATGACACGAGTGGAGTGGATAACTGCGGCTCGCCGACATGACGTCACCGATAAGTGTGAAAGCATTACCATTTATTTACAAGAGAATACGCGTCCACCGACATCGTTGTCGTTGTCGTGCCGGCAACTCAACAGCTAAACACGTCTTTGATAATAATTTGGTAACGGACATATTTTTATTATAATATCAAATAAGCGGTTCATTGACTTTGAATTGAATTGCAATGAACTTAAATATTATTATTTGATGACATTTTAGGTGATGCTGTTAAAACCCATTTAAGTACAATACAACAACATTATCAACCTACAACAACCACTTAAGTCATGTGTACCACCTATAAGTGGTGTTTGTATGCAACCTACACACTTTAAAATAAAATAAATAATAAAAATACACAATGATCGTTATGTTTAACATGACAGTAAACATTATAATTTTATTGTAATGGTCATTACATAAGTACTAGTGATGTGACGTTTGTTTAAAACAATCAACATATCAACATATTGTAGTATGTACTTGAAATGATGTTTATAAATAATTTACTACTAAATAATTACAAGTCTGTTAGGCTAATCAACAACTGAACTCACAGGTAATAGTACAATCAATAAAGAATATTGCTCTGCATTATATTACAGGAGTTCTTTTTTTTTTAATTAGGTTCCGTATCACGTAGTGAATGTAAGTGAACAAAATCCTTACAAATTTCGACCACGCATGTGCCGCCATTTTGAGAAAAACTGTATAAAACTGTAGACATAGGCCAATATCTCCATTACCATGCACTTTAGACCAAAAATGGTAATAATCTTTCTTGTAGATAATTAAATTTCCTATTTTTTTTGTTCAATAATTTTTTTGTATCACTTACCGTTTACGACTTATACGACCATTACTATTTATTTATTGACTTTTTGATCGATATCTCTTCTAATAATTGTTTAGAAAATTATTTATTAAGTTTTTATTTTATTTTTGTAAGTGATACAAAAAAAAAATAATAAACAAAAAAAGTAGGAAATCCAATATCTACAAGAAAGTTTATAACCATTTTTGGCCTAAAGTGCACGGTAATGGAGATTTTGGCCTATATCTACAGTTTTATACATTTTTCTTAAAATGGCGGGACCTTCATGGTCGAAATTTGTAAGAATTTAGCCCATTAACATTCAGTACGTGATACTGAACCTAATTTAAAAAAAAGTTACTCCTATAATATAATGCAATGCGGACAAGAGTAACGAGATTCTCTATTAACTGTACTATAAACCATATCAAAAATTTTAGATGACAAACAGTTGTATATTTTATAGGTAGCGCGTATTGGGATCTCTGGTATGGAGACGGAGCTTAATATTTCAACCTACTAGCACTAAGTTAATCAAAAAATTAATCAAAAACTAAATATACTGCAAATATTTCAATTAATTATCGGTGTTCACAAATGTTTTATAAATATTATCACAAATATATAACCAAAACGTTGCAATATTTGTGCTGTGTATATTCGATAATTTAAGTTGAATTATTATTGCATGAAAAATAAATGTAGGTACACCTAAAATATTTGTTCGTGTGTGTCCCAAAAGTTAATTAGCCACTAAATTTAACCGTGCTAAAATTTCATTATCAGGTTTATAAGTGCATCGTTGTGTATTTAACTATGTACACACACGTTGTGCTTCAATGTTTTATCTGAAATTATAGCGAAACAATTATGAAATAAAAATTGAATAAATTGTTTTTTTGTGGTCTCCAACATCCAAATTGGTCACTCTTGGTACAACAAGTTAACGAACTTGTACTGAGTCTCTAACCTCGAGGCAGCGATGTTCTGCAATCTTAAATTTCTACCCCTAAAGGGGTGAAAAACGGGGCAAAGTTTGTATGGGACAACGTGATTCCTTGGTCCAATTTACTTCAAATTTTGCATAAACATTCAGTATATTTACTTAAATACTAAGTAATATAAGGTCTGTAAAATTACAATTTCCGTAGGTGAAACTGCGACGGACAGTGCTAGTTTAACATAAATATGCTTGTACGTAAAAAAAATCAAATTTTCAACAATCTTACTTTTTTGCAGAGATTAAACATGAGCACTTTTGAATCAGACCAAATATTCTACAATCGTCTTAGCAAAATATGTGACAAATATACATTTAAAATTCACAAAAACTAACATGCGTTAATTGTTTAACAGTCCAAAACGGTTAAAAATCCAAACTTACAGCATTTTTAAATTTGGCAATAAATAAAAATTCAATAAATTTCTACTGTCGTGAAATTCATATCATATCATCTTTCAAACAGAAAATTGCGAAATATTTGCATGCTTTATAAAACTGAGTTTTAGATTACCCGTATGTTGCTAAGCTAAAATTTCATCGTAAATTAAATTTTGAAACACCTAACAGATATAGATATAGGTACATTATCATCATTAGAACGAAACTTTAATATAAATAATTAAATTTTGTTATGAATATTCAAACAATGCAAATTAGTACTTCTATAATAGATATTTCATTTTGTTTATTCAATAAATAATTGTATATGATTAATTAATACCAACATAATCAATAAAAATAGAATGTGGTTAACTATTTTTAAATTTAATTAAATAGCATTCAATATAAAATCAAATTAAATTGTTGCTTACTCAGTCAAAGAATGGATATTTACTCTTTTTGTTTATGAATAATTTTCCATCGCCGTCAGTAAAATGTATGCGTATAATAGCCCTAAAAATCGTGGATGTGAAAAATACAACAATTGTAGGTAATGTTGTATTTTGTGTTTCTTAAAATTATTGAAGGATTCAACTTTTGAATCAAGTGTCTATGAGTAGACAGTGAGAAGAAACGGCGCACAATTTAGTCACATTCCAAAGTGATGACGTCACGTTTTTATACCAATTTACTTTCTGTATTTAAAATATATATATTCTGTATGAATTTGAGAGGTGAGCGTAAAGAAGTTTCACTTCAAAAAATTTCAAGTGTTCAAAATGTCCATTTTTTTAAATAGCCTTCTTAAATAAGTCTTACTTTGAATTTTTTATTTCGCTTCAAACATTGAGAATACATATCTACAGAATCCTATAATATATAAAGCACAAGTTAATTTTTATACATCTAGTCGTGTGTTGATCATAAATAAACAGTTATTAATAATTAAAAAATGCACTGATAAAGAACTCATTAAATATATGGTATTTAATTAGCTTAGAAAGTATTATATATTTCTTGTATAGCTTTACGAATTATTTCACTTTAAGGATGATCGAACATACCAACACTTTTCGACAGATTTTGCTCATTTTTATTCACATGTTAAAAATAACGTTTTCTAATAAATTCCGAAGTTTCAGAATTTTTGACAGTTTAGAACGCGAGATAATTAATATCAAAGTTATCATTCTCTCTCACTTTCTCTCATTAGAAGCATGTAAAACTATATGCCCGCCCAACTATTATCTGTTGTATTAGAAAAAATACTCCACAGAAGTTAAAAAAAAAGCTATGAGAGTAAAGCTAAATATTTATTATATAAATTTAAAAAAAACAAAAACGTGTATTACCGTTTTGTTTTCGAAATATAAAAGTTTAAAATTATTATTTTTCTTCAAAATAACATTATTTTGTGTATGTGAACAGTGTATTTGTCTATGTGTTGTATATTTGTGTTTATGTATTTGTGCTGTAATAAAATCAAACCGGTTTTTGTCCTGATTTTATAACACAGTGCTGGAACGTCCCGAACTAATAGAGTAGCAATTTTGTATCGCCTGTAAAATCCACGATTAACATGCAACATTGTTCAACTTTCATTCAAACAATGTAAAAAAAACTGTATTTTGATTTAATTTATAAAAGCCTTCGAGTAAATACAACTTTATTTAAATAGATAGTAACAACTTTAATTGAATTTCAATACAAACACAATTTAATAGAACTTTTGTTTATAAATAAACAAAAGCATTTCATGCTTTGTAAAACGTGCATACAATTTTTTTAAATTGTTGTATTTATTTTATCAAACATTACAATATTGTTTTATTTCAATCAAATTAGAAAGTACGTAGCCAATATGCCTGACAGAAATATGATATAATCCAATTATTATTTTATGTCAAATATATAATGAGGATATAGCTATAATAGACTAAAAACATGTGCCTTTTTTTCGAATTCCTCTTCGCCTTCTCAGAAAATTATGACCAAGGTGTCATTCGATTCTTAATTGCATCTAGAACGTTTTTGAAACAGTTGTCACGCATAAAATATTGCAAAAGTTGTAACTAATTTAGTAAAAAAAAGAAGATTCTTAAAGAGCAGGACATTTCCTTAAAAAAAAGCCTGACCTCCGGGAACTGTACCACTAATATTTTTAATTTTAATTGAGAGATGAATTTCAATAGGTCTTGAAAACGAGTGATTTGGCTCAGCTTGATTCCGACACTTGAACAAAACAACTTTTTTAACCCATTAAATATGAATATTAAGGAAAGAAAAAATGCAGGTACTTACTGGATACTTGGATACCTGGAATTTTTTACTTCTGGGAGCTATTCTTTGAAGGATTTAAAAAATATCCCAGTTGAAAAATTTAAAAAATTTTTATTTCCATTTTTTTATTAACAAACAAAGATACGAAAAAATTCAAAACAAAAATAAAGTATTCCGACTTTAAAATTTAAATATCTTTTAAACTATTAAAGATACGACAAGACCATTTGAAGTCTTTTTTATTTTTAATTAACCAATGAACAAATTGAGCTTTTAAACGAAACTCTTACTGAAATTTTTAATAAATTACGAATGAAAATAATGGAACATTACATTATTTATGTTTTGAATTTTTCCGTATCATAACTTTCTGAGAAGGCGAAGTGGAATTCGAAAAAAGGCACATGTTTACTTGGAAGTCTATAAAACTTTGAAATATTGCAACTTGTACAAAAATATTGATAACAAGTCTTCATAAACCACAACTCTCTACTCGGAACTTGGAGTTGCTGGTTCGGTTCATTGGTTTATGTGTAATATCTAGAGCACGGATTGTTATATTTTGTGTAACATACACGTGATACAAAACATTTAATATAAAATAACCTTCGTTGATATAATTAATGAACAAACAATTTTCATTTATATTTAACGCATACTTACTTTTAAAACTTTAAATTAACAGTAATAAATTATATAAGGACTTTAACTTCCATTCTTAAGAAGGTTAAATAAAAATTCACGACATAAAATATAATAATAAACATTTCGACGCCACTATATGTATATAAATGTCAGTATCGTCCATAATGTAATAATATTATTTAATATGGCATTTAGTGAAGAATCGATTTATAATATACTTTCACCCTAACACAACTTAACTTAATTAGTTTTGTTAAATTTAAAATCCAAGGGGAATCCATTGAATTTTAAATAGTTGATTTTTACCTGTTGTTTTATTTCAAATGTGTAATTTTATAAGAAATATAATCTAAATGTTTTTATATGTTAGTCGTGCTGCTGCCTCTATTTAAATAAATTTGTTGCTGTATTGTGTGTGCGTGTGTGTGTTTGTCGCTATTTTAGCAGTTCATTACAGTAAACTGAACAATATCACGCAATATACGGATTGTTCGTTAGTTTACATTTAAAAGACCAATTCGTCACGTAAAAGCTACGTAAACTAATCGAATTTTCTCAGAGTGAGGCATTATCTATAATACGTATAACCCTTTGCGAAAGGGCATAGGGCTAGACATGCTTGAAGGCAGCGGTTTTTTCATTCGACGCGGAAAAACTTCAAACTTTCGGGAAAAATTGGGAAACTTTAATTTTCCCAACGCAACCCCGTCGACAATGGCAAAAACTTCCCAAATGTATCTTCTTTACATCTATATACATGCTAGAAGGGTGCGAATTTTTGCATTATGCCAAGGAAAGTCGCCTCAGGGGTCAACACTGACTGATTGACTGACTGATCAATACAAAACCTTACCATCTTCTAGATATGCTAGAAGGCTGCGGTTAATAATATTCTTTCTCAGGCGCAAAGCTAAGGATTGCTGCTCCAGAAGTCAGGGGGCGAACCCTCTAGTGGGCAGAGCGATAATTCAATATATAACCAAGTAACCATGACGACAGTTCAGAAATATTGAAAACTTTCTGTTTTCCCATCTCTTTTCCCTTGACCGATTTATTCTATTAACGAACTCTAGATCTCGTAGAAATCGGTGTTGTTGTAACACGTTACTGTTATCGTTACTTGTTCAATTATAAATTGGCCACAATTATGATCTATAGATCACTACAATTTTATTGGAAAAAAGGAGTCTGTAACGAAGAAATATCTTTCACGCATTAGATATAATATCCTTCCCAAAGGTGGAAAGAGGTAGAAAAACACTGTAAGTGCAAAACTATAAGTTTTTAAACAAAATTTTAAACAAATATCTAGAGCACGGTAGTGCGCAAGGCCGAGTTGAAGGTAATATCTATCCCTAAGGTGGAAAGAGGTAGAAAAAACTGTAAGTGCAAAACTATAAGTTTTTAAACATAATTTTAAACAAAAAATACTATTGATTGAAATATAGTTTATTTAAGGACGTTCATGCCTGAGGCTTGGTAGTAGATAAAAATATTTCTTTTAATGAATTGAATAGCTCAATTGTGTAGGTATCCTCCCTCAAAAATTTAAAACCTGTTGACGATCATTTCAAAGAGTAATTATCGATGAAAAATCAAACTTTTAACACAGTGTCTTATGGAGAACATAATTTGTTCGTACTTAAAATTATAATAAATATATTTTTAAAGTAGTCACCATAATAAATAATGTTTGTTAGTATTCTTTGAAATATGCAGTTTATATATTTGCATTAAAAAAATGGTGGTGGCGAGCGTTTGAATGAATTATTTAATAAAATTAAAACTGTTTTGTAAGGTTTGTTTTTGCCACTATATTTTGAAAACTGGCGACAGCGCACAGTAAAAAAATATACATATATATATATATATATATATATATATATATATATATATATATATATGTATATATATATATATATATATATATATATATATGTATATGTATATATATATATATATATATATATATGTATATGTATATATATATATATATATACGTGAATGTCATAAAAAAAGATAGTTTATTATCAGATCTGTCAAATTAAGTCAATTAAGTTAATTTCTAACATACATTTACTAATTAAAGGTAGTAATTTAATTAATTTGACTCTAGCGTAGCACATGAACGTTCTTAATCATATATTTATGTTAAAGAATACACGCACTGATAAAACATTCAGTATATACAGGAAATTTAAGGAATTTACACAGTTGGCTGTTACATTTCTTGTCTTAATGTTGCCGCACCCTGTTATAGAAATCCCAGCAAAAACAAAACTTTCGCCGACAAAAGTAGTGAAATAAATGTAAGGACCAAGTTGTTTAACAAAAGTAAAAAAAATGATTAGTATTTTATTGCGAAAGATTCTCCATGGTATGTCTTTAATGATCATTAGGTACAGGATATTTCATTTTTTACTTGGAAAGTTGTGAAATTTTATTACACTTCATATACAAAGAACCTGTGACCGCTAGGTCTGGTTACGGATAAATATATTTTCCATATATTTGTATACTCTGATAGCATTCTTGGTTCCTGAGATGCCTAAATACCGTCTCAAATCCTTCTTCTAAAATATAGTACGGTAGGCGTCACCAGCCAAGTAGCCGAGCGGTCTAAGGCGTCATGTCTCCGCAGTATGCAGTACTTGGAAACTGCGAGGCTATGGGTTCGAATCCCGACATCGGCAGTTTGTCAATTATAAAAAAAAAGGGGCGGTTAATTGACTAAACTGTCGGCGTATGGACAAGAACGAAGAAACCGGCTATGCTTGAGAAGGTTTTCTGCAGTTTCCTTCACGAACTCCAGATGAATATCGGCATAGTTCCTATCATAGTCGGCTGCAGCCGCATATCCTACCAATTCCTAGTCTACTCACAAATTCCTTCCACTCCACTCACATCCTCACATCCTAAGGAATCACAATTGACCGTATGGTCGAAGTGTAGCCCGTCCAGGGCAGCCTTTACAATCTACCTCTCTACGGTAGGCGTCTAAGATTAAACTTTCTCTGACGCTCTACCTTGCTATGTGATAGAAACATATAATACATATTCAACAAAATGAAATTTGTGCCCTTGTTAAAATCAATTTTTTGCCTCTTTGAGTTTGTCACAATTGTTTAAAATTAAAATTTATATACATTTAAAAAAAGGGGTGAAATTTAATATTAACAAAATATAATTTAATAATAAATATTGTATATAATTAACGTTATATAACATATAAACATTTATATTGTAAAATTCTCTTACGCTTTAACCGTTTTTTTTAAAGTTTCATATTATTATATAATTGTATATATAAAATAATTATAATAATATAATAGAAAAGCTAAATGAATACAGCCCATTTAACCATTATATTAGTGTTATTATTTAATTCATATCTAAATACGTATGTATGTAGTCATGAAATTCAAAAAAACTGAGCCAAAGTCTCCAACGATTCTCATGTATTGAAGACGTCATCTTTTTCAGTATATGTATGCAATTTGGAAAGTGTACAATTTTTATTTTCTCACATAAATTTATGAGCTTTTTAACAGATTTAATATACTCCAAAAATACATTGAATATACATTGTAAAGAATAATTATTTACATAAACGGCATTTTCCCACAGTAGTTTACAAAAGAGGTCTAGTAATACTAAACAGAAAACTACAATTTATAATGAAATTTTTGAAATGTACGAGTAAAGAGTATCTCTATACCTGAATTCCAAAGCTCCTAAAACATGATTAATAAATTATCGAAATAAAAAAAAAAAGAAAGTATTGTTAATTTTTAATTTAAACTTAAATCTCCGATATTTTTGTTAAAGTTACTAACAAAGAAGAAGTGTGTTCTTCTAACTTCTGACATAACGCTGCCTGTTACAGTTTCCAATAAATAAATTAATCTTCGTTACGCAGGAGCTATTTCAACTTAGCAAATTCCCTTAGAATACATCGTTTCTCTTTTGGAAATAGATCTTAATTAACTTTTCACTTATTTATGTCCATAAATAAGAGACGACCTATGACTATTACCTGTATATACTCAAGTTTTCTCAATTTTGGTCCAATTAATATCAGATGTGCTTTTGGTATTTCAAAGGCCAAGTTCGTTAGTGAATTAAATCGGATAACGGAAAAGCGGAGCTTAGAGAATAATTAATAATTTAATAATTAATAATTTAATTTCGAAATATGTATAAGTAGTAAAGTTGAAGAAAATCAACTTTACTATATTTCATTACCTTATCACTTTTACTAAAACCCTATACATAGATATTTAGGATTTTAATTTTTAACATAACTCTAGTATAAGAGAAAAAAATATCAGATACTGTTCTTTATTGGGGAAAATCGGAGGATGGTTAGGGGAGGGTGGCGGGTAGCGATATAAGGAAATCACCAAATTTGGTATATCTCTCTTGTTATGTACATTTTCGACCTCTTCTAGGCAAGATCAATAGTCATTTGGTACACAACCAATATGCTGTATTCCCCTAACGAGGAAATTCGCTAATAACAATAACTTTTTAGCGAATTTCCTCCAAAGAAAATGCAGCTATTGTTTTAAAATTTTAGAATGAGTACATTCCAATATCAAATAGGCATAACGGCTGCCAATTTTGGAATATCTATACAAACTGAGACCATACATACAAAGAAGAGTATTCAAGTATTCGTATATTGTGTTTGAACAGTTCATGGACGGTTGAATTATTTTTCAAAGCAACATTTTCAAAAAAATCTTATATCATTTAAAACAAATGTTTTTATTGTAAACAAGAGCTGGTACAAAGCTATACAAGCTTCCTGTTTGTCGAAGCTATCAAATGGGTTTTGCATCCGTCGACTAAAAGTACGGATCTTGGTTCCTTCATTTTTCCGTACAATTACCATCATATATTTTGATCAAATATGTTCGTATAAGGTTTCATAAAAGTAAAGAATACAATATTCATTGTATATTATTATGAAAATGCTTGGTTCGTATATACAGAGCAAATCTTGTTGAAATCCTTTTCTTTGAATTTTGTTTTCATCTCAAAGCTAAAGATTTTAAACAAAGTGAAACAATCGTATTGTTATATAATTGTGACAAAGATATGTGTATGTTTTATACCAGAAACAAATGAACGACGAACATACCGTTATAATAATCATAATCATCATAATATACCCATATATATATATATATATATATATATATATATATATATATATATATATATATATATATATTAGCACATATACATATATATTGAATTAGTATTCTACACTTCCGATGTTAATTTGTTCTCTTATCTGTTTAATTACTAAAATTTTCTTTGTATATTTTAACAGCTAATTGCCATTAATTAGTTTCTTCACAATATTATTATACTTGTGCGAGTGTGTGATATTGTACATACACATAAGAAAGAGTAAATGGAGCAGCTTTGAGATATATATTTATATATTTGAATAAAATGATCTTATAAAAGTCAGAAAACACACTCGTATATATCTTTAGCTTGTTCTACGAAAAATTTTTATTTAACTTTGTTTAATAACTTCAATAAAAATGAAAATTTTACTTCATTCTTAGAGCATCTTCTTTGGGATAGACGGAGGGTGTGAGAGCGTATTACAAATATTCTGGAATGATGAACAAGTTAATTAATAGTTGGTTTCGAAGCATATGCCAAAATGATTGAATTGTTCGAAATATCGTGACGAACACAATTTAATGGTTTCGAAATTTCTAAACCGTGTTTATCCATGATTTGTAACCTTTATCTAAATTTAAGAAAACATTCTTTTTGGAGTTCATATTTAAATTTTAATTGTTTTTTTCAAAATTGTCCAAAAATCTCTATATTTGTCTTTTTGTTGTATTGGAGATTTATAAATAAATAAATGCAGAAATTAGAATCAAAATGGTCCGAATAGTGAATCAAAAGTGACAGTATTGAAAGGTGCATAACTAAGTAAAAGTAATTATTCAGCTTGAAAATTTAGACAAAAAAGTATGTGTTAGTCAAACGCTAACGGTGATAGATTAGATTTAAGTTTTTTTGGAATGCAAGAACTGTCAACAAGGAAACAACAAAAATTTGCAGATAATATCGAATTAAACACTACAGAAATTTCACTTGTATGTATAAATTGATTGTTTGTATACATACATATATATATATATATATATATATATATATATATATATATATATATATATATATATATATATATATATATATATATATATATATATGTATATATATATATATATATATATATATTTATATATATTTATTTATAAATAAAAGATATATATATATATATATATATATATATATGTATATATATATATATATATATATGTATATATATATATATTTATATATATATATATATATATATATATTTATATATTTATTTATAAATAAAAGACCCCTTTATCAAGCTTTAATAATAAATAAATATTTTAATTTTATGGTCACTAATAATATGATTTTGAAAATATCTCTGAAATGATATTGAAGTGATTTATACAAGATCTCAGCACTTGTAACGATTTCAATTCTACCATGTTTGAGGTGAAACGTTTAATGGCTGGGAGTAAACTAAAAAAATCTGTTAAACTATCTGTCCTTTTTGTATTTATTATATTAATCTCACTCTGTTATTATATTCTAGATGGTTTGTCTTATATATTTTGATAGTACTGTTCAAGAAAAATTACATAATATTTCTAAATATTTTTAAAAATTTACCGGATTTATATATACATATATATATATATATATATATATATATATATATATATATATATATATATATATACATATATATATATATATATATATATATATATATATATATATATATAATTTTAATTTAACTGGATCGTTTTGACACAACTTCAAAACAGACATCAGTAATGACTGTATATTACAGAAGAATAGTATGTAGGACGTTGGAGTATACACTAGAAGAAGAAAAGGCATCAGTTTTTGGGGTAATTAGTTGTCAAGCTCATTAGTTGAGTGGATATTATATTACACATATTACAACTTATATGTATAATATCCCATAGTATAAAAAAATAAAAACTCAATAAGCATGTATAATTTATTTTTGTTACAAAAGTTGTTTGTTTAAATATCAGGAGAACAAATTTTTAATATAAATAACGAATAATAATATTAAAAACCATTCGTTTATCAAGAATTACCACAAAGTCGTAAGTAGTCGAGAAGTTTTTATGTTTTTAAATTATTTAAGTATATGTTAAATGTTTTTAAAAAAATATATTAAATTTCTTTCAATTGTGAATATTTAAAAAGTTGATTTTTATTTTTTATACAAAATTAGCACTTTTTATTATACATACAAAGTTGGTAACAAAGTTTTCTTTTTTTGGTGTAAATTAAATTAAAATTGAAAGTTTTTTTTCTTGAAAATTCATTTTACATGACAAACAAACGTAAACGTATTGAGTGAGGGTATTTATAAATTAAGATATATATAGAGTTCTAGTGATGCCGCGAGAGGCGAGACAAACAATTCCAGATGATAATAAGTCAGCGAGAGACCTAACGAAAATTAGAATTCTGATTTTCGATAAATAATCGTGAGACTGGCGATAGTACTCTCTTTCAATCCCTATAGATTTTTAATCCGTCAAAATGTACTAATCACAAACAAGTTAATCATTTTGGGTGGTAGTAATGTAATTTATCCAATAGTTTTCATTGAAAAATTTTTGCGCATGGTTTTTAAATTTATTATTAAAACAATTTATTTATTACATTTTTCAAAAATTTAATTAATGCATTTTTCAAGGAATTAATAATTTGAAAAATTTAAGCAATACATTTTTCCAAAAATTGATAATTAAATCAAAAATGAATTATCAAAAAAATGCACTTTTTGCAAATCTGGTTTCAACCTAGTTTCCTTAATTAATTAAGAATTAATTAATGGTGCCTCTATAAAAAAATGTCTCAAGATTTATCGTTCCAAAATCGTAACCTCTACCTACCCTCTTATGGAACTTGACTACTTAGGGAACACCCTGTATGTCTATGTCAAATAAAATATGGGTACCAATTTGAAAAAGAGAAATTGATCTTCAAATTTCCATGGATGCCTCCGCACAAAACTACTTTTATTAGGGTTATTTTTTCCAAAACCGTTTCCTTAAAGCAGTAATTTCCTGAAGTAGAAATCAGGATATATCAGTGAGAATACGTCATGCATACTAATTTTGTAAAGAGGTAAAGTTCTTTGTAAGTCTTTATCAGATTGTAGGAATAAACCAAGATATCCTGGTATGTTCGATCTGACACCTGCAACATAAAATTAATAAAAAGACAATTTTGAATTTCCTCAGGTAACCCAGAGAAACATTACAGGATAGTGCTGATTCATACGGTATACAAAAATTTTGCATTTCATGCATCGGTTACCTTGTGGCACGTACGCTAGAAATAGGCCATTTTTTCCAAAAAGTGAAATTTTTTCGAAATGGTCACTTATTTCGTAAAATATCTTCTAAAATACGCATCCCACGTCAAATATTATATGTAATATGTGCGCTGCGATGGTTATCTGCGCTGGTTAACTTATAACTGTTTTTGGTTATCTGCCGTTTTTGAGAGAACCGCTGGGCATACAGATACTTGTCTGATCTCAAATGAAAGCTAATTAAATTTACTATAAGTTTATAACATATAATATTTGACGTGGGATGCGTTTAGAATGCGTGGAATGCGATTTTAGAAGATATTTTACGAAATAAGTGACCATTTCGAAAAAATTTCACTTTTTGGAAAAAATGGCCTATTTTCTAAGAACTGTATCTGGGGAACCAATAGCTGTATAAAGCTTGTTTTAATCTTAAATTGTTGAAAATTTAGTCTACTTTAAAAGTGTATAGAATGACTATACCGGTCAGACCCTTTCTTCACTGAGATATTGAGCAAAAACTGAAAAAAGTCCGAAAATTTCATGGTTTTTTGGGTACACCGCCGCTAGCAAAACACTTTGGAAATTGCAAATCTGGTTTTTTAATATTGGTTTAGGTCCTAACAACATATAAAAAATTCAGAACGACCGGACCTTTTGCAAGCACGGATGTAGATCTTAACTGGACTATATATAAAATGATTTAGAATACAATCTATATACAGCTTGTATTTTAAAATAGACCCAATCTGTAGTCATTGTATAGTGTATCTATCGCTGTCTATATGTTACTATGTGATATGGTGTACTTTGTCACAAACATTTGCAGAGTGCAGTTTGGGTGTAATAGAGTACATTATACCATGGTTTACTGTGTATAGACAGTGATGTACACTCCCGTTCAACAAAATTGAACCAACCTGAAATATTAATTTTCTTCCATTTCATAAAACTCCTCAATTTTGTAACTCTCTGTATATTATTTATATATAAACAAAGATAAGTAGTATATTTATTAATTTTGAAAACAGAAATGGAAGTTTTATATTTGTTATTTATGTAAAAAAGTCAGTGATAGAGTAAGAATATGTAATGTAAATACATGTTAAGTGTTATATCTCCCTTTTACGTATAAAAATTAAATTAAATAAATTTTAAATTTATTGAACATTTATTTATTGAAATTTTAAATTTATTGAACAGTGTTTGTATTAACGAATTTCCTCCAAAGGAAATGCAGCTATTGTTTTTGCACCAATGTTGGAATTTCGTGAAAATTTCTTCAAATGTCCATGGATCCTAACTATTAGATATTAAAAATCAAAAATTTGTATAAATGTGTATATATATATATATATATATATATATATATATATATATATACATATATACAACATATGTACTTTTTTTTAATGTCTGTGGACTCTCTAGCGGTCACAGTTTTATTCCTATTCGAATGAAATTTCATATTTGAGGCACTTTTGGTATTCTATAGGTCAAGTTCATTAATGGGTAAAATCGGACGAGGGGAAATGGGGTTTAGAGGGAGAGGAAAACACAAAATTTGACTATCTTGCTTAGTATTTGAAAAATCGAAAAATTTATCAGGAGTTAAGTTGTAGGTACTAAGTTTTACTGCAATTTTGTTTCTTATCATTTTTCTGTTACACAAATATTTACAGAAATATTTACAATTAAAGATTGAAAGTTAAAATTATAAATATCTCTGTTCACATTAGAGTTTGAGAAAAATGATCAAGTAATGAATTGTAGCAAACTTGATTTTCTACAACTTTACTCCTTATACATTTTTCGATTATTCTAATATTAAGATAGATATTAAATATTTTTTGTTTGTTTGACACAAATACATGAAATATATTTTATTGTAAAAAATTTTGATTGTCGTTTCCATAGTTACTATAAACTATAATCGTTATACATCGATTTATTTTGGCTATTAATAAATTAGCACTATTTGGAATTTTTAGCGAAATTCCTCCAAAGGAAACGCAGCCATTGTTGCAAATACTAAAGTCATATCAGATATTATATTTCATTTTGATCACACTAAAATTATGACCGCTAGAGAGTGATTTATGTATTTTAAGGAAATTCGCTAAGTTTACGCAGCTTCTGCGTAACGAATTTTTTTTTTAAACAGACCCAATCTAGAAACTATAGTACATCTTTCACTGTATGTGCTTTCACTGTATATCCGTTACACCCAAACTGCAGTCTACAAATGTCTGTGCCAATTTACACCATATAATATTAACTGCATATAGAAAGATATAGATAGATACACTATACATTGACTACAGATTGGGTCTATTTTAAAATACAAGCTGTATGTTGTTCTAAGTACATGCTTCTACTTTTATTCAGCATCCCTCTGTATTAATTTTAGGCAAGATGAGAAACACATTATTCCGATCAGAAATATTATTTATATGTATGGTTCATTTAGTGAATACTGTTGTTTTTCAAGTTTTTGGTTAGCTAAAATACACCAGAATTAATAATATTTCGTATAAAAATAGGCTTGGTATATATTTATTTCAATTTATTATTAATTTCAAATCTTTGTAATTTGTTTGTTGACTTTGAAAGGTATTATATTTGTTTGAGAAAAGTTTCATCATTTAATGAAATTTCTTTTTAAAGTAAAATTTTATTACAGATTCATTCAAACTGATAAAATAAATTATTTATTACAGAGTTTGCAAGAAAAAAATGTTTTTTAGTTTTATTTGAAGATAAATTAGTTAGATATATTCGTATTGCTAACTCGTGTACATGTCGGTATCATAATATTCGTATCGTTTCTTTTCTTGTTGACCTTCATATGTGAAACGTGATCGATGTGATGTAATTTGAACGTCAGCTTTGAATTAGCACTTTATTACATGTGATTTGATTTTTTCCCGTGATTTGAATTTATTTAGTATTAACTGTGTTGATGTATAACTTTTCCATTAATTGACATATCAAATCATTATCGCGGCAATACGACATTGTGCGTGTTTGTTACAATTATGTCCTTAGTAAACTAAGTAAGTTTTTTAGGAATTTCAAGGACTGCATGTACACAGGTGATCAACGAGTGGTCAAATTCTAAACACCGTGATCACTGGGAAAAAATACTGCGACACGAGCTCGGGAAGGTACTGCTTCAGAGTGCAACACAGAGGCTACCTCTCGATGCCCTGAGGCTGAACAGGATGCAACTGCGGAGTGTTACCGGATTCATTACCGGGTATTATCTCCTGCGGAAGCATCTTCACACAATGGGACACCATAACGGGTCCATTATATGTAGATTGTGTGGCGAGGAGGAAGAAACATCCAGCCACATTATCTCTGACTGCGAACCTCTAGATTACAGCAGATACAGGATATTCGGTGCATCTCACCCCGAATATATGAATCATCGGAAGGACCTGATAAGCAAGCATCAGGCTATTGCCAACATATGGGTGAAGCGAATCTCGTCGGACTGAGGTAGAAGGGGGAGGATAATAGACCATAAGGTTGAAGTGCAATATTTTTTAGACCCCAAGATGTATCTATCTATCTAAGTAAGTTTTTTACCAGGACAATTTACAGGTGCTAAGAAACTTAAGACTATGAAGCTATTTTGCTTACTATGTAGTGATGCCGCGAGACGATATGAAACGAGAGTAGGTAGCATGTCTCTTATATTGTATTGACATGTTAAAGTTTTCTATCGTCTCGTTACGTTTCGTTTTTATAGTTTTGTACTTGAGTAAAAATATTTATTATTACCGGTTGGTTGATATGTTTAGTAAGTTGAATTGAAAATCTATAGAAAACAATCAACCATTTCCACCCAAAAAGTTTTGCTGTTTTGTGATACTGTTTTTGAGAAAATTTTAACAGATTAAAAATCTATAGAGATTGAAAGAGAGTGCTATCGTCTGTCTCTCGAATATTTATCGAAAATCAAAATTTTTGTCTCGCCTTTCGCTAACATATTCTTGTCTCGTCTTGTTTTTTTCGCCACTCGCGGCATCATAGTCATAAAGTAGAGATATTATTTTAATATTCATGCCTGAGAGAAATTCGCTGAACTTGGATTCTCAGAGGGGAATTTTTTTAGACTTAGTTTAATAAGGTCTTTGTTGTTCCAAACACGCCCAATGTATTCCCTTCCTAGATATTCTAGATGAATCCCCAATGTAAGCGCCGAACATGTATTATGTTACATGACATACTATGTGTCAAACGAGAGTGCGCATTTCCAAAATAAATTCACAGTCATGGTAAAAACAAGTTTTGTTAATGAATCGGTGTCTTCGAGAATAATTAAACCTCACGATTATCTCCAAATAGACCAAACAAGAAGGGGCAAAATAAGGAAAACATTAGATCAATTTTTAACAGAAGTTCATTACCCAAATTACAATCTACCTATCTACTGATTAATCACGCTTGAACATGTAAAAAGTTGAAGTTTCTCTAAAAGCCTCTAATTGATTGGGTGGGGAAATTTGTAAATAGCAGAGCAGAAAATATTTCTATGGACTCTCGCGTGCGACTACTGTAGTGTTATTAGTTTCTCAGTATGTTTTGTGTTATTTCCTCCACTTGACCAGAATTAACTCCAGAGATGATATTTCAGTTCATAACGTACCACATGAAAATCTGTGTGTATGTGAAACTGATTCCTGACAAATGTGACGTAACGTTTTTTTCGTTAAAACAAAACTGCAGAAAATAAAATGTTTTCAATATGAAGGTTATTTGAGTGTCTAAATGGAATTTTTGCATGCACAAAATCTTTTGATTTTGCTATGTGAAATTTATAAATTAAATTAAATTTCAATATCCTCTTGATTTTGAACTTTTTTATATCTATTCATTTTTTTATCCAGTATTGATTCTTTAGAAACATAACGAAGTTTTTTCTGTCTTCGTTCAGGTTATTGTGCCATCGATATTCTTACATCACTTTCATTTTTTAACATAATATATTTGTCTGTAGTAAAAGATTTTCTAAATTTTCAGTGGATTGAATATTTATGAAAAATCAATTTGGATATAAACGTGCCACAAATAAAGATTTATGTTTAAAAATTTTTTCTAGGAAATCAGAAGTCAGACCCTGCTTTTTTGCAAATATTAACATTTTTCACATATTTTGAGTAAAATCATGTAAAACCATTTAACCCAAATTTATAACAAGTTTTTTTGTATCATTACAAATAAAGGGTTTATAAAAAATCTGCCAATAATTAATTTTGAAACTTTAAGGGTATCAATCTTTAAGTTCTGGAGGTCGGATCTTGGAAATATTGATTTTAGGTGCAAATAGTTAAAAAAGAAGAAAGGTTCAATTCAGATCCGTACCATAGATTTGTTGTGAAAACGTCCTGTGTATGATCTTTAGACCCCGATGGGCCAGCTATATATGTATTCGATTTCGCCGTTTTTTTTATATATTGCCGTAGTTCTTGCATTCGTTCGCTACTGTACTTTTGACTCTCGTTTGATTCCTATTGACGCGAGCTTTCGTATGATAAGTGTTTTTTTATAACGCATTTTTTATTGTTTGATTTGCACTACTATGCCTAGTACTACTTCGTAAGCTCTTCACATTGAGACCAGAATCAAAATCTTAGCTAAAGGCGTTTTCACGCTAAACCAATTTATAAATCTACACTAAACTTATTCGTAACCATTTTCACACGTATGCGCCTTCGCTGGTACGATGACGTCATAGACAAAACAACGCGACAGATACGTAAATATATGATCCATCTGTTGTGGACTCCACCATTGTAAACGTATTATTAGTCTCGAATTTATTACCGATTGAAATCCGAGTGCAACAAAAGAATAGACTTTTTCACATCAAAAAGGATCTTCTATGATACCTAAAAGAAAGTCCTTACCTAGCCAAACATATCATTAGAACGAATATGTCACCACGAAGAACAACTTTATTTGAATAAAGCTGTTCTATAAAACTATCAACTTTATTTTAATAAAGAAAATAATTATAAGTTCAGTAAGTTGTCTATGGATTTTTATGCATAGTAATCGAATTGTATAAACAGTTTTGAAGCTTTTTATTTCCAGTTACAAATAGATCAAAATTGATTTGGTTCTTTTCAGCTAGCATTAAATGCACAATGATTACTAAAGTGTGCCCCTGAGATCTGAGCAGAGCAGCAGTATAAGCCAATAAACTTTATCATTGGAAATCTGCTGCTATTTATTTACTATCCTTCTACTTTTTAAAACATTTTATTGACACAAAAATAGGGAAGGATAACATGGTAAGGAGGAATGGGTCAAAAAAAGTCAAGAAAATGTATCCTTGGATAGCCCCTTCATACGATTTCCATTGCTTTAATAAAAAATACAACAATCCATTGGAATTTGTCATTTAGCCTCCGTACTAAGTTTATTCATAGAAATAAGGCAAAACTGATGATTCAATTTATCTAAAAACAACATTTCCTGACAACTAAACAGTAATGGTCCTGGATCGGTCGATCCACGGTCACAGTATTACAATAATATAAATGAAAGATGAACAAAATATATTTTTTCATCTTCATCTAATTTATATATATATATATATATAGATATATATATATATATGTATATATATATA
Organism: Nineta flava; assembly: GCA_963920215.1. NCBI lineage: Eukaryota > Metazoa > Arthropoda > Insecta > Neuroptera > Chrysopidae > Nineta > Nineta flava. The sequence continues at coordinate 32,197,410 of OY986040.1, read as the reverse complement.
TATATATATATATATATATATATATATATATATATATATATATATATCAATTTATATAAAATGTAACATATGTAGTATGTTTTCTTAAAAACATTTTCATTAAATCGAAAAAATGAATGGGAAATTTTTATATGAATTTCTTTTTATATATATTTTCTAATATTGACTTTATCTGGGAAATATTGGATATGAAAAAGAAACTGTTAAATTTATAAAAGTCATTTATTATACGAATTGCGTTTGCCCAATTGGACATTTTCTTTAGCAACATAAAGAATGTCGTCGAGATCATCAACGTAATGTCTGTATACCAAGGGTTTTTTTTTAAATGAAGGGGAGTTATTTCTAAATTTATATTTTGTCTTGTATTTTATTTCTGTTTCATATAGTTGTAATTTTTATTAATATTTGTTTATTTGTGTATACTTAAGCGTCAACATAACGATGTTTGTCCAAATTCCTTTCGGTTACGTATGACAAACTGTAGAAGACTTTAACATATACTAGTCAGACAAATTTCATTGTCATTGAATTTTTAATTAAATTAAATACTGATATGAAAAAATTAACTCGTCAACCAGGAATCGAACCTCGGCTCTGGATATCTAGTCCAGTATGCTTCCACTACACCAAAGACGACTGTGACGTAATAGCCAACTTTTTCATATCATTCTTATTTTTATTTATTAAGACAGTATTACTTCTGTCGAAGTTATTATTAATTTGTTTATTTGTGTATACTTAAGCGTCATACTAAGTTAAAAGTTGACTTGAAAGTAATATTGTCTATACCAGTCCCAGTGGTCGAGCTGTTAAAGACGGTATGCTTGGAACTGGCAGGTTACTGGTTCAGTTCCTAAAGAGGGCAGTTTGCCAATTAAATTAATTTAAAAAAAATCAATGTTGCATTTAATTGACTAAACTATCGGCGTGTGGACAAGAACGAAAGTAACCGCCTATGCTTGTGAAGGTTATCTGCAGTTTCCTATCACAATCTCCAGGTGAATATCGTCAATGATAGCTGAAGTCGCACAACCACTACCAGTTCCTAGTCTACATACAAATTCTTTGTCCTTTACGGGTCATTAAAAAACGAAGCGAAGCTTCTATCTCCTATCTACTGCTACCACTACAGAGCTCCAGGTTTCGATACCTGGAGCTTTTCTTATTAACATTAAATAAAACATAATTCATATGCTTTTATCACCTGTTACTAATTTATCATTTTTCTAAAGTAAGCTCAATCGTTTCAGTTAAGGAAAACATTCCTTAATTTCTTATTTTTCTTCTAGAGGTAGATTGTAAAGGCTGCCCTGGACGGGCTACACTTCGACCATAAGGTCCATTGTGATGGCTTAGGATGTGAGGATGTGAGTGGAGTGGAAGGAATTTGTGAGTAGACTAGGTATTGGTAGGATATGCAGCTGCAGCCGACTATGATAGGAACTATGCCGATATTCAAAACTATGCCAAACTGCCGATGTCGGGATTCGAACCCATAACCTCCCAGTTTCCAAGTACTGCATGCTGCGCAGACATGACGCCTTAGACCGCTCGGCTACTTGGCTGGTAATTATTTTTCTTCTAAGTTACTTTTTGTAATTAACCGAAATTTGTAATGTAATTACATAATTCTTATTATTACATCTATAAGAGTGAGTTGCACTAACATTCTTTACACAAAATACTTCGAAGCTATTTCAATTTTTCTGATTCGGGGAGATAAGAACTCGGTCATAGAGTAGTTAAAAGATCCTATCTATAGTGGTTACCGAGAAATGATACACCAACTGATTCACGATCATCAAAACTTTAAAGTTCATTATTGCAGACCTACAAACTAGAATTCGGTAGAAATGTAGATCTGAGGGCACAAATAGTACATAACTGTGGCAATGGACAAAATGACTAGTGAACAGATAGGTTATATTACATTTAATCACCGAAAGTGTTAATAGAAATATAAAAAATCAATATTTACGAACAAACCGATATATTCATCTATTAGAAAATTTCAAATTTGGAAAATCAAATAGAAAATTCTGTTATATATTCAACATGATTGTTACGAAACTTAATGGCTCTGCTTTCACATTTATTACCATCTAATATTAACAATTCATAATTCCTTTGTGAATATTTTTAGAACTTTCTGTACTTATGTGTGTATTGACTGTTCTGTTTTTCTTTTTCGAACATCATCTATTGACATGATGAACTACCCAATATTCGGTCAAGCGTTCGTTTTCTGAAACATGTGTATATTTCGATCATTTAATAATATGATATATATAGTTATATTCACTAAAATAGGGCAGAATGTTAGTACCGGGTGTGTCAATTACATTATATTATCATACGCTTGTTCAAGCAACGCTTTGTTAATGTGGTAACAGATTTTACTGCTATTTTTTTAACAAATATAATAATCAACACAAATTTCATCATCAGTGTACGTATTCCTTTGTAAAAACGAAAAAAGATGCATTATAGTTTAAAAAAATTGTTTGGGTATCATTGGCTTCTAAAAACATTGATGCATGACAAAAAGTTGAAAATCGTAAAAAACTCTAAAAACGTTACACTTGAGAACACTTTTTTGGAATAAGACTTGATTGCACCAGTTGCCACCAACATGCTGCACATATAATACAAGTACATTCCAAACTTAGATTGAAGGGCAATTAAATGCAGGCACGGATATTGAGTTAAAAGTTGGGGAGGGGAACAGACTAAAAAAGCATTAATTAGAATAAGTAAAAAAAATTCGTTACGCAGAAGCTGCGTTAACTTAGCGAATTGTCTTAGAATACATAAATCACTCTCTAGCGGTTATAATTTTAGTGTGATCAAAATGAAATATAATATCTGATATGACTTTAGTATTTGCAACAATGGGTGCATTTCCTTTGGAGGAAATTCGCTAAAAATTAAATTTATTAATAGCCAAAATAAATCGTATAACGATTATAGTTTTAAAATATATTTCATGTATTTGTGTCAAACAAACACAAAATATTTAATCTCTCTTAATATTAGAATAATCGAAAAATGTATGAGGAGTAAAGTTGTAGGAAATCAAGTTTGCTACAATTCATTACTTCATTTTTTTCAAACTCGAATGTGAACAGAGATATTTAAAATTTTAATTGTAAATATTTCTGTAAATATTAGTGTAACAGAAAAATGATAAGAAACGAAATTGCAGTAAAACTTAGAACCTACAACTTAACTCCCGATAAATTTTTCGATTTTTCAAATATTAAATTAGATAGTCAAATTTTGTTTTTTCCCTTCCCTCTAAACCCCATTTCCCCTCGTCCGATTTTACCCATTAACGAACTTGACCTTTAAAATTCCAAAAGCGACCCAAATAACCAATTTTTTTTTTAGAATAAAACTATGACCGCTACAGAGTCCACAGACATTTTAAAAAAAGTGCGTATGTATATATATATATATATGTTTATTTATATATGTATATATATATATATGTACATATAGGTATATATATATATATATATATATATATATTTATATATAAATATATATATATATATATGTATATATATATATATAAATATATACATATATACAAATTTTAGCGATAGTGATTTTTAACATATCTAATAGGTACTATCGATGGACATTTGAAGAAATTTTTACGAAATTCCAACATTGGTGCAAAAACAATAGCTGCATTTTCTTTGGAGGAAATTCGCTAAAAAGTATTTTCTTACTTGCAAGGTCTTTGTATAAAATCTTATAATTCTAGAAACACCTGTACATTATATTGTAATAACTTGATACATACTGTACTTATGTGAATAGGTAGATATGTCATTTAATAATAAATAATACCAATAGAATTACAGAAAGAAAAATTGGAATAGTTTTCTACATAGAACGAATACAAGTGAATAACGATGGTAGGTGTCTTTATGTTTGGTACATCCAAATACAACGATCTTTTTATCTATATGTGGCGGTACTTCAAATAGATAAAATATATATAAATGTATGTCGCATTTTGGAAATGTTTGCTCAAAATTTATTCTTTTGAGATTTTAAATTAAATTTAAACTGTTTTGTTTGTTACGAAAGCACATTACCATGACATTCTGCATGAATTGGGTAGCGTATAGAAGTTATTCTACAATGTTCTCTATAATCGAAGGAGGGAAAAAAACAGATGCAGGCGATGACTATGCACGACCCGCTGATGCCAAACCCAACTGGAATAAGCGTTTCACTTTCAACAATATTGAGAACTCATGGCAATCGGTGGGAATGAAGTCTAGAATGTACGTAATTTATTACTACTGAAAAAATCCTATTGTTTAATCAATCATTATCAATTCATGAGTAACAAAGATTTGATATAAGTTTCATCTAGAGCACGGTAGTGCGCAAGGCCGAGTTTAAGGGTTAATTATTCAAAAAAATTGTTCAATGATATTTTTAAAAAAATTAAGAATAAAGACAACTATCGGAAGAAAACCAATTCAATAACATGGCAGAATTTGGTATGCAACGAAATAGTTTTTATGTCAAATAATTATTTTTTCTAAATTTTGACAGTTTTAAAAGTGAATTTTTCTATATTTTAAATTTATTTACAAATAATTAACTCCAAATTTTTTTAAATGCAGATATTTCTATAGAAACTATAAACTATATTAGGGATCTGGACCGAATGTAACTTCGGGATTGGTCAGTAAACAGCTATAACTATGAAACAGTTTAGAATTTTGTACATTTGATACTTTTTCTTCGAGTCGTTAGGATAATTTACCTTGGTTCTTCTCTTATCATTACTTCGCTATTTATTATAGTTTTCTCCAAATAATTCGGACATACAGACAACATATTTCCCTTTCATATATGGAGATTATACTGCACACTAAAACGGGAACCAGATGTCGTGGCCAAAGTGTTCAGTTATGAACACCACGAAGTTAACTATAAATAAACTCTAATTCGGTATAATGTCTAAATTGTTCGTATTTCCGAAACTATTGACAATAGCCAAGAAATGTAATAGACAATACATCGATTGTAGAAATGTTGTTAAAAAAATTTCCATACGTCAAACGCTTATTCAGAAAATTTTGCGGTTTTTTATTGGTAGTGAATGCATATTCAATTTGGTTTTCATATCAGCGGGTATCACATAGTCACCGGCAATATATGTTTATGTATTCCCCCAGCCTAAAAGAATGTGATGAATAGTAAATGGTAATTGATATCCACTATCGAACAAACCAAAATTACGGCTTTTACTCGGATATAAAGCCTAATGAAATACAAAAGCCGTATTTGTGACTTTGCATACTTGTATAAATTCACGTCGACATCAAAGAAACACAATACCTGTTTCAAACAGTGTCAAATTATCAATTGTACCCAAAAAACGTTGCCGAAGTTGCCTGCCATACAAATAGAAAATATTTTTTGTATTTAAAATTGTTATATTCTCCCCATTTTAGCTAGCAGGAGCAGCTTTGGCGCATTAAAAGCGTTTCAAATGTTTCATAACATTGTGATTGGCCCATACAGGTCAATTCCCAACACATTTTGTTTTCATCCAGATTTACTACATTATCTATCGCTTTCATAGAAATAATAATTATAAAACGTATAAATATGGAACACAAAAATGGAAAATAAAAATGGAACACTGGTGATGAAATACAAATTGTTAGATCGATGATATTTATTTACTGCCTACGATTACATTCGTCTGAATAAACAGTTAAAATGAACCACACTCAAACTAGATGTAGAATAATCAAAACAATGAATGAAAATATAAAAAATGATACCCGTTGAAAACAACAAAGATTTTAAATGTAATATAGGTTTCAAAAAATATATTTTATATAGATCTTTTCATAACCCATTCCTTGGTATTTTTACCACCCCTTTTTTGACTTATTTAACGCTTTTGTGTTTATTTGTAACTTATTTTCAAAGTCTTGTAGGGCCTACAAACGAGGAACATTGTGCAGCAACCTATTATGTTGCAAATGTGAATAGTGGTTGCAGGAACAAAAAACATGCCCTTGAACGGTTGCTGTAAAATTCAAGATTATTTGATATTTTGTAGGAGGAGTTAAATGTTCCTGTAAAAATTGGTCATATTATCTAATATTTTATTATGTTTTATTACCTAGATTGGTTACAATTTACATTATATATTTTATTATTTGTAATAATAATATATAGATATTATCCAATACTAGTTTTATACATATAAATAAACTAGAATTACTAGATACATACATATAAATAAACTATACAAATTAAATAAAATAGATAGAGGCAAGATGAGAAACGATTGAATTAGCGTCATAAAATAATAAAATAATAATTTTATGTTCCATAATTTTGGTTGCACGTCTGTACAGAAAATATTTTGTAGGCGGAGTTCAATGTTGCTGCAACAGTGTTCTGCGTCTGTTTCATACTTTAAGGTAGATCCACCATTGACTTGTATAATCAGGACAAAAAATCGGCTTGCTTTCATTATAGAAGAAATACATATAAACACATACACAACACATACAAATATTCATATACACATTAATGTAATTAAGAAAACAAAAAACATTTTAACTATTATATGTCGATTACAAAACGGTAAAACGCGACTTTGATTTTTTAAATTTTTTAAAGATATATTTACTCTCCTGTTTTTTTTTTTTTTAATTTCTGTCGAGTTTTTTTTTAATACTACAAATAATATAGCTTCTAATAAGACAGAATGATTACTTTATTATTAATTGTCTCGCGTTCTAAACGGTTAAAAATTTTGAAATTTCGGGAAAACGTTAATTTTACAAAATCTGTCGAAAAGTGATTTCATTCTAGAACTACCTTGAGTGTTTTGTCACAACTTCTGAAATATCTGCAATTACTCTTGATTACGAAAGCGTATATGCATCTTTGAACACTACTTTGTATTTTTATACGTGTAAAAAGTAAAATAAACAGTTCATGCATCAATTGGAAGGGATTAACGGTAGTAATTTGTATGAATTTTTTTACCTTCCCATCGATGTTGTTAGTTGTTAGTAAAACCTCGATGGTTTTTATCAAAACAACACCTGGAAATGACAAATGCACATCTAGATGCCCATTGTATTGTAAATGAACTTTTTATGATGTTTCCAAAAAAAATTCCCTGGGATTTAGTCTTGTTTAAGAACACCGTAATAACGCGGAAAATTTGATAAATCGACGCAAAATATTCTTCGTGCCAGCGCGGATCTATGGGGAGAATAGTGGAAGAATAGTACCAGGATTCAAAACTACTAGATGAATAGTACCAGGAATAATAGGACCTATGGGGAGAATAGTACCAAGATTCTAAGCAGTTTATTAATCTTGAAAAAATTGTATCCAAATATTAAAGTCATGTTGCAAATACTGCTACAATTTTCGAAAATTCAATTTTTCTTTTTAGTTTTTATTAGCAGCCCCGCCCCAGCTTCGCACGGGTAGCACTAATTATCTAAAATTTTTTATTTCCGATCCTTATGAAACTTCACAGGATCACCCGCTGGACTAATCTGAAGATTATCTGAAAATTTCATCAAAATCTGTCCATCCGTTGTAGAGTCCATAGGGAACATACATGCTCACATCGATTATATATATATATATATATATATATATATATATATATATATATATATATATATATATATATATATATATATATATATATATATTATATATATATATATTTATATATATATATATATATATATAAACCAGTGTGGCCGAGTGGTCTAAGGCGTTATGTCTACGCAGTATGCCTACTTGGAAACTGGGAGGTTATGGGTTCGAATCCCGACATCGGCAGTTTGTCAATTATTAGGGGGGCGGTTAATTGACTAAACTGTCAGCGTTTGGCCAAGAACGAAGTAACCGAGTATGCTTGAGAAGGTTTTCTGCAGATTCCTTCACAAACTCCTGATGAGTATCGGCATAGTTCCTATCATAGTCGGCGGCAGCCGCATATCCTACCAATTTCTAGTCTAAACTCAAAAATTTCTTCCACTTCACTAACATCCTCACATTCTTAAGCATCACAATGGACCTTATGGTCGAAGTATAGCCCACCCAGGGCAGTCTCTACAATCTATCTATCTATATATATCTAGATAATATGTTCAATGTTGAGTCTTTGAGAAACTTCAATCTCTGACCCTCTAAAAAACTATATTTCTAGATCCACGCCTGTCTTCATGTAGAAAAATAAAAAACTGTACATCTCCTTAAGAGACGGTCAAACTTTATGCCAACATTCAACTTGGTCTTATATCAGACATCGGACGTCGGATTGTTATATATATGGAATTCTCTCATGCCAATTTATTATACTTGACTTACGAAAATACAAATTAGATAAAGTATCATCAATCTACGTATGTATGTATCGACGGACGATCATTTTATATCGAGTAGTCTTCTGTACAAGTACTATCGCGTTCAATAGTGATGTACCATGCCAAAACTTTTACAATCGATTTGTATAGAATCTAAAAGTATTCCAATCAAATAAGAATTCAACCTGCGAGTGAAAGTACGCACTAAAGATTGGTTAAGAAGTATCATATTATTGCGTGTCCGCGACTCAGTATATTAATGGTCGCAGGTGACGGATATTAAAGGTTCTTATAACACTTGTAGGACGTAAAAACTTGCACACATTGGTCCTTGTATTTTTTGTACGATCGCTCGATCTTGAGGTATAGCGCAGAGAGTGGATAGTAATAGTAGTAGTGTTAGCAGTGGGGAGGTGGAAGCTAGGCACGTAGGCCTTCCTAGGTCTAACTATCTGGAGTTTTGTGGAAGAAAACTGCAGAACACCTTAACAAGTATCGCCGGTTACTGTCGTTGGTGTCCATACGCCGACAGTTTAGTCGATCAACTGCCGCATTAAGTTTTTTTAAATTAATTTAGTTGACAAATTGTCGCCGTTGAAAATCGAATCAACAACCTCCCAGTTCCGGGTTCAGTACCTTAAACAACTGAATTATGAATTATCTTATATAAGTTGCGCAACTCCCGCTCACTGCAATGTTACTCGAAATCGGATTGTTATAGGAAATTATTTTGTAATAACTTTTTATGATATATGACGGATATGTGCAAGCAACCGATTTTCGGTACCTTTGGCCTTTAATGTATTGACTCGCAGACCCGAGATAATATGTGACATCTTTACCATTCACTGAAATGCAAAAATGTACCTTGCTTTTCTTTCATTCAGGGATTCAAACTTTATTTCACTACAGAAGATAAGTATCAACTTTTGACCGAAACATTTTTGAAACTCGAATGAATACAGCACACATCAACTATAAAATTTTTAACAATGTACACTCCCGTTCATTAAAATTGAACCAGGTGAAACATTCTAAGTGTTATTGTTTGTAATATACATGTATTTTGGAATATATACGCTTAGAATGTGACTTACTAGTGGTTCAATTTTTAAGAACGGAAGTGTACATAACTTTTGATCACGTTAATACATATAAATACCTGCTTCCATTTTAATTTGAACATCAGAAATACATTTTTATTTGTTTAATAAATCACAGTTTTGAGCTTACCAATGCATGGAGTGAGTTAATTAAAAAATATTTGCTATTCAATTTGAAATATGAATGAATTTTTAAAGATTTTCGAACGATATAATAACTTAAAAAAATGTAACAACTAACTGAGTTTATTATTTTAATATTCCATCTATATTGAGTTCCTTATCAGACACATACACAAATATATAAAAATATGGATAGTGTACAGTTGTTTGAGTTGAAATTGAAGGAAAACTGTTCATATAATGAAAAAACGTTTCAAACAAAAGCTGTTTGCTTTTTTGACGTGAAAACGTTTATTCTTTCGTTACACTGGTGGTCGATCGAACATTTTTGTGTTACACCATACTGTCAAATTCCAACTGTCAATAACTTTGAGAATAATAAAGCGACGAGAGAAGAGAGACTTAGATGGCTTATCGGCATATAAGAAAACAGAAAACATTTCACAAAAACATATACGGTGCGGACCTGCATTGCGCCATATTTCTTTTTTTTAAAGATATTAAAAGAAAGTGTTACGCGCATTCATTATTCTATTTTGGTTTTATCATGTAGAAATACATAGAAAAATAGAGTTCTTATAAAACTTATGGTAGCCGAGCGCCAGTCAGGAACATTCAAAACACGGTTCCTTATACTTCGAAGACCTTAAAAAATGGGATATTCCAAAATTAAACTGATGAATTTCTCTCTCAAAGTTCGTGTACTTCCAGTTCTCCGGAGTAAACGAAAACGTGTGTCGCCTATTGGCTATTGGCAACGCACTTCTTGTCAGAAAGTGGAGATTTTTTGTGTGCATGCTCTAAACTTAATTATGACCTTCAATTGGTAGAGTTATCATTTTAGATACACGTGCTATAACCAAACATTGACAAATCAATGTGGAAGTCATTTATACATTTTCTTTCTTAGCTGTAATGTTCACGACTATATTTTCAGCCAGAAATTACTTTTTTTATATTTTAGTAGTTTTTTGATGAGAGTTACATAAAACATCAGATCAGACTATCCTGTCCATGTCATCAATAAAAGCATCCTTACAAGAAAAAGAGACAAACCCAATGTTTTTGTGTGTTTATTGAGGTCATAAAAAGTTGACGAATGGAATAAAAATTTTTACTACCAATTGTTTGGAAAAAAAAAGACAGTCAGTTATATTGAGAGTAGTGAATGAGTGACTTCTGAAATAATTTTCCCTGATGTTATTTATTTTTGGATATATATATATATATATATATATATATATATATATATATATATATATATATATATATATATATATATATATATGTTTATATATATATATATATATATATATATATATATATATATATATATATATATATATATATATAAATATATATATAGGTGGCTAGTAAGTCGGTCTACTCCGTGAAAAGAATTATATTTCAGCTAATTTGAAAGAAATTATTGTGCTAAATTTGAAAAAAAACTAAATTAAGTTCTCGTTGTTTTTTTTATATGTGAGGCATCATTTGATTCGAAGGTATAAACTTTCCACAGGTTATAAGTCAGAGGTTAGAACACAACTTTCTAACAAATATATGTGAACTTTCGGTGACAAATAAATCCTGTTCATAGAATTGGCAACCAACATAAATGAAGATTATTAATTTTTTAAGTACTTTGTCACAAAAAGAAAAATTTGATTAAATGAAATATTTAAATAAATAATATGAATATCGGCACCTATTGTCGAAAGATATTCCAAATTCACTTGTTGAACAAGTTGTTTGTTTATAGGGTTATGGAACAATAAGCTTATACTCGCGGCTCCGCTCGTGTTTTATTGTTTATCTCCAGCTTCCTTATTTTATGACCAAAATCATCTATGTAATTTCCTCCTGCTTCCATTACTTTAGCTGTTTATCTTCTCACCGCTTCCACTACCTCAAATATTTATTGACACTTCCACAAAATTTCTCCCACTTAATTTTATCTAGTAATCATAAACTAATCATAAACTTAAAAAAAAAGTTTCATTAAAATCGGCGCAGTAGTTTTTGCGTGATGCTCCAACAAACAAACAAACAAATAAACAGACGTTTTTAACCCCCGACACAAAAAGTTATAAGTTTGAAGTGGCTGTGTGTTTGTCTGTGGCATTGCAGCATTCAAACGCGTTGACCGATTTGAATTCGGTTTTTTTATTAGATACCGTGAGGAAGCCAGCTCACGGTGGTTCTTAGCTGTGTTTGATAATTGGTTCAGTCGTTTGAAAATTTCCAGTTCTTCCATGATGATGGTATAGGCACATTATTAACATTATGATTTTACATATAAATTTCGTGGAGGTAACGGGAAGTTCTTATTATACTTCGTATTATTGCGCTGGGGGTTTTTTAAATTCTTTATTTTACTTTTATAATAGTAGAGATATAAGTACGATTTTAAACATTATGTATGTAAATATTTTATTAAAAACTAGGAACAAATGTTAATACAAATTTCGATGTTTATTTAAAAAATCTTGAAAAAATTTTTCATGTGAATTATATTTTTTTGGAAGAATACGGTGAAATTGGTAACAATTTTACTATTTTCGAAAGTTTTTGAATCGAAATTATTTCTGTCATTTCGTCGTCAAATTTTGTTTGACTTATAGAAACTGAAATCATCGCAACGACATTTAGTAGCTGAAAATTACAATTGTTACTTGTACTTAATGTGTTTATTCATTGGTTATGGCCACTAAAAACAAAACACTAGTAAAATCTTATGCTTTAGGAGTCAATGAACTGAAAACAACTTAATTGTAACTCCCGATTCAAGGACTCAATTTATCGCAAAGTATCCATAATGTATAATCTGGCGGGTATAGGTCGAATTACTAATGAACGTGTATATGGGCATACCCTTTAGGTGTGTATATAATACAATTCTTATTTTTCAAATTAACTCCATAGACCGTCAGAAAAAAAAATGCCGTATCATCTTTTTTTTTCTATTTCAAACATATTTTTATTCTTTCTTTAATATTTAATACCTTCTACACTACTCTCTAACGCCTGTTACGAATCGATTATACAATACAGCAAAACATCTATATACGCCTATATTAATTATTTGGATGAAGCTAGCATTCCGACATCCGGATTAGTCTTAATACCGGGTCTATTTTGAATACCTGTTAAGGACGTTACCTTAAACTGGTAATCATGTTGGGTTACAAATCTTTCATGATTGAATCCAAAAGTACATAGATTTCATACAATTTTTAAATTTAGTAAAAACTTTAATTATTACTTATAGTTTTAGCCCGTTTATGAAAAACTGGATCACCTTACCGGCACCGGCAACAGTTTTTATTATTATTCTGCAGTTTTTTTATTATTACTTTTATTATTATTCTGCGTCTAAAAAACTTCATATATTGCTAAAAATATTATATTACGTTTAGCCATTTATTTTATAAGACTGTTTCTATATAAATATATA
>OY986040.1:31984331-32181831 GCA_963920215.1 Nineta flava | reverse complement strand
GTGTATACTTTTTTTCATATCAGTATTTAATTTAATTAAATATTCAATGACAATGAAATTTGTCGAAGTATATGCTAAAGTCTTCTACAGTTTGTCATACGTAACCGAAAGGAATTTGGACAAACATCGTTATGTTGACGCGAAAGTATACACAAATAAACAAATATTAAATAAATAAATCACTTCTACAGAAGTAATACTGTCTAAATAAATAAAAAATTAGAATAATATGAAAAGGTTGGCTATCACGTCACAATCGTCTTTGGTGTAGCGGAAGCATACTGGACTAGTTATCCAGAGGCCCGAGGTTCGATTCCTGGTTGACGAGTTAATTTTTTCATATCAGTATTTAATTTAAGTAAATTAGTTGAACTAGTTCAAAATACATTTATGCAACTGCGCATATTGAACGCAAAGGTTTACAGCATGTTTTCTCTTATTATTTTCTAGTTATACATGGTTTTAGAAGATGCCATCTAATTGTCTTATGTAGTGAAGCTTTGTTATTTGTACGAAATAACAAGTCAGATGGAACATACTTCATGTGATAATAACTGAGTGCTGTGTTGCTATTGAAGTATGATGATAGAATTACATGAGTGCATGGTATTCAAGGACAAGTGGTGACAAAACGAACAAGTGGTTATATGTCACTCAAGTTTCTTTTCAACTTAATAATGTTTAAAAAAGCTTTGCATATACGGTTGGTTCAAAAACTACTATCAGATTTAGTTATTAACAATAGGGAATATGCATGAAAATTTTTTTTCACTTGAATTGAAGCATGTTTACTTGACAAATATCAAGGTAAAATTACTTTTTAAATAACTTTAAAAATAAGCGAGATATGAATGATTGAAATTCCCGATTAGACAAAGAGGGTGATAGCCCTCTTGATATGTTATGTGACGTCATATTACACTTTCACCATTTAAAATACACGTAAAACTCCGTTTTTAGTATTTTTGCAAGAAAGAGACAGATAATAATCTTTAAAAGCTTATAGCTTGATATTTGTCAGATTTTAATTTCGTTTTTAAATATTATTACAGTATTAACAGTATTTCCATATTCTGCAAATAAATGTGAAAAAAAGTTTTCATGCATATTCCCTATTATTATATTACGCATAACAGATTTTTTTATTTAACATTTAGAATGACCAATTTCAATGTTTAGATGATATCCCCAAAAAATGGCTTCATATGTCCATAGTTTTTTGTCTTCCTCACAAGTTTCATCAACATGGAGTGTCTAGATTGATTGAAAAAAGGTTTTCTTGCGTTCAACTTTTATTATATCGTTCAATTACAATAATACAGAAGGTTTGGATTTAAGGTCCCAGATATTATATAAAATCTAATTACTAAGCAATACTTTAACCTTATATATTAGTCTAAAATGTTTATAGTACCTTTGTACTATAATAATAATATTGTACTATAATATATATATACATATGTACTTTTTTAAAATGTCTGTGGACTCTCCAGCGGTCACAGTTTTATTCCGATTGGAATGAAATTAGGTATTTGAATTTGAGTCGCTTTTGGTATTCGAAAGGTCAAGTTCGTTAATGGGTAAAATCTGACGAGTGGAAAGGAGGTTTAGAGAGAGGGGAAAACACAAAATTTGACTATCTCCCTTAGTATTTGAAAAATCGAAAAATTTATCAGGAGTTAAGTTGTAGGTACTAACTTAATTTTTTTTCTTATCATTTTTCTGTTACAATAATTTACTGAAATATTTACAATTAAAGATTGAAAGTTAAAATTCTAAATATCTCTGTTCACATTAGAGTTTGAGAAAAATGATTAAGTAATGAATTGTAGCAAACTTGATTTTCTACAACTTTACGCCTTATTAATTTTTCGATTATTCTAATACTAAGGGAGATTTTTAATATTTTGTGATTGTCGTTTCCATAGTTACTATAAACTATAATCGTTATACCGTTTTTTGGGCAATTAATAAATTTAATTTTTTAGCGAATTTCCTCCAAAGGAAATGCAGCTATTGTTTTTGCACCAATGTTAGAATTTTGTAAAAATTTCTTCAAATGCCCATCGATCCTACCTATTAGATGTTAAAAATCACTATCGCTAAAATTTGTATATATGAATACATATATATATTCATATATAAATATATATATATATATATATATATATATATATATATATATATACATATATATATATACATATATATATGTATATATATATATATATATATATACATATTTACATTAGTACTATTTTTAAATGTCTGTGGACTCTCTAGCGGTCACAGTTTTATTCCGATTGGAATGAAATTTGTAATTTGAGTCGCTTTTGGTATACTAAAGGTCAAGTTCGTTAAAGGGTAAAATCTGACGAGTGGGAAGTAGATTTAGAGGGAGGGGAAAACACAAAATTTGACTATCTCCCTTAATATTTGAAAAATCGAAAAATTTATCAGAAGTTAAGTTGTAGGTACTAAGTTTTACTGTAATTTTGTTTCTTATCAATTTTCTGTTACACTAATATTTACAGAAATATTTACAATGACTTTATTATTTCTCATTCCAAAACGTTTTTCAAGTCGTATACATTTTAGAAGAAAAACATAACAAAACAATTAGGTAGGCATCCACGAGAATGGATTTTTCATTATTATTCCAAGTATATAGTTGTCATTCTATTTTCACTTAAAATTAATCTATAATCTACAAAGACTTTTCTAACGCATGCAACAAAATAAAGCACACCGCACATATCGTTGTATATTCTTGTTCGAAAATATTTTAACTATGTCTTTAAATACGCCTACGAGACTATATATCTGTAGTCTATATATATATATATATATATATATATCTGAATATTATTTGCACAGAAAAGACATGCATGTATATGTATGTATGAATGTATGTTGTAATGCTATTTACATTTCAATTCATTTTTGTATCAATAATACTCCGGAAGTCGAGTATAGAAAAATAGAGGATGATTACTTACATAAACACAAAGTTCTTTTTGAACTCATAATACGTTCGAACATTAATACTATACCAGCTATGTAATTTTTATAAATTCTTCATACTCTGTTTAGTTGCAATGTTTTTGTTGTGTTCTGTGCTTCATGTTGTATCAAAATAACAACAATAATAATAATATGTTTTTAGTGTTGACGTAAAAAAAATAGAATAAGTTTGGTGTCAACGTAGCGAATTTCCTTGGATTACATAAACCACTATCTAGCGGTCACAATGTTAGTCTGATCAAAATGAAAGGGCGTATATGATTTGGGTATTTGCAAGGCCAATTCTATTAATAGATGGCATAAGCATAGGTCAAGGGGAAACATGAGCATACAGAAAGAAGAAAACACAAAATATAAAGTATCTCTCTCAATATTAGAACAATCAAAAAATGTATGAGGAGTAAAGTTGTAGAAAATCATGTTTGCTATAATTCATTACCTTATAATTTTCTCAAACTCTAATGTATATTATATTATAGTCAAAGATATTTAGGAAAATTGTAAATATTAGTGTTACAGAAAACTATAAGGCACAAAATTATAATAAAACTAATTACTTCACTTCAAACGTACTTTTTTATTGAGATAACTATTTAAATGAGATAAGCCCTTAATATTGGAAGTTATGCCTTTAATTTTTAGTTTCCCCCTCTCTCCTCGCTTATCTGATTACATTCATTAAGGAACTTGACCTTTCAAATACCATAAGCACCTCAAATACCAAATTTTATTCCGATTGGATTAAAACTGTGATCGCTAGACAGTCCTCAGACACATACACACACATATATATATATATATATATATATATATATATATATATATATATATATATATATATATATATATGTATATACGTTGCAGCGCTTTTGGTTTGGAATTTGATAGGAGAAAGGGTATTTAGAGAGATGGGAAACACAACATTTAGCACATCTTCCTTCATATTGGAAAAATCGAAAAATACATAAAATGTCAATTATTGTTAAAGTTGGCCTTGGAAATACCAAAATAATTTCGATCAGACTTAAATTGTGACCGCTGCAGAGTGATTTATATATTATAATGATATTCACTAAATAAAAGCAGCTCCTGCGTAACAAAATTTTTTTGTTTGTTATTTATTATACAACTTCTCCGTCTTATAAATATTTCACTTATTACATAAATTTCCACTGGATCAGTTAGTGAATTCCTAACTCTTATAAATTAAAAAATAGAAAAAAAACTTAAAAATTAAACATAAATAGATTCGGGCG
The DNA here is from genome assembly GCA_963920215.1 of Nineta flava. Classification (NCBI taxonomy): domain Eukaryota; kingdom Metazoa; phylum Arthropoda; class Insecta; order Neuroptera; family Chrysopidae; genus Nineta; species Nineta flava. The sequence continues at coordinate 32,177,551 of OY986040.1, read as the reverse complement.
AATGAGTTTTCAGACATAGTTACTTTTTAATCGTCCTTATATTCTTCTATGTATAATATAAGATGCGAATGTTGGACTTTCTCATATATATAACACACAAACTCTCTACTCAGTTTTATATACGAAACTCGAACATTGTTATGTTGATAAATACACACGCAGGTGGAAGTTTCTTATAAAGAAAATGCTTTATTTCAGATAACAAGTTTTCACTTCATAGTGTCAAAGTTAATAAACTTTTCCGGAATGAAATTACATTTTGGAATTTAGTTGACACCAGCCTATCAATAACTATCATTCGGAATGAACAAAATATATATAAATATTGTTTTATATAGTTGATATTTTATAAAGTATGTAGGAAATTTTCTTTGCAATACATAAAATAAAAATAATGACTTGATAAGTATTGATAAAGTTGTATGAAACTGTTATACTATTGTTTAAAACATTCCATGAATATAATTACGTTGACTTAAAACTACTTTGATCAAATATTCTTCTACATGAATTAATGGGTAGACCTTTTGGATGCAAATGGTTTCGCCAAAAGTGTACGTTTTAGCACAAAATTTGTTTCTATAATACCCGAAATATCATGTCCATTAAGCCAGCAATAATTAGACGCTAATTAAATGCTAATTAAATGCCCCAATTAAAAATTAAATGCTCTTTGTTGTGGTGCGTTACCGCATGCTCTGTTAGCTTAATGTTATGCTAGCAGAGCAACATTTTAAAAATTAAGTAATTATATTGTTTTTGATCTCAAATTATTAAGCTATTTAAATGCTAATTAAATGCTCTACAAAAAAATTTAATGCTCTTTGTTGTACTGTGTAACCGCATTCTCTGCTAGCTTAACCAGCAGAGCCATGTTTAAAAAATCAATTAATTATATTGTATTTAATATCAAATTATTAAGCTTATTAAATGCTTATTAAATTCTCTAATTAAAAATTCACCGCTTCTTTGTTGAATCGTGTAACCGCATGCTATACTAGCTTAATGTTAAGCTAGCAGAACAACATTTTAAAAATCAAGTAATTATATTGTTTTTGTTCTCAAATTATTAAGCTATTTAAATGCCAATTAAACGCTCTAAAAAAAATGTAATTCTCTTTGTTGTACAGTGTAACCGCATGCTCTGCTAGCATAACCAGTAGAGCCATATTTAAAAAACCCATTGGTTGAATTGTACTTAATATCAAATTATTAAGCTTATTAAATGATAATTAAATTAAAAATTAAAAATTCACTACTCTTTGTTGAATCGTGTAACCGCATGCTCAGCTAGCTTAATGTTAAGCTAGCAGAGCAACATTTTAAAAATCAAGTAATTATATTGTTTTTGATCTCAAATTATTAACCTATTTAAATGCTAATTAGATGCTCTAAAAAATGCGGTAACGCACCACAACAAAGAGCATTTAATTTTGAATTAGGGCATTTAATTTGAATTTAATTATGTGATTGTTTTCTGCTCAGGTTGCTCTGCTGGCTTAATGGACATCGAAATATCGGAAATTTAGTATAAAATGTCCAATTATTCGCGCAAGATTTGTGTTTATCGCCATTTCTGCGGTAGTGTTGCCAACCAAAAAAAGAAAACACTTTGACAGCTAGCAGTTAGGGTAAGGGTTAGTAAAAATGGAGCACTACACGAATGAACAACGCGTTTTCATTGTTGAACAATATTTCAAAAATAATAAAAGTTTGACTGCTGCATTTCGCAAATTTAATTTTTTCTTTCAAATTTAAAATTTCCTTAGATCATGTGACTAAACACCGTTGGTTTTCTTCCTATGGGGTTATTTGTAGTCAAAGGTCTATGTCAACAAGTCCATATCCACCCGTACATTGAAGGAGGAGTTTTAACGCAGCATCAACGAAATACAGCCACATTTATGCAAAATGGTCATGGAAAATTTCGACAAAGAGTGCGTATGTGCCAGTAATACCGTGGAAATCATTTTCCCGAAGTGCTTTTCCATACATAACCCTATCCTATGTACTTTATGTTTCAATAAAAAAAGTACAAAAAAAAAAGTGTTTTCTAGTTACTTCGAATCTGGCGTGAATAAGGGGACACCCTTTATAAGTAAGTATCAAGATTATTAAAATAATCAAAGAGATTGTTTAGAATAGAGAAGATTCCTAGTAGATCAAAAACCTAGTCTGATAATAATTAAATAAAAGACAATTTTTTGGAATTGAAACCCAAAGTTTCTTGCCTAATAAATAATGTATGTTTAATAGTTTGTTAGTATAGTTGCCGTGGTAGCTCAGGGAAAATATAGTTTGTCCCATGGAGTCTATATAAAGGAGATACAACTCAAACGTGAAAATTGCCAAATATGGCAACGAAATGGTAGAAGTTATATTTACTTTTTATGCCGCTAGGGTCGCTAGTTTTTGATAGGAACGCATCCGTACCGAAGTGAAATACCGTACGTTTAATTTACATCTTAGCATAGCAGATCTCCCACGAGTATGAGAGAGTACATATGTATACATTAAGCAATGTGTATGAGAAAGAGGTCTTAATGTATACATATGTACTCTCTCATACTCGTTATAATCACACTCTCATAATCGCTATGCGAAGATGTAAACTAAACGTACGGTATAGTATAATAAATAGAAATGAAGTAACTAGTTTTATTTCGAAGTGATTATTTTGAAGTATGAAATTTGTTAAAAAAAATTTATTAAATAAAAAACTGTTTAAAAAAACATTTAAAATGGGAAGAGTATATGCAGTAGACAATTGTAAAAGTGGTAGTGCTTGTGACAATAAGCAACGGGATCAATTGGGTTTAAAAAACCAGGACTTTTTAAAGTACCAAAAGCGAGTATAAATATTCCGAAATTAATTAAATTGTATGACATTATAGTAAATATTAATTTTCAGCATTATTATTAATAAATAAAAGTTTAATTTAATATCTGATTCAATAATTTATTTTCATTTTTACAATTCCAACATTATAGGTTACTATTTAATTGTTTGATGTTTTTTTTTTGCGAATTTTAACTATCACTTCAACTTCAACTAATTCCTTATTGAAAAATTGAAATTACGTATCATTTATTTAAAAAAATATTTTATTGGAAAAATACCATAAATGCTTAATGTTTTTCAATTAAAACTCGTGCCTTATACTCTCTGTTCTGTATCCGGTGCCGAAGGAACACTACTGACATCTTATTTTTGCCAATTATTTGTTTACATGGAGTTATGTATCCTTATTTAGTGTCTATGGTATGTCCGAAAAAGTATCTAAATATGAAAGTAAATTGAAATTTAGGAGCGAGTTCAGTACATACATTTTCCCACTATGTAACTAAGAAAAACCAGAGGAAAACGTTGGTCACAAACCAATCTTGTTGTTAAGGAAAAAATTTTATTGAATGGTGACCAACAGAAATACAGGAGCCCATGAAAATGAAATAAATTGAGATTTAGGAGTGAGTACACTACAAGATTTCTAGGTTTTTGAAAATAATATTTGATATTTTGTTCCAATTCCTAGATTAATTATTTGTATTTTATAAGTACGCTTTTCGACTACAAACTAGTCATCATCAGTATGAATTAGCTAATCCTAACACCGGAGATAGTTATGATTAGCTAATTCATACTGGCGAAGGCTACTACTCAAAAGTGTTTATAAAATACAAATAATGGATCTAGGAATTTGAAATATAGTATGTATGTATGAGTGTGTTTAAGATAATGAGTATGATTCACTGAATTTGTCATTATTTTATTTTTTTGGATTTGATTAGTTTTATGTTTTTGATCCAAAGTTATGTTTCACTTTTTATGATGTTTGACTAAAATATATTCCTTTAGCGAATTTCCTAAAAAGAAAATGCAGCTATTGTTTTTGTACCAATGTTGGAATTTCGTAAAAATTTATTCAAATGTCCATCGATCCTACGTACTAAATGCTAAAAATCACTATCGCTAAAATTTGTATATGTTTGTAATTAAATACCTCCACAGATGCAATTAAATACATTTTGAAATGTATTCAGATCTTTATGAAATTGACATGGTTTCAATTAACGAATGTTCCTTTTCATTTAAAAAAACAAAACAGTTTAGTTTTTCCTAAATTCGATTGACTACATTAACAACATAAATTTTCCGCAATGATATCTTCCCTCCCATCAACAATATGAAATAAAATCTCACCCATAAAAAGTTATGGAATATAATAGAGCGAAGATTGCTTTGTAAAGAATGATTTATGATTTATTAATAATTTAGATTGTTCTGTTCATGAAATAAATATGTAAGATGAAAATATCATATATTTTGAAAACAATTTCATTATTGCCATACAAAAAATAATATACAGTGTGTTTATTTGAAAAGTTTCAAGCCAAATATTTTTTTAAATATGTATTTTAGGAAAAATTTTTTCGAACAAAAGTTACTTAGTTTAAATGGAGAAACATATTGCAATAACCATATTTTTGTTTCATGCATTCACCTTCGTGGTATAACTTATCTTTTAAACGGTGCAAGATGGTGGAAATCAAGTACAAAAACTGTTTATCTTATAAAAACAAACAACTTTTGTTTGAAACGTTTTTTATATACATTTCCTAGTTTTGCTGTAAATACGGTAAATTTTGACATATTGGACAAATGAAAAAAATTTTTAAACAATAGTTGTTTGTTGTTTTTATTAGAATAATCTATACTAATATAATAAAGGAGTTTTTTCTGTTTGTTTGAACGCTAATCTCTGGAATTGTCAGTCCGATTTGAAAAATTCATTTTGCGTTAGATAGCCATTCATAAGGAAGGCTATCTAAATTAAATAAATCTAAATTAAATAAAAACAAAATTTTAAAAGTAAAAATAAATAATTTAAAAAAAAAATCTCCCTCCAGCCGGATTTGAACCAGCGACCTAAGTATATCTATATCTATCTATACTACTATAATAAAGCTGAATAGTTTAATTGTTTGTTCGTTTGTTTGTTTGAACGTGCTAATCTCTAGAACTGCCAGGCGCATTTGAAAAATTTTTTTGCGTTAGATAGCCCGTTGATTGATGAAGGCTATAGGCTATCTACAAATTTTACACGGGTGAAACCACGGGGGATAGCTAGTGTTTTATAAGAACTCAAAAAATAAACAACTTTTGTTTAACACGTTTGTCATGAATCTAATATTTATGGCCGTAAATACAAAATTTATCCCAATATAGACACCAAAATTAGGAGAAAAAAGTTCTTTGTTTTGGAGATAAACATTGTTTATATTTAAATTGTTGAACCGTTTAAAAGATAAGTTATATCACGGGAAAACTGATGCATGCAACAAAAATATAACAATTGCAATATGTTTCTCCCTTTAAACTAAGCAACTTTTCTTTAAAACATTTTTTCTAAAAAGTATATTTAAAAAAATCATTTAAACAAAACTTGTAGAAACTTTTCAAATGAACATACTGTATAAAAACTTGACAATGAGTTAGACGGATATAATTTAATTTTTGTGTGGGCGCCCGATAACAAAAAAAAAAAAACGAATCAATTGAAAATTTATTCATTTAACAGACCTAAAAAAAGTTTATCTCAGCTCTTTTCGTTATTATGTATTTGTTTATACTACACGAAGTTCTGTATTTTTAACCGACTTCATTTAATACACAATTTATGTAGATAATAAAATAAAAACATAATATAATATTCATAAATAATCTGTTGGTTTCTAGTATAGTCACTGTGTGTGGGTGTATTTATTATGAAAAATTGGTCATCCAAAAAATCCTACAATACTTAATTGAAATCCAACAGTATTGAGTGGTTGAAAATAAAGGATCCATAATGGATGTTCTCGTCAATGATAAAATATATTACGCAATGTTATTTGGGTACTGGGCTATTTGGGGACAACATAAAGTTAACAGATGTTAATTTTCAAATGTTGCAACGTTTCGTTAATTATATTCCACTTCATCAGGCAATCTACAAAATAATATACTTATAAAAATTACATATAAAAACAATACATAAAAAAAAGTCTTAACTATATTTACATTTGAGGATGACACCCTTGTAAATAATATGCAGTAATACTAATAACAATATGTAGTATGAAGGATACACTTAATGTCGAGAAATAGAAAATTAAAGGGTTAGCAAAAAGATGAGATACGTATATATGTCCATTTGATTACTTGGAAAATAGAGTTAAAAATATTATACACTTCGCTTTGCTTCATGCCAAAGGTTTTCAAATAGATACCAGCCAAACAAGCTTTCTTTTAACCATCTCTTTTATGTTGTTTCTAAAGTATGCTCTTCTTTAAGTTTTGGACTTGAAATAATCCATATAAAAATGATCTTGTGTATTTAATAAAGCCAAACAAAAATCGGCTTGATTCCATCGAGTTTCCGATCCTCTCCCATAGAGTATAAAAGTCCTTATTTAGTTTTGGCAACTTAAGAGGGAGTTTATTGTTGACAAATATTGATAAATAAAAAAATTCCTTACAAATTGAAAATAAAAATATCACTTAATAAATAATACCAATAATATCATTTAATTATATTCTGCTAACAAGAAAATTATATTTATGGAAAATATATCTATCTATTATATTTTCCATTCTTTTCAGAAAATTCATTAACAATCATTATTAAATAATCAATTAACCATGGTGAAACATTTCTACTATTCATTATGAATATTTTATTTAAATTTCAAATATTTCTGTAAAGATTAGAGTTATAGAAAATATAGTCAGGTCAAGAATTGTAGAAAAATTTTATTACTACAATTATTTATTTCATTTTTATTATATTAAGATATATATCCAAGATTTAAGCTCTCCCCCCTCAAAGTCCTTCCTCCTTGTTTGATTTTCCCCATTAACGAATTTGATCTTTCAAATTCAAAAAGCACATACCCAATTTCACACCAATCAACCAACAATTGCCTCCATTTCCATTATATATATATATATATATATATATATATATATATATATATATATTTATACGAGTATATATAAAGTATTAAAGTATTAAAATTACGCAAGTCCTGCGACAACTTAAACATTTCTTTTTTGATGTGAATGGCAAACTGTAACCACTAGAGGGACTTATCACACATATAAAAAAATGAATATATTTTTCATGTTTTCGTATATTCTTTAACAGTCACAATTTTGGTCCGATCAAAATGGAATTTCGCATCTGATATATCATTTTCCAAGTTTGTAAATAAGTATAATTAGTCAAGGGGAAAAGGGAGCTTAGAGAAGAAAAGACAAATATTATACTGCTAATATTGATATAATATTAGATAAATCTCGAAATGTAAATAAATGCAAGAATATTAAGGATTTAATTTTCAATCATAAGTCATAACTGTCTGTAGATATTAGTAAAACAGAAAAAAATATTGAAAAACCAATTGTGAACCCTCTCTCTAAACCCACTTTTCTCCTGTCCGATTTTGGCCATTAACAAAACGCACCTTCCAAATATCAAACGCATCTCACATACCAATAGCTCAATTTCCTTGAAGGAGAAATCTACTAAAACGGGTAATTGTCTATATAGCTTAGAGTTCCATAAAATATGAAGTTTAAAAATATCCTCAACTTGGAAGATCATAAACAAATTTTGGCCGTAAAAAACATTGTTTAGAAATATATGAATGAGTCATCTATCACCACTTTATTTTCAAGAAAATCATACTTTTCAATTTCACAAGCGCCAATAATATATATATATATATATATATATATATATATATATATATATATATATATATATATATATATATATAATACCAATTCTGCACGTGAATGAAAATCTGGATCTGATATGAAGAGTATGTTAAGGTTTTATAAACCGTTGCAGAAAGCAACATTATCTCTAAATAATAAGGTCTTGTTATTTTTCCACGTTTTATTTTTATCTGAAAATGTTCGATTTACTGGTGAGAAATGCTTAGGTGTGTGATTGTATAGGTGTCACACTATAAATCACATATAGTAGCCAAATATATCATACAGAATAAATAAAATTACTATAACGGCTATCATGAAAAAAATAAATAATATAAAACAGTGAATGTATATTCTATACACAATAGTTTTTAGAAAATAAATTCAAAACATATACACATTTTGACAATAATGCTCTGTTAAGAAGTACACGTACAATAATTTCCGAAAGTTTACCAACCCATTATTTTGCATATTTTAAAATTCATTCATTCGATCCAGAATTCAGAAAGAAAATTATATATTATATGCTAAATTTCATCTATTAATAACATCAATGTAATAAATACCATCCACTTGAAGTTCACACAGAAGTTCTTGAACAAAAGCATTATTTAAACCCTCAATAATCCCGATTAAGAATACCTAATTCTTAAAATTAATATCCTCGTCGATATTTATTTTTAGACAGAAAAAAAAAAACAACAATAAATCTCTTAAACAAATTTCTTTAATAATTCTCTCTAACAGTTGTTTCTTAATAAAAATCCAACATTTGTCTGAGATATATTTTATAGTATTATAATAAAAATTCGATCTATTAAATAATATTAATTCGGATGATGTTATTTTGTCTATTTGTTTGTGTTTTTTCATTTCATTCTAAAACTGAAAATAAATTGTTTTATAGTTACCTAAAATATCGGATATAAATACAAATATGATTTTATTAGGTACCCATGAGAATTCAAAAAAAAGTTTTAATATTATATTAGGGCATTGATATTATATATATAATATTTCCCCTTTTTATGAACCTATCCCTTTTGTTTATTATAAAACAAATATAGTCATTAGTTGTACAAAAAACAACACCAGTTTTAATAATTAATAATCAAGTCACCAATTTTTTTTTCAAATGCAGACGGTTATTTTCGATACCATTATAATTGTATGGAATCTGACCATATGATTTCAGACCTTATAACTTATGATAATTAAAAGTTTTAATAATTGTTCATTTAATTGTACGCACCTAATGAAATGTAGTAGAATAATCCGTACATGGTCCAGAACAGATCTTGACGTTGGACTGAAGATGTATTTATATAACACTACAAAATTAAAACTAGATGTACCACAGTTAAAAAATAAACACACTGAACAAACACTATTATTCTTTTAAGAAATTAATCACTATGAAAAATCACTAACTGTTTCAACTTGTTATTGTTTCTCTATTCATAATACTCCAACTTAAATGAAAATCACTTCAAATTGTACCATTAAATCACTGTTAAATGATCACTGATTGAAACGAACACATTGCAATGTTTTTAATTTGTTTTTTTTTTTCTTAAAATCAACAAAAAACTAAAATTGAAACTAGAGATAAAAATATAAAAATGTTTCGGTTTAATGTTGAAAATAAATAAACAAAATCACTTAACACGAAATACTGATGTAAATGATGTTGTGGTTTTTTTTTTAGAGGTTATTTAAGTGCATCATTATTTGAAGCATTATTCAATCAAAAGTATTTGAGAATAGCCAATGTTGATGGCACCACGAGTTTAGTAAATAAATATATCATAGAATATACACACACTGACTGAGAGCACTAGGAATGTGTTTTATATGCGCTATATTCTATGATGGATAAACATGGGCCGTGATGTGAACGTAACGACAAGCTGGCCGGGACTGTGTTCGCATTTTCAGTGAGATGTAGATCGTTTGTGTATATTATCGGCGCACTCTTTCGCACAAGCTCCTCTATGTGCCGTTATATTACGTAGTATTATTATATGTGTGTATATATACATTCTCTCATATCGTTTATTGGGGTGGTTTTCTCTCGGTAACGTCGGCACACGATCTTACTACTGCTGCGTCAAGGTATCTATCTCTCCTATCTTTTTTACTAACTATTATTTTGTCTGTACTATACGCGCGCTTATACATTCAATAATACTACAAATATACGTATTATTTTGTATAGGAGAATTATCTCGAAATTATTATTAACATTAATACAAATCGTAATACATTATTTTTTTTTTTTTAGAATTGTTGGTTTTTATGCTTCAAATATTTTTGTTATATCTGTTTTGTTGTTGTTTGTTTGTTGGTTTGTTTGTTTTTTTGATAAATTACGTCTATTATTTTGTATGTTACAAATGTTCTTTTCAAAATTAATAAATTTTGTTTACAAAATATTACATACCATCCGTTTATTGTAATCCTGTGTTTAATAAACAAATTTTTGGGGTAATAATAATTGACTTTTGTAAAACTTTTAATATATATCGGTTGTTCCGGAATAAGAGCTATATAATTTTAATTAATACACTAACAGCTATTTGCGTATTAATAAAAATTGTTTGTTATTAACAGATTTTTATTCTTACGAATTATTTGGTTACCAAAAACTCGGTGAGTTTTTTTAAACTATATGATATACGCGGTTTCTTTTACACTTGTTTGAGAAATATTCAACATGATATTTATTATATTCGAATATGAAATATTCAAACAATAAAATTTATACTATTATAAAATTGCAAATTTTTGTTTATTTGTTCGAGCATCACTACTGAACCGATTTTGATGAAATTTTTTTTGTTAAAAAGCTGATTAGACTTAAAAACTGGTATGTATTTTATTTCGCTACGAGAGATAGAATTCGAAAATATTAGCTGAAAAATAAATTTGGTGGAAGTGTCGATACATATTTGAAGAAGTGAAAGCGATGAGAAAGATATGAGTATTCGAAGTAATGGAAGCCGTGGCTATATGCTAGTTTTTTAATACATCTGTTAATATTAGAGTAACAGAAAAATGCTTACATGATAAATTGTAGAAGAGTTTATTTTCTACAACTCAATGAATTGGATCCCATTTCCGTCTATACAACAAGATAGATTAGCTAAACTTCTGAAGAACTTGATCCTCATACTCTAAGGTTGTAAAAAGTATTCTATATTAATTCAGAGAAGTTATTTTTCGGGTTGACTTTTGAAATCTTCATATATTGATGCACATGAAGCACATGGTGGTTATGAAATTTTTAGGAAAAGGTCTATTCAAATTGTCTATACAATTCTTGAAAATGGACACAACTTTTGTGGTCCATAGTTCAAAGAATATTTTTAAGTATAGGAGCTTAGAATTTTTATAGACCTGTACTATGGCTTGATTATCAGTCCACGTGGCTGAGCGGTCTAAGGCGTTATGTCTGCACAGTATGCCTACTTGGAAACTGGGAGGTTATGGGTTCGAATCCCGACATCGGCAGTTTGTCAATTATTAAAAAACGGGGGGCGGTTAATTGACTAAATTGCTGGCGTATGGACAACAAATTCCTAGTCTACAACAATTCCTTCCACTCCACTCACATCCTCACATCTTGAGGCATCACAGTGGACCTTATGGTCGAAGTGTAGCCCATTCAGGGCAGTTTAGACAATCTATCTATCTATCTATGGCTTGATTTCTCAAAATTAAAAATTTCTAAAAATTATTTAGCTGAATTGTTTTTGATCACTTGTATAATTAAAAGTATTTTGGATTCTCTAAGTGCAAATGTTATTTTCCAAATTTTGAACAATAATTCCCTTTTTGTTATATCTGCAGTATTTCAAGTTTGTAGGAAACATGGTAGTTTACGATTTCAGTTTTAGAAGAACTATTTTACATTACATATTAATTTTCATAAATATTTAAGTATATGATTATTATTTTATTTGATCTTATTTATTTTGAATACATGTAGTACGTGGTTTCAATGTATAAAATGTACCATCAACGCCAAAAGACGAGCTAAAATTTAAAAATTGTATAATTGATTCGTGCTTTATGTATTCGGATTTCGGAAAAATGTTTCGGCTAAAAGTTGTTAGTATAGTTATAATGAATAACTTTTAGCCGAAGCATTTTTTCGAAAACCGAATAAATAAGGCACAAATCAAACATAAAATTTTTAAATTATACCTCGACTTTTGCCGTTGATGGTACATGTAAAAGATTCTACATACTGTTATGGGTAACAAAATTAAATCGAGCCAAAATTATTTTTGAACAAGAAGTTTAATTTTTTCCACTTAATGTATCAAATTTAACGCCAAATTGTTTGTTTGTTAATACCTAAAAATGGTTCCTTTACTTTTTTTTCTGTCAAATTCACAGTTTCGTCGCTATCGCTCAAAAACCTTCTGTTTTTCTCGTTTCGCCAACTTCGGCAAAAAAAATGAGTGATGAATCGGTGGTTGGACAATAGTAGGTCTTCATCTGGCCTACAAGAATATGCAATTCGCAAATATTACGGAGAAGTGTCATAAAAATGCCTCTTTTTGAACCCATTTCCAGTACTAAAATGTATAATATTCATCGAAAAGTGGATCAATTCGAACAAATGCAAAATATACAGGTGTCTCGACTGTAGGTATACATATTTTAAGTAAATTTTGGGTCCAATCTCACATAACAGTGAAAGTTATTGTCTGAGAACTGCTTTCATTGAAGATGATTTAGTTTTTTAAATTTACAGTGTATACACTGTATTCATATTAAAAATATTTTCTATACTACTATACGAGGTAAACTAATATTGCTTTTATTTTAAAAGCCATAAAGTGGTTTTGCGGTCACTGAACTTGAATCACTCGGTTGCATATCAAAACTGCACCAGATGCAGCTATTTGTATATATTATATACCTGCCTATATATATATATATATCTGTAGTGGCCAAAGTATTAACGTTCTAAATGTGTACAGGGTATAATGAAAAGCTTTGAAAGCTAGTTTGGAGAGATACTTTATACTGATTCAAACTAATGTTATTTTGAACACTGAAATTATTCATTTTTGAAGTTCGCAGTTTGATACAACTAAAAACAAGCTGAATATATTTATACATTTATAACGTCATTCAATTATTTTTAATATTACAAATAAAATGAATGATTGAGTCAGATTATAACTTGGGTATCGGAAATTTAGTATGGCAAGATTTACTTGTAGTAACGACATATCACAAATTGCATGTTTCTCAAAATTTGCTTAATTTCTTTAAATCTTTTTGCACTTCATATTTTATCTTTTCGATAATAGTTTAACGGATGGTCATTTTAAATTATCGATTCAAAAACTTTAAATAAACTATCAATTTTTGATTTTTTAAGTTTAGAAATATTTTACTCAGGATTGGTTTTTCTCAAATCGAGATGTAATATATTGATCGACGTATCGATTAGTACAGTTTAATTTTACTATATGGTTTTGCCAAAGGATAGATAGACATATAGATTGTAGAGGCTGCCCTGCACCGGCTACACTTCGACCATAAGGTCCATTGTGATGCCTAAAGATGTGAGGATGTGAGTGGAGTGGAAGGAATTTTTGTGTATAGATTAGAAATCGGTAGGATATGTGGTTGCTGCCGACTATGATAGGAACTATACCGATATTCATCTGGAGTTTGTGAAGGAAACTGGAGAAAACCTTCTCAAGCATAGCCGGTTACGTCGTTCTTGCCCGATACGCCGTCATTTTGGCCAATTAACCGCTCTATTTGTTTTTTTTCTTAATAATTGGCAAACTGCCCGATGTCGGGATTCGAACCCATAACCTCACAGCTTCCAAGTAGGCATACTGCGTAGACATAACGTCTTAGACCGCTCGGACACTTTACTCGACTAATTTTACTGTATGCTTTTGCCAAAGGATAATGCGATTAACATCAGTTTTCGTAAACCTTCCAGCTATATTAGTCTTGACATTCCAGAAGGCGATCTGTCCTTCTTAATTCTTTCTAAAATCAATTTTGATCCAGAGAAAAAGGATGGCAGATTAGAATAAACATACAAATATTCATTTTTCTTGTTTTATTTAATGACTTACTTCTTCCGTATATATATATATATATATTTATATATATATATATATATATATATATATATATATATATATATATATATATATATATATATAAATATATATATATATATATATATATATATATATATATATATATATATATATAATTACATCATACATTTACATCATGAAAATGAACACACCCACTGAATCAAAAACTCTGTATATTCGGTTATATATATATATATATATATATATATATATATATATATATATATATAAGGTATATTAAATACACGAATATTCTGACCACAAAGATATGAGAATGAATTTCAAAAATATTCTATGGAAATAATTCCCTTTTCTATTTTGTTAATTTCATTATGGTTAAGATTACCTCTTTGACACCATAAATTATTACTCCAAGATTTTATTACTCCAAAGTTGCGAATTATAGCATCCCATATCTGAGATTCTGTTATATTCTTCTTTTATTCCGTTATATCTTATTAAAATGGGATAATGTTTAAAAGGAATTTTATGACGAGAGTAATCGAATGGTTGCACAGTAGCCCAAGAAATCTGGTGCCAAACCTTTAACTAATCCTAAACATTCATTACGGTTAGCCGGTGTTAGCCGGAAAGTTGGTAATTAATTTTGGATTGGTATTTAATAAGGTACGTTGGTAAAATGCGAATGGCAATTCAGACTATTCATTTTGGATAACTGAGGTACTGTGCATGATGAGTGTTCCAAAATAATATGTTCCAAACAATATTTTTCAGCCGCAACTAATATAATCAAATTTTACATTTCAGATAATTATGATTGTAGAAATAAATACCTTAAACGATATAGGTGGCACTGGCATCAAATCGAAAAAGACACCAGAGTTACATTTTACGCTGAATTTTTAATAGATTGTACTTATTTAGAGAGTGATAAGCGTTACGGTTAATATTACGGAAGATATTCGAAATTCGCATTCCATTTTTATCTATCAAAAATTTTAGAGTAGTGAAAACGGACTTTTGTGTAGATTTTTTACTGTCTGGAATTTTTCCACTTTTATTTTCTTGATGTATGCAACCGCGCTCCACCCTGAAAAATCCACGTTTGCGAGACCACAGTCAGTTTCAGTTAATATTAAATATTTGAAATATAAATTTTGCGGTGAACTTTTTTTGTAACCATTTCTGTACGAATTTTAATATAGAAACAGTAAATGAAAACATGAATTCACAATAAATAAAGGTTGCACGGGCGCGTTGATTTCTTGATTTCTTTTAAAATAACTAAATATATTTGTAATTTTTTTTACATATTTCTATGTGGATTGAAACAACACTATATTTACATTTACATCATGAAAATGAACACACCCACTGAATCAAAAACTCTGTATATTCGGTTTATATATATATATATATATATATATATATATATATATATATATATATATATATATATATATATATATATATATATATATATATATATATATAGGGAGTGATGGATAAAAAGCCTTACTAATGTTCGCCAAAGGAAATGATTGATAGTGGAAGCAGTTTTAAATAATTAAAATAGAACGCTTATTGAAAGTTGCATCCTTCTAAGAAAGAGCAACCGAAACCGAAGGTGAAACCGAAATAAGTAAAACCATATTGAATGTGCAAATTTTTAGGTTTAAATATGATACCCACAATACTACCTCCTCACTTTAAAGCTTTCTAGATACGAGTAATTTTCAACATAAAATTAACTCTTAAGGTGCGTCAACACTTGCGCGCCGCAAGTGTTGACATCGAATTCGTCATATTTGCACAACGATCCATCTCAAGTCGTTTTTTTCAACAAACACTTCGAATGTTCGCAGTTCAAATTTGGACGGGAACGTGAAAGGTTTGTTGCTTTTAGCGCGCTTGTGATTATTTTTTTTTATAGATATTAATTGAAATGTAGTATTTATAGAAAATTCTAATATTTTTACTAAAATTGTAGTATTTTTATAAAAATTTTATATTGACCACTTATTTGTTGTTACTTCAAATCCGTCATAAGTTCTGAATTATTTGTTTTTTATTAAAGTTAAGTGCGCCACCAACTGTTTTTTTTTTGTTTGACAAACTTGCCATTAAAAATGCCACACCACTAATCACCATAATCGCGAGATTTTCCTGTCGCGTAGACATGTTTTCAACTTCACTACAAAATGAATATATTTCCAATATCTACAATAGTTTTTGAGATATTTGCAAAAAAAGAACCCCCTTCTTTTTTTTTACTAAATTGTTTATAACTTTTGTAATTTTTTTATGCGGGACTTCCAACTTTTTCAAAAACTTTCTAGGTGCAATTACGAATCGAATGACACCTTGGTCATTATTTTCTGAGAAGGCGAAGTGGAGTTCATCATTGTTAAAAAATTTTTTTTTTCGATTAAATTAATGTTTTTTCCTTCAAAATTTAGATAAAAACCAACTGTTCTTCAAAATACGTTAAAGTAACTATCTTAAAAAAAAGTGTGTGTGTCAGCTCCGACGCAATTTACTCCTTAAGAACGATTGCCTTTGAACAGGCACAGACAAAAAGACTTACTAGACAAAACAAAGACCGATATCATATTGGAGGAGCTACGACAATTTATAAATTTTCTTGAATTAAAAATTTTTTTTGAGATTGAAATAAACCATTGAAGTAATCCACAATAATAATATTAATTATCGATATCAATATCAATAATAAATAAATTTTAAAAAAATGATGCTCACTATGCGTATTACTATAGTAAAACTGATATACTCTATATATATATTCATCATTTGTAGACGCTGTACAGTATATATATATATATATATTATATATATATATATATATATATATATATAATATATATATATATATATATAATATATATATATATATATATATAATATATATATATATATATATTATATATATATATATATATATATATATATATATATATATATTACATATAGGTATATACACATATATACGTCGGCAGCACACAAGTATCTAATATAGTACACAGCTAGACATGAAGCTGACTGACCGACTGAAGTATAGAAGTTATACACACACATTTCTAAAAAGTGCGCACGATAGGTTGTGCACAAAAAACGTAACGAGGTCTTTCGATCACTAAATTTTCTCTTCATACTTTTTTCATACCAGGCGCCTTATATGAAAATCGATTCTTAAGGAGTAAACTCCAAAAAACTATCTACCAGGCATACTATCTATCAACCATAATTGTGACGTCCCGATATAAATTTTTGTATTTATTATCTATCTAAACATGTAAATTCCCAACAAATAAATTTTTTAGAATCCTCTTTTGGAACACTCTTTAAATGTTTTAAATGTTTGCTGCAAAAAAAAAAATGCATTTTTCATAAACTATATATTCTACATTCACCATCGTATTTACATGAATCATAAATGTACAACAAAATCCACATAAAGGTTTCTAATCAGAGTATGACCATATGGTATGGTCGTGAATTATATAAAGTTACTTACCAATGTTTTTTATCCGTCTTACAGGCCAATCGATATGAGTCATCTCTATATATGTAATTCTTATTATTGAATAAATTTTAATAATAATAATAATAAATTTTGTTACGAATTTATTTTATGTTTTTCGAATTCATTTTATTATTTCTTTAAAAATTACTTGACTACAAACTAAAAAAAATCCCATCGAGTTCTATGTATTATAATAAAAATGTGCTTATTTTAAGTATAAAAAAAATTTGTATAATCAAAATTTGCCTATTTTAAGTATAGAAACAAACGGTCAATAGAACAAGGTATGGATGGCACAACTGGCGTTTCGTGAATAAAAATAGATACAAACAAAATTATTTATATTTACTGCAACGTGATTTTTGAAGATTTTGGTGAAAAACTAGTAATACATAAACAGTGTTTTGTGTATAAATGTAAAAACTATGAAATACTAAATTATATATTAATCGTTCGTGTTAGAATTTTTCAATCCTTATAATTTTTTTTCGAACTACCACTATTTCCCAATGGTCGTGATTTTTGCCAGAATTATCAGAACGGACCTTTTGGTGATAAGCACCAGCAATTTGTAAACAGTTTTCCCGAAAGTGTTAAAAAAAACTCATTATATATGCCATACGCTACAGTAAACTGTTTATTTCCTTTGTGTGATCTTGAAAAGTTTTTTGAGTTCTAAATCCTAATTTCACCCCTGAAGTTAACCCTCAGAATCAAAACATAAGCTAGTATATAGCTATACGTAGCTAATTTTCTATAATATAATCAGTCTGAATATAAACCACAAAAGAAGTGCTTATTATTTAAAATTTGATTACTGATTTGTGTTTTGATGATTGTAAATTTACTAACAACTGTTATTCGAAACATTTGAAATCAAAAACCGAATACACAAAGCGCAAAACCAACTATAATATATTGAAAAAAGTGCGTGGTTTTTGTGACCCACCGTACATCTTATATTAATCTAGAAAATGACGCTTACTTAAACCTGAATGAAGTGATAGATTGTAGTTTTTTTTAAGAACAAAATATTTCAGTCGTATCTGTTTTTCAATTTTCACATGTATGCTTTTCTGTGAAAAAACATGTATTTTTTTTAGGGGGTTGTCTGCCATTTTCAACAAACTTTTTACTGACCAACAATTTTTGGGTGAAAACAATTAGGATAGATTTCAATTTAACATTTACTAGTTGATTATGCATTCTCAAAGGCGAGGTTAAAGTCATATGCCTAGTGACCGATGTACGATGCCGACTACTTCACCTCCGAAACTTATGAAACTTAGTAGAGTTTTTGTTGTTTACAGAAAAGGGGTTCTTTACAGAAAATATAAAACAGCCTTTGTTACTCCGAGGAGATGTAGCTTTCGGTAAAACTGGTTGAGTAGTTTTTGAGTTAAATCGTAACAAACAAAAAATCAATCATCTTTCCTCGTTATACATAATAGCACTACCCGTCGCGGCTTTGCCCGCCAAAATTTTGTAACGCCCTTATAGCAAAGTGAGATAATATTTTCTCCCGTCAAAGACTGATAAATTGCGTTTAATTTTTGAAATACATTTGTTGTATGCACTGCCACCTATTGGAAAAATTTTTGAAGTACTCATGTTGTGTATACTGCCATCTATAGGCAAATTTTTAAAACGTATTTGTTGTATGCATCGCTATCTATGCATATTACTTCAAAAAAAAAACTAACTTAATATTAAGTTTAAAATGATTCACAATGTGAATAAAAATCGAAACAAATGAAATCGAAACAAATATGAACAATGGTATTAATATATGATCCACTGTTACATATCAATCACTTTATGCAGACTGCTGTCTGTTTCATGCTTATATAAATAATAGTGAAAATGTCTGCATCCCCACTCCTGGCAAACAATGCATAACATTCCTATACATCAATAAATTATACAACTATACCTTTTTTATAATATGTAAGGCCCAATTTATATTAAAACTTGACAAATTATATACTAAAACCTTCCTCAAGAACCACTCTATCTATTGGTGAAAACGGCATGGAAATCAGTGCAGTAGTTTTTGAATAAATCATGATCAGACAGACTGACGCGGCTGGGGGACTTTATTTTATACTATGTAAGGCTGTAAGTGTTATGGTGGTGGCGCTGTGCAATGGTATAACATACGTTAATATCGATACAACATACTGTTTTGTTGAAAATTAAGTACAAATGTTGAAAAATATTTATACACAATATTTTTCTCTAAGATCTAATTTTGATTTATTTTTTCTTTCAAAAAAAAATTTTTTTTTTAATTCAAATGAACAAAAATCTATTTATTTTGAACATGTTTTGATAGAAACTTGTATTTTTATAGAACAACAAGTTGAGACGAGGCAGTAAGCTTACTGAAGTACACAAACAATTTTTATGTTTTGCAACCAGTCGTATCCGCCAGCCGTATCCGCCGGTATGAAAAACATTCGAAATGATCCTTGAATCATTTGTAACATACGTTATTAACTGTTGGTTAACATCTTTTCAGATTTATCTCATTGCATGCATATATTTATTTTAATAATATTTGTTAAATCTAAAGTCAAAACTATCCTAACTATTGAAAATTCTTCGCATTTGGTAGATGTACATTTCATTTATAAAAGTGCAATTTTCATTACAATTTTATATACATACATAGCGTTATGTTTATGATGATTATTATTGTTATTATTAATGTACATACAGCTTAGTTAATTAAGTACCTTTTTTTTGAACAGGATGATTGAAATTTTGTAACGAAACATTCAATTTTCCTATAACAACACCATACCACTAATTTAAGTTAATAATAGAAATATTATATTTATATTCTTGTTATTTGCAAAAATTAACTATCAGATTTTTCAAACTAGCGTTGAAACAATTTTTTTTCGAACTATCTGGCGTTGCTCGGGTAGTAACGAATCAAAAAATAATTTATTAGTGGTATATTAAATATTTTGTATTATATTAAAGGGTGTATTATATGAGAGTATATATTATGCTATAGGATACTAATGATTTTAAAAATGACTATTTGTAGAATTTGTAAAATAGGTTCTCGTAGGATGTACGCGTTATGTCTGCTTACTCGACCGCCAGCATTATAGATGTAATTTCGGCTCTCCGACTTAGTACCATCTGGTAACTAGAATTGTTCATTCACGCTACATTAAGATTACACTCAAGTAATATCGTCATGCATCTAACTGATCAAAACGGAAAAAACAATATGGAGTTTTGTGATAGCCAGAAATTACTATATACAAAATCAACATGCAACGTTTTATATGTAGAAAATATCTAATGAATTACAACTAGGTTAATTGTTACTGGGTTAATTGTTTGAATACCCAATATATACTGAGTTGTATATCAATGATTGAATTGTTAACAATTCGAATACGCAGAAATCGTTTTCGGAGGAACATTTATTCAGAAATTATGAGAAAACTATTGAGTTTATGAAACATTTTTGACATAAAACTAGTTTATTTTAAAAAGAAGATTTTGTGTTTACAAATTATTTTTCTTTCTCTTACAATTTAAAAGATGTATATTAATATAAATTACTAAACACGTTCCGATTTTGCCCATTAACGAACTAGACCTTACTTTTTTGTTCTAGAACATACAAATCAAATTTCAGCTCGTTATCACTTTTCGTTCTTGAATTATCGTGGCCACGGACGGACATGCGAATGGCATGATTAGGCCATTTTATGAACACATATGCCAATCATTCATACCTATAAGGAACCAAATTGTTTTATACCACTATAGGGTTATACCAAGTTAAATATATACAAACATACATACAAAGAAAATTTATACATATATATATAAATATATATATATATATATATATATATATATATATATATATATATATATATATATATATATATTTATATATGTATATATATATATATTTATATATATATATATATATATATTTATATATATATATATATATATATATATATATATATATATATATATATATATTGTTGTAATGAAAATTATTAAGAATAATTTTTTTGATCCAACGCACACTTTAATTATGAAAGTAAAATATTACGAAAAATATTTAACAAAATAATAGTTTTCTCCTTAGCAAAAAGAAGGAGTTTTTTTTTGAAAGTACAAAAAGAAAATAATATAGCTCGATTTATTTTTTTTCTTAAACTAAGTTTTTTTTTAAGTCGAAAAATGATAATAAGATTAATTGTTGCTTTTGATTTAAAGTTTTTTCTATTTTTAAAAAAATCAAAAATTTAAATAAAATTATTACATTTAATTTTAATCAAAAGTCATACAGATTGAATGTTTTTCAAAATAACAGATCACAAATAAATAATTTTGTAAAAACAAGATAATTTTTGTAAAACAAATAAACAAAAGTAAGCTAGCTTACAGTTATGAATGTATCATAAAATTTGTATATAGATTTTGAATTGACACTGGCCGTGTCCATTAAGTCTCTGCTTAAATATCAACCAAGCGGGGTATGACTATGGGTCAAACCCAAGTAGAGGTATAATTTTTAATTAATTTTATAAATAGTCTGAACACTCCGACTACGTCCATTGGTGTTGATATACTAAAATATTCTAGAAGCCTCCATGCGAAAATATATTGTCAAAAACAAAATATTTATTCAAAAACACAATCATATTCTAGAACGACCCATAGCGGGTATATAAACCGTGACCAGTGTCGATTCAAATCAGTTTTAAAATCGTGTCTGAACAGTTTTTAAATCGATCATTGTGCGATTAGTATCAAAGTTTAATATCAAAGTTGAAATCAAGTATTGTCTAATCAGTTCAAAGTATATAATTGTTGTTCAATCCAGATCAAGTTAAAGTTGGAATTTGTACAAGTAATTTGATCAAGTAATTCAAAGTTTGACATTGTGTGAAAAAAATTAAAAATAATTGTTGTAAAAGAAATTGGATAATCATTTTTTTTTTTAAGCAATAAAATCAGGTTTTTTTTTGTTTCGTAAAAACTTGTGTTTAATTTAATTTTTTTTTTTTCTTTTCTTTAAACAAAAACGTGCGTGTTGTTTCAATTACAAAATATTTAGTAATATCGTTTACTAATATATTTTTTTTTGTTTTTGTCGAGTATCGGAATCATTGCAGGTTCGGGCAGCGCTCCTTTGAGGATAAAGAGAGCCAGGATACCGCGACAATATATATATATATATTTATATATGTATATAAATATATATATATATATATATATATATATATATATATATATATATATATATATATATATATATTATATATGTATATATATATATATATATATATACATGTTTATATATATATATATATATATTTATATATATATAAATATATATATATATATATATATATATATATATATATATATTTATTTATTTATATATATATATATATATATATAAACAAAATGTTATATATATATATGTATACAAAAACGCGGTTGCACTTAATAAACAGCCATGCTTATTAAGCCGCGCCCTCAGGTGAGTTCTCCCTAGTCATTTAATGGTGGTGTACATGTTTCAAAATTTTACAGAATTGTAGGAATTCTAAAAATACTCACCACTTGTGGATTCCATAACAAAATGTATTAATCAAATAACTATTTTTTTCTTTTCTTGGCATTTTCGTTTTTTGAAATGCCAATTTTTTTATATCTTAAATTTATTTACAATTAATTTATTTGCAAAATGTTATTAATGCACGTATTTCTATAGAAACTATAAACTATATTTCTGGACTGGCTATTACTTTGGAACTGTCAGAAACAGCTATAGCTTTGGAACGATTTGGAATTTTGAACATTACCTGAAAGATATTTACCTGGAAACTTTTAGATCTTTTCTCATCAGTATTTCACTATCTCCTATAGATTTCTCCAAATAATTCAGACATTTTCTCTCACACTAAATATGGTTTCTTATTTGCCACCACACGTCATGACCAAAATATTCAGTTATCAATGATATTTACATCCATTGTAAAATAATTTTCTGAATGAAAAATTCATCTTCACAATCAAACAAACTCTCTGTATATTTTAATTAACAAATACAAAACAATTTAAATAATTTGTGTGCAACAAACTTTACAAAACATAACAAATTTTACAAAATAAAATATGACAAAGTTTGCGCTCAAACAAAAAATTAAATATTGTAAGATAATTATAATTAATTGAACACAAAAAAGATTTTTATTTTAATATTACAAAATCTTTGTTTATTGTTAAATCAATAATAAATTAATCTCAATACAACAATAATTAATTAATTCTATTCTATAGAAAGGCTGTTGTCTATATACAACACACACAACTAAATGATAGAAGCGAACATAAACTTCAACAAAAAAGTATATACTTAATGAATGTAACTAAATTTTTCATTATTATTTAATAAATAACTTTTCTACCTGCAAATTAAATTTGAATATTCATGAGAATACCCTCATTCTGCTTTTTAATTAAATGTTTCAGGATGCATGTTCTATAGTCACCCAATATGATAAAAAAATTTATACCCTGTCTATGTAAATATACAAGGTATATTAAGTATAGTCCCGACTTTGTATAGCTTGAACATATTAATCCTTTTATTAATTAAATTAAATACTTATATGAAAAAATTAACTCGTCAACCAGGTAATAAACAAATCACTTCAGAAAGAAGTAAATACTATCTAATAAATAAAAAAATTAGAATAATATGAAAAAGTTGGCTGTCACATCACAATCGTCTTTGGTGTAGAGGAAAGCACACTGGACTAGTTATCCAGAGGCCCGAGGTTCGATTCCTGGTTGACGAGTTAATTTTTTCATATTAGTATTTAATTTAATTAATAAATTCAACGACAATGAAATTTGTCAGAGTATACGCTATAGTCTTCTACAGTTTGTCATACGTATTCGAAAGGAATTTGGACAAACAACGTTATGTGGACACGAAAGTATACACAAACAAACAAATTCAATGACAATGAAATTTGTCGGAGTATACGCTATAGTCTTCTACAGTTTGTCATACGTATTCGAAAGGAATTTGGACAAACAACGTTATGTGGACACGAAAGTATACACAAACAAACAAATATTAATAAACAAATTGTTTGAAAACTTTTGTTTGAAAATTTTTTTCATAAACTCAATAGTTTTCTCATAATTTATGGATTATATGTTCCTCGGAAAGCGAATTGTTAACCATTCGAATACGCTGAATTGTTAACAATTCAATCACTGATATACAACTCAGTATATACTGTGTATTCAAACAATTAACTCAGTTAGTTGTTACATTACTTTTTTATTTAGTTATTAGTACAGCTATATTCGGTAATCAGTTTTAAGTAGACCTTTTAACATCTTCAATGAATGTTACATCAAAATTTAATAGTTTGGATTACATATTTCAGGAACTATGTTTGTGAAAATTGATTTCTAAGACAATAAGAGCACGTTTCTCTGATGAATTTCTTGGACTGTAAGATCTGAACACTCTATATTTGCTCAATACTGATGTTTGAGCATTGTTGTTGGATGGGTTTGAGTTTGAATGTTGTTTGATAATTTGTAAACGAAGATAAGTGTAAAATAAACATTACTATCACGAAGAGCAAAGAATAGTACTAATATTACTATGCTAGTTAGTACTCTGTCTACGAAAAACCAATTATTGGGAATATAAGTATGGTATGCGTGAAAAAAAAGGGCAGTTTATTGCCTATACGGTCGACGTATGGACAAGAACAAAGGAAGCGACTATGCTTGAGAAGATTTCTACAGTTTCCTTCACAAACTCCAGATGAATATCGGCACAGTTCCTATCATAGTAAGCTGCAGCCGCATATCCTACCAATTCCTAGTCCATACACAAAAATTCCTTTCACTCCACTCACATCCTCGCATCCTTAGGCATCAAAATGGACTTTATGGTCGAAGTGTAGCCAGTCCAATGCAGCCTCTAAAATCTTTCTGGTAATAGCGAACCACATATGCATAAATTGCACAAAAATAAGTTTGATGCCTATATTACCACGTACTCAAAATTTCTTAGTACTGAACATTGTCTGTTTCCTCACAAATGAAACTTAAAAATTTTACTATTAATAGCACACGGAAGTACCCATGCCGAGTTAAAGGGGATCTGGCTATGCGAACATACAATGACTACAGGAAATATTAGACCAAAAATGACTTTCTGACTTTTGAACTAAAACATTTGAACGAAAAGAACTACACAGTTTTCGAATGTAGAAAGAATACATTATTTTAACACATCTTTTTCAATCTCATCGTTAAGGAATAAATAATTTTAAAGATATTTTAATTCAAAAATCAAAAAAACGTGACCACCACCCAAAAAACTGGAAGATAAGAGAAAAAGTCTAAGTGGTACCTGATATTTTTTAACTTTGATATTTGCTATACAGTTAAGTATAGGGCCGAAACCAATGAGAAAAATATGAAAACCCAAAATTTCTATCAAAAATTTTTTCATGTTTTTTTTTCATATTGGGTGAATTGAACATTGTAATGCATATAGATTTTCTGCTGTAATGATATTAGCTGACACTGAATTGCTTTTGGTCAAGCTAAGACATCGTAAAACTAGTAGTTGAATGAAGTAAAACTAAAAAATAAATTTCATAGATTTCATCCAAAAAAACGGAGGTCAAATAAAATTTTTTCCATTTACAGGAGGAAAAAAATTTACTGAAATAACTTGTACAGCAATATTCATTGTTTGGATTTATATCGGACTTTCGAGTTATGGAGGTTCTTGGATTTGATAGAAACAGAATCAGGACTTGTTGAAAATAAGACGATTTCAAATTATAACCGCTAAAGAGTTGTTACTGTACAAAATATAATAAAATGGATAATTTATGTATATTCTAGTAACACAAAATTGTAAGCTCTTAACAAAAACAGTATTTTAAACATCAGCAAAACTCAAAACAAAATGAAACAGAAGGTACTGATTTTATTTAGTATATCAATAAAATATAAATTGTTGTATTAAAAATCAGAGAAATAAAAATATATATAAGATTAAAACAGCTACCAGCTACTCAACGAGAGCTGCATGAGATGGTAACTAGACTAAAACGGTTTTTAATCAAAACATGTTTTGTGAAATGTATGGTACACAAAAGATAATTCTTATTGTGTGTTAAATTTTCCTTTCCTTGTAAATGTAGATATAAACTTTCGTTATGTACAATGAGTGTATTTTCACTAAGAGTCCGTATTCTTTAAAACCACCAACTTTTGAAAGTTTATAAACAAATTTGTTTCAAATATTTTTTTTATCCTTTAAATTTAACCAACACACATTTATAATATTTAATGTCCTTTTGAAATATAATAAATGTATACTAATCAATTTTGTTTGAAGTTGTGAAACCCTACATGGTGAGAAAATCATTTTATAAGGCTTAATACTTCAGATATTTGATCGAGGTCTCTTACGTCATGCAATGTTTCTTAATTATAAAGTCATTGAAATCAAATTAATTTACTTTAATAAGCTCACTGTCTTTAAACAAATTTGTAGATTGCATGACGTTTTCTATCTCCTATAGATTTCGAATGCAAGAATATTGTTGCATTTAAACGATTACAAGGTTACGAATATCTATTGGACCTGCGAGAAAAAACTATGAAAATTGCTTTTCATAATTATTAAACGAACCAACATTTATCACAATAAAAACTTATCTAATGTGAACCTGCCTTTAACTGACTACTCAAATCGTCTACTCATTTACAAAATATGTCAGCATTATAATATTAAGAAACTGGTGTAAATAGCCACAAAGCCAACATATACGGACTTGTTATTACTGAGAATGGTGATTGTAACTTAATCAAATTAAAAATAAATTATTAAATTAATTACAATTATTAATAATTATAAATGCTAGTGGTAAATTCTAAATGCAAGTGCTATTCTAAATGCTAAATGTTAGTTTTACATGCATCTTCACCGTTGAATAAAACAAACTCCTGCATCTGAATATTAAATATATTTAAAAAAATCCCAATAAGTAATTATCGTATTATGTACTTCAATTAATTCTAATAATAATTTTCATTTGTAAGTGAAAGCCTTTTTAATATTTTAAAATGTACCATTGAAAGTTTTAATATTTTAAAACTTTGAGTTAAAACTGTTACATTATGTTTGAATGCAAGGGTATTTTGTTACGCTTGAATGTTTTTAATATTAATTAGATCGTAAAATAGTCAAATAAAAGCAATTACTACTACTTAAATGTTCAATCTACACAAATATTTTGAATAATTCAAAATTATTGTAAAGTACTACAATGAAATCCTACAATTTTAGTCAGGCATTAGATTCATGCAGTAATGCTGCAATAACAAGCAAATGAATGTGTCCTATTTTTCAAAAAAAAATAAAGGTACTCTAAATGTAGAAAACTTTTTAATAATGTAAAATAACGTAAACTAGCTAAAATAATTCGTTAATAATTTATTTTTGGAACGAAGTTCGTTTACGCGGCTTACATGTAAGGAAAAAGCGTTATGCTATTCTCTAGGTGACCTTTCCCGCTCTCTTTCTCTTTCTCTCTGTCTCTTTCTATTATATACTGTTGTATGTGTGCCTATGCGTGCGATTATTTTCTTTAGATATATATTTCATATGAAACTGTCTATTCAAGTATACATATACTGATTATATGGCAGCATGTCAAATGTGAGACGTTATTGAAAATTTTGAATTTTTTTTCAAAAACTGTTCAATCTTTTGAAGTTTTTTGTGTGCGTTATTTTGAAGTACTGATACACAATTTATATAAAATAGCATAAAATAGCTCCATTTGTTTTAATTATTTTTTATTGCAAGATAAATATGGTTCGTAGCTAAAAAATGTCTTGTTCTTAGTTAAATTTTAATGACTTTCATAAAATAAAATATTTTTATTACTATTATTAATAATTATTATAATAAATAATAAATTATTATAAATAGTAATATAATTTTCTTAATACGATTGGCAATGTAAAAAATATATTCACAAAATACTTGAAACCACTTTTTTTATATATAACTTATAATTCACGATTATATATTTAACTTTTAATAAGTGACTATTTTTCCTAAAATATTAAATGAAATTTATTGATTTAAATTCTTACTTTACATTTTTGTTTTGACAAAATTATAAAAAATAAAATAAAATATACAAATTAGAGAGAGAGAGAGATGAATAAAAGAGGGTTGCGCTTTTTGACGTGACAAAATACACTAATATAATCAATAGAAATCTACATATTAAATCACGTTAAGTGTTGTAAAATATCGTAAAGAACTTGGTTCCTGACGAGGGGGGGGGATCTCCAGACCGCACAATTTTTTTATCCTGTTTTTTTTTTCATTGAAATTTTTATTATTTTTTCATACCCTGAGACAATATAAGAGTAATTTAAATAAGAGTGATGTTAACAAGAGTAAATTGAATTAAAGTAATTTTAACAAGAGTAATTTCAATAAAATTTATTATATTTTAATTTATTTTGTTTAATTTTAATTTTTTTATATTTTTGTCTATTGATCTCTATTTTCTATCTATATCTAACTGTCAAAGAGTAAATTACGACTAGCTAATTTATACTGATGATCACTACTTTGTAGTCGAAATACGTATTTATAATACAAAAACTGATCTAGGTATTGGGGCGAATTTTAAATTTTATTTATAAAACCTTGAGTTCTCATTAATTATCATTTGATAATCTAATACCTTATAATGTGTTCATAAAAAAAACTTGCAACTCTCTTAAGAAACCCATTTATATTTTAAACCATATTTCCAACTTTGTATCCCGTTCTGTCCCGGGTTCCCTTATCAGTCTACTTGGCGTTTTTGGATCTGCTGTTTTATTTTTTACAGTGTACATATATATTCTATTTTGAGTGAATGAGTTTTCATCTTATTATTACAAAAACTAATTTCATTTTAGGTTACCAACAAAAACAAAAAATAAGTAAGTAAACAACAAAGTAGTACCTACGTTATGATGAAATATAATAGTGACTGATGGCAAAACATCATAGACACACACAACAAGCAAAATGTGTGTAGTTGTTACATAATATTACATTCATACATAGTTAGGCAAATAAACTAGGGTCACACAACACAAACAAATAATTTGAAATGTCATGTGAAATATAACAAATGAAGTCTGTGGGAGGCGGAGCACACAGGACCTACATATTACATAACACTTGAGACATCACTGTTTTCATTTCATTTTTTGTTTTTCTGTTTTCTTCATAATATAATCCTTTTTTGTAGTAGGAGAATTCATATTTGTTACTTTAATGGAATCGTCATATTTCAAGGAATAAAATTCGTTACGCAGGAGCTGCGTTGACTTAGCGAATTTCCTTAGAATACATAAATCACTCTCTAGCGGTCATAATTTTAGTGTTATCAAAATGAAATATAATATCTGATATGACTTTAGTATTTGCAAAAATTAAATTTATTAATCGCCAAAATAGGACGATATAACGATTATAATTAATAGTTACTATGGAAACGACAATCAAAATTTTTTACAATAAAATATATTTCGTGTATTCGTGTCAAACAAACACAAAATATTAAATATCTCTCTTAATATTAGAATAATTGAAAAATGTATAAGGAGTAAAGATGTAGAAAATGAAGTTGGCTACAATTCATTACCTGACCATTTTTCTCAAACTCTAATGTGAACAGAGATATTTAGAATTTTAACTTTCAATCTTATTTTTCTAGTGTAACAGAAAAAAGATAAGAGACAAAATTGCAGTAAAACTTAGCACCTACAACTTAACTCCTGTTGGATTTTTCGATTTTTCAAATATTAAAGCAGATAGTCAAATTTTGTATTTTCCCCTCCCTCTAAACCCCTTTTCTCCTCACCCGATTTTGAACGAACTAGAGCTTTAGAATACCAAGAGCGACTCAAATACCAAATTTCATTGCAATCGGAATAAAACTGTGACCGCTAGAGAGTCCACAGACATTTTAAAAAAGTGCATATGTGTACGAGTATATTTATATATATATATATATATATATATATATATATATATACAAATTTTAGCGATAGTGATTTTTAACATCTTATAGGTAGGATCGATGGACATTTGAGGAAATTTTTACGAAATTCCAACATTGGTGCAATATTATTTTTGCTGCATTTCCTTTTGAGGAAATTCGCTTAAAATTCAGAAATATAATCATTTGAATGAATAATATAACAATAATGATTACTCAAATGATATCGTTTCTAGTCTGTGTTATTATTTTTCTTCAATATAAATTTTCAAGTTCTACAGACATATACATACACAGGACCAAGGACCAAGATATCAAGGACTCTTAAACAGTTAATATGACGGAGCTTAAGCAATAAAATTGAGTTCCACATAGCTTCAATTTGTGAACAATGTTCTAGATCTTTTCGCTATATAGTATTTAATCTAACAATGAAGTTCCACAAAGTGTCTACACCAAATTATATTGTAATGACGTAATGATAGAAAAACACAATAAGTATTGTAAACTATTTCTTTTTAATGATGTTGGATCAAGTTTGTGGCCAGGTGACGTGATACAAACAAAAATGACATTTGAAAACAAATGACAGTGTTTGCAAGTTCTCCAGTCTTTAAATGGAAACAAGTTTTAAGGTCTCCAATACACAATGTAACAGAAAAATTTATAAGTTAATGTTTTTATTTGGAAATAAAATCTACTTCTGAGGCTTCAAGTAATTTCAAACTCGTCTATCTAGAACATCTAATCTGGATAAGTTCTATGCGGATTCCTTAACAGATTAAGAAGTTTTAGGGAATGCAATGGAATATACAAAATTCTTATTTCGGTAAATATTCATGAATCCATGTCATCAAGAATACATGTGTGCACAATTTCAGCTCAATGAAACGTCGTTTTGAGGTTTAAAATCATTAATTATCATAATCATTAACTTACATGCAAGTTAAAAATGTTTCGAAGTATACGCTGAGAAGCTGTTCAAAATGGGATAATTATCTAAAAGTATAGGTTAGGATTGTTTTGACAATTTGTAAAATATTCTACAAATTTCTACAAAATTTATTTTTGCAAAATTTATGAAAAAATTTATGAACTCTTATGAATGTCTTCGTTCAATAACACCGGAAATTAATGGTTTGGGAATAATCGGCAAACTTGACCTCAAAAAAAAAGCTTCAATAGATTTAATTAAATTTTTTAGGTTTAATTAATTTTTTAAATATATTAGTTTTGCTTCTATCTCTGTATTTCACACATAATATGTTATACATAACATGTTATAACATAAAAATGTTCACACTTAATATGTTATTTAAATTGATCTCGGATTGCGACAACCAAACTACCTTTATTCATATCGCATTAAATAATATCATATTTAGGTATACGTAACAAAAAATAAAATTGAAGCACTATTAAATGTAATAAGATATACAATATTTATCGAGCTCATATTATACTGATAGAATGCATTATTTTAATTACCGTTAAAACCAGACATTTATTTTAGCATTCGCATTAATTTTAGCATCCGCCTCTGTATGCGCATCCACAATTATCAATGCGGAGCTTTTGCGGATGTGGGTGTCGCTTGTGTTGTTTAGCATTTCTGATTA
Organism: Nineta flava; assembly: GCA_963920215.1. Lineage (NCBI taxonomy): Eukaryota > Metazoa > Arthropoda > Insecta > Neuroptera > Chrysopidae > Nineta > Nineta flava. Next base: position 32,145,383 of record OY986040.1, on the reverse strand, counting down.
TAAACAAATTACAACGTGTTTAGACGTGTTATTAATATGTGGATGCTTTTTTATTTATTTTAACAATTTACATTATTTTTTGGGTTCTTTGTCTTGATAATCTATTTGACAAGTGAACCAACGATGCCACCACTAAACTAGATGAGCATATTCAAGATAAATCGTAGTGTAAAATAGGCCATAAAATATACTCTCGAAACCGCCGCACAGATACCTCTTGGAGGAATCATTAAAATCGATGCACCCAAAGAATTTTAGTCTGTTTATCGGGGGTTTAATCTGTGAACCTATACGAAATAGGATGGAAGCTGAATTAGCAGCAACATTAGAAGCTGAATTAGCAGCAAACACTAAATTTTAAATGTTCATACTAAAAATTTGATTATAATATAAAGATTATTAAAAATTATTACCATCTTTTTCCTTTATACAGGTACTTAAATAAGTATCTCTTTAAAAAAACTTGACATATAAATTCGCATTCGTAATTGCAACATCAAATAGCTGTTAGGTAGGTTCAAACCAACAGCTGATACCTACGTTAAATATTTTGTGTAAACTTAGGAAATTTTCATCCGTATGCATGCATTCATTTTTAATTTCGGTTAGCCTAAAACATGGATTATGAGTGTTTGCAAAATTGCATTTATGACATCATGTGTTCATTTATGTATCCATTAACAGAAAACGAAAAATATACTTTATAATAGCCCAAGGCACCCAGAAATAGTTTAATTAATAGGTGTAATTTGTAATTATATTTTTTCAGATATACTAATGATACTGACGGTGAACATTTCTAATTTTTTGGTACATTTTTCACGGTTCTGAAAAACCAACAAATTTATAGTTAAAAATATTCCTGACTGTTTATAAAAAAATATTTTCAAATTAATTCTGAACATGAGGGATATATATATGATTATTTAATTGGAGCATGGTTCATATTTTTTACTTCGTCTAAAAAATTTAACAAAATTTAAACAGATTTTAGATTAGTTATTCAAAAATAGACTATATGTACAAACCGATTATATACCGTAAACTTTCTTTTTAACCCGACTTCAAAAAGGAGGATGGCTCTCAATTCGTCTTAATTTTTTTTTTTTTTTTAATGTTTGTCACCTCAGAACTCCGTCATTTATGAACCGATTTTGAATTTTTTGTTTTTTTGTTTTTGTTTTAAAGGGTTTGATTTCAGGTAGGTCCCATTGTCACCAAATCGAATTCTGGTGCGGGAATTCTCTGGAAATCAAGGAAAATCCTCATTTTATATGTGATAACCGATTTTTTGGAATTTTTTTTTTTGAAAGGATATACTCATTCATAATGGGAAAATAAGAAAATTTTTTTAAAAACCGATTCCAAAAAAATTTTTTACACAAAAAAACCTACCCAAAAAAAAAACAAAATACATATAAAAAAAACTGAAAATTTGTTACAAAAAAATGTACTAAAAATTAAAAAAAAAAAAAAAAAACGGATACAAAAAAATGTGTTATAAAAAAATGCACTAAAAATGTCGTTTAGTAGGTCTACCCATATTTAGACAAATAAAATAAGTTATAGAACTTCAAAATCACTAAAAAGCGAGAAATAAAACCTATTTTGACAAAATGGAAACCCGACTTCAAAAATCAAATATTACAAAAAATGCACTAAAAAGTAAAAAAATAATTGCATATTCTTGTGCCAATGTTTGGTCACCTAAGCAAAAATTATTAAATATATATGTACAATTATTGTTATTTTTGGAGGCGGTGTCCCAAAGTTATGTGAATTTCTCTATGCTGACACCGACTTCAAAAATAACAATAATTGTACATATATATTTAAAAATTTTTGCTTAGGTGAACTAAAATTAACACAAGAATATGCAATTATTTTTTTACTTTTTAGTGCATTTTTTGTTATAGAATATTTGATTTTTGAAGTCGGGTTTCCATTTTGTCAAAATAGGTTTTATTATATTTGCATTTGATATTTTATGTTGTTATATTTTGCGAGTACAGAATAATTTTTTTTTTGCCAAAATTAATTATGTACTTATATAGGTAGTCAAGATGTTTTCGATACCATATATACAAAACTTGTTCATTTTATAAATTATATAATCAATAAATTTCACATGTATAATAATAATTAGCAAGAGGGATACCGCAAATGGGTCCCCTGCACCTAGACCAAGGGGTCCTGGGTGCCCTCCTTGAGAACAACCTGTCAATCGAAGGTAAGACGTCTCCGGGTAAAAGGTGCTATTTTAAGCTGATGGAGCTATAGAATTTTGTTGAGGCCAGTCGCCGCACAGAAAGCCCACAGCTTCTCCGCCCGCATTGCTCCCAGGATTGATGGAATTTCACATGTATAGTATTTGTTGTTATTTAAATCTATTTGGCACAATATAAGTTCGTTTAAGTTCGAATAAAACTTGTTACTATATTTCTAATTAAAAACTTTCATCCGTACCATTTTTTTGAAAACCGTAAAAATAAGGCACAAATCAAGTATAAAATTTTTTTAAGCGACATCAACTTTTGTGGTTTGTAGTACATCCGTATGATTACAAACTTAAAATGTTCTGTACATTTTTGTCGTTCAGTTACAAAAGTTATTTCAGCTTTTTTGAAGTTAACCTACAAAAATAGTTTACTACAGAAAAATCTTTTCTTCACATTTTATACTTGGCACTTTAAACTGCTAAAATAGAGCCGAGTTACTTTTCAAGTGTAGTCCAAATCCATTCTTTTCAATTAAATTATTCATTAAATTTACATTTTGAAAACTCATTTCATAATAAATAAACAATTTTTTAACACAAAAATAATCATTTTAAATATAAAAAATTCCGACCTACGAAATATGTCCAAATTATTTATAAAAACAATATATGAATAAAATAATAAATGTGAGAATATCTTGTTACAATTTTGCAATGTTTCAAACGAGTAAAATAATGTTGAATGCATTACTCTGAAATGAATTATAATCCATTAATGAACGATTAATTTGCGTTAAGTCTTACCTTTTTAAATTATTTTAACCGTCGGATTTCGGATTTTAACTATAACAAATACATATTTATTAATCTATTTCGTTATAAAAAATATATTGATTTTATAATAAAGAGGGTTTGTATCATAGTGAAGGTCGTCTGTAACATATTTTGTTGTCATTATTTTCAAATTTTAGTCAAACATTTGGAATTTTTCCTATTGTGCAAGCAAACATAAATGTTCCGTGAAAAAATGATTAATATTCAGTAAAGACATTTTTTTAATAGAATTTATCAATTCTGATGAATTTCCTACAATCCATACCTTATTTACTTAATTCGTGATTTTATTGGAAGTTTTCTCAGCGATAATTTTAGGGATACGATGAGAAACAACAATTTCGTAGATTTTTTCAGGAAAACGTTAAATTAAACACATACAAATTAAGTTAAACATTTTTAATTCGTGCTTCAAAAGGCTTTTAAATTACATCCCACACAATAGTTATGAAAAACAATTTTCCGTTTCCAATTTCGACCACCTAGCTAACGTTTGAACTCGGAATCGCAATTTCGAGAGTTTTCCTGTAACCTTAACCTGATTTTCTTTATTTGTGATACTATTCAAATTTTTCTCGGCGATACTTTTGGAAACAATGGTCTGGAATAGTTTCCCAACAATGTTTAAAAAAAATACAAAACTAACCCTAAACTAAAAATTCAAAAACCTCGGGTCTGTATTTGGTAATTGCATATTACAATTAAGTCAAATTTAAATCATTTACGTGAAATGCTCTCTGAAAAAAATGCCCGAGGACAGAAAGAGGCACCAAGGTTATTCCATGAGTGTTCTGTTTTACCAATTAAGGGAGAATGTCAAATTTTGCGTTTTCCCCTCCCTTTAAACTCCCTTTTCCTCTTGTCGATTTTACCCATTTAACGAACTTGACCTTTTGAATACCAAAAGCGCCTCAAATACCAAATTTCATTCCGATAAAATGAAAACTGTGACCGCTAGAGTGATATATATATATATATATATATATATATATATATATATATATATATATATATATATATATGTCCATAGATATATAAATTTTACAGATGGTGATTTTTGGCATTTTCAAGGTTGGATGGATGGACATTTGAAAAAATTTTTGCGAAATTTTGAGTTCGGTACGAGACCAATAGCTCTATTTCCTTTCAGGAAATTCGCTAAAAGAAAAAACCTCCAATAAGGTCAAATATTTGTTTTTTTATGTTGCAAAAAAAAAAAATTTTTATAAGTTTAAAAAAGTTTTAATAGGGACCAGATTTACGTAGGGCAAAATCTTAATCCTTATTCAAAATCATATCCAAGACCTAAATATCGAATGGGAAAATTTATTTTACGAATGGGAGGTTTGCAGCTTGTCTATAAAAGATAACACTTATTTAATAAGAGCATAGCAACAAATCAATAGACAAACGTAACCTATTAAACATTGGTTAAAGAATGACATATTGGAAACTTTTGTTTTGACTGGAAAAACAAATATGGTTTTCCAGTCAAAACAATAAATATTTTAAAACAAACAATATATTAAACTATAAATATTTTACAGTATAATTTCAACATCTACTGTTTTATATTCTGTAATTTCGTAATGAAACTTTTACATTACATAAAATAAACAAAATTTTACTTAATAGATAAATCAATAATAAATAGATTTTATTTTACGAAATAATTTACAATTCTAATTATGGCCATAAAAAAATGATCACTAAACAAAACCTTGTTTTGTCTTTTTTATCGCCGATGTTGCTTACCCCAATTTTTATTCATGTCTCGTTTGTTCATTTTTATTCAAATTTAACGATTAAAAGTAATGAGTAACAAAAATAATAAAAATTATGAACTCAAGTCATTCCAAATGAAATAGCGTGAATGTAAATAATAGTGTGGTTATTGAAGATCACTTATATTAAACACATGTAGTCATATTTAAGGAAGCCGCAAGCTTTTGATGTTTGAGGCCTCCACGGCATTCCAAACAGCATAACATTAAAAGTTTACAAAACGGAATTTTAATAACGAAGTTTTCTTTAACTTTTATCTTTAATCTAAAACATATGAAACACGTTGTATGCATTGACGTACCTTGTTATTTTAAACAAATTGAAAAATAATGGGTAAAAATACATTTAAATAAAGATTTTTTCATGTTACATGATTTGCACTCTTTTTACTTATAAAAATAGGTTTTATTAATTGTCGGGGACTTATTTTTTTTAAAGGCCTAAAATTGAATACATTAGTTTCAACATATAAAAGGCATACTTTGCCATTGTTTTTCAAACGCTTTTTTGTTGTAAACAAATTTAATTTTGACCCCGTTCCGTCACGAGTCGGAACGTAAAAACTTAGGGTCATATTCAGGACTTCAAAATGAATCGATATAAAAAAAATTCCGGCTCCGAGCATGCTGCTTGACAACCCGTTTTTGAAGCCAATTCGACTTTAGTATCACTGTTGTTGCGAACAAACTTTATTGTTTAAGATTAAGGAGGGGTTGTCAGTGCAATAATGTAAAAGACACCTTACTGCAGCACGCGAGAGCTGTTATTTGATATTTGGTTACTACTTCAGAGTAGTTAAACGCTATAAAAAATTGTTCAATCAAGAAATGTGAGGATCTTTATTTTCTCCAAAATTTCTTTGGACAATTTTTTCAATAATCTCAACGGAGATATCAAGGAAACAAGAATATAAACCTCCGGAAAAAAAAGTGGCAGGTGGGCCGTGGCTTCTGCAGTAGAGGGTTAACCTCTCGGACAATCCCAGAAGTCTGTGAAAATTTTTTTCAAGATGATCTAAATTTTTACTCTGTACTATATATTTAGGCGGAAAATTATATAATTATAAAACTGTGAAGCAATTTTTCGTTGAATATTATAACAATTCTCTGTATTAACAAGTAATTAAATCCACAATGTCATATAAAATGAAAATATTTGTTAAATATTTATGAATATATTTGTTCTAATAAATTTATTTAAAAAGTTTATATTTTATTATACACAAGCGTTTTAAATGAAACCAATATCATGGTTTTGAAAAATAATATTCTACCCAATCTTTAATTATTATACTGGTGAAGATCCAGCACCAGCTTTTAAATTTTATTGAACGGCTATACATTGTTTTCATTTATAACTGACACATTTAAAGACACATAAAGATTTTGAAATATTAATAGTTCGTCTTCAAAATCAATTTTCGTTTTTCGAAATAAAACTGCCATTCTGAACTACATAGATTCTGCCAACGAAATGACCCTCATGACAGAAAGTTTCAAGTTGAATTAATTAATTCTTGAAGAATAAAGCCAATAAATTATCAAAAGCCATAACAAGAAGTAATTAAACTTGAAACATAATACTCGAAACAAAGTTTTTAATTAGAAAATTTATATGAAAAATATACTCTTCAAATTTTGCCCCAATTCCTAAAACATTTTTATTTTATAAATACGTATTTCGACTACAACTTAGTCATCATCAGTATGAATCCCAGAGAAAGTCACGATTAGCTAATTCATACTGATGATGACTACATTGTAGTCGAATGAAAATTTGAAAAGTATTTTCAAAAAACCTAGAGTTCTCTTTGATTATTTTAATAATCTTTATGAAAAATATAATTTAAAATATAGGTCCAGGTATTTCGATCATCATCCTCAATCATCCTCATTAACGCAATCATCATCATTATTCTTTACATATTATAGTTAAATCTCAAGGATAAAATTTCGGAAGCAATTTTTTTGTCAGAATGCTTTCAAAGTATGTTAAATATTATAGAAATACAGTTCCAATTTTTTATAATTATTTTGATCTCAATGGAGTAAATAAAAAAGGACTTTTGTCATATATAACTCGTAAATTTAAAAAAGCAAAAACGGACGTTTTAGAGGCTAAATAACAACATTCAAAAATGCAATTTTTGAGTTAACCAAAATTCTTGAATAATCTTTGAACATCCCTAACAAAATCTTGAAGAATAATTACAGATTATTTCATTCTAAAGCTTTAGTTTTCAATTGTCAAATAGACGCTAAAACATATGTAAAACATTTAAATCGTATATAAATGCTTTGTCATTTTTATTCGGTTAGTCGGGTTGGCAAAAAAATTAGGACGACAATGCAAAATGGCAAACTGCATTTTTCTAAGAATTATAATATTTTAAAAGCATTTTGACAAAAAAATCGACTCAGAATGGTATCCGACACTAATGCACCAGTTCGTGCAAGACAAATTGCTCATTTCACAAAACTTATACTGTTTTTGTATGTGTCAAATGAAAAGACAAACTTGAATTTCCTTCAATACAGTCAAAGATTTGCATATATGTACACAAAGCCACAAAAGTAGGTCTTATTTCTCCAAATTTTATATTTGATTCGAGCCTTATTCATTCGGTTTTCAAAAAAATGCATCAATTAGAAGTTATTCATCATAAATATACTAACAATTTTTATTTGAAATATTTTCCCAAAAACTCAATGAATAAGATACAGATCAAGTAAAAAATTCTGAAAAATGATCGCTATTCTTGTCATCTTGTTGTATCGTATGTATAGTTGTACTATACAATATCCTTCGCATACCCTAACACAATTGTTGGTATAGAATCATCAAAATCATGAATACAACAAGTTAGTGTATGTCATTCCGGTTTAATACTTACCAATGTAAAATGTAAGAATGTAAAGAATATATGCAGCTTGTATCATGTTGTACCCTTTTACTCAGTACAAATTAAATATACTTACAAACAAAACAGATTTTTTGACGAGAAAAAATATTTGAGTCGGCGCCAAACAAACGAAACATTACAAAATGTAATATTTTGTAATATTTAATTTTAACCGAAAATCAGATTCACCCTTCGACCATTTCGCTGGAGATGTTTTGGGCCGACTCAAATTTATTTACGTATTTTCATTAGTGTAGGTCTTACTTTTTTATTACGAAAAAGTTACTTTTTTATTTTTCCTTTTCTTTTTCGAAGGTTAAATTTTTTGTTACAAAGTTGTTATTTTTTGCGTTTCAGTTATTTTCTTCTTTCGTCGGTTCTATTTTTTGTTAAAGAGTTTTTATTTTTTTGTGGCTTTTAGTGTCATTAGAACTACATATGTGTGCCAAGTTTCAACAGTGGTGAACATTAAACCATTCCCTATTTTTCTACCCTTAGGGGTAATTTTTTTATTTATTTATATGGTACCAATTTCGATGTATAGCCTATCCAATAAAAAAGGAATAATCGTAATCGGACTACTCTGTAAAAAGTTATGCGTGGTCATACATAAAAAAAAATATAGGAGAGAACCTCTTTCGGTTTTTTGGTCGGTTAAAAAATATTCAAATTGTGCAAAGATATTGAGTGATTTCAAATAGTGATATATATATATATATATATATATATAATCGATTATAAAATTTTTTCCTTAGTGGAAGCGCTGGGAAGTCTTTTTTTATTTTTCAAATTTATATGTGACCAACTTTGAAGTATAACCTATCCAACAAAAAAAGAATTATCAAAATCGGACTACTCTGTAAAAAGTTATGCGTGATCATGCATTTAAAAAAAATTTATACAGGTTGAATTGAGTATCTCCTTCAAAAAAATCCTTGTAAAAATCATTTAAATATACGTATTTTCAATACTATATTATTTTGTATGGATATAAGGTATGTGAATTTTTATTTTTTCCCTAGAAGCTACTATCTGTTAGCTTCAAAATTCCAGCTTAGTCAAGTGGATATCGCTAATAGAAAAATGTTTACAGCCGAAACCGTATACCCCAAAAATACCCTTAACAACAACATTTGGGACCCTTAACAACATTTCCACAAAGTTTAAGCAAAATCTGAAATATGCCAGCTTTACCGATTTGGTGTTTTCATATGGAATGACTCATACCTATCCATTTTTAGTCGGGAACATATGGTATTAATATTAGACAAAAAATTATTGCTTTGTAAAATACAAAAATTATAATGTACAATAAATTTAAGCTAAATGTTCACCAAAATGTTCAAAAACTACCATTATTTTAAGTAAAAGTATTAGGTTTCAAGAAAAGTAGATCTATGATCCCGAAAATTCGTATTTTCACCATACCAGAAAATATATTACATGTTAGGGGATGAAATTATACAAGAAAGCAACTTGCGAATCATGACAAATGTTTTACTGATCGCCAGATGCAATTAACCTGTACCAGCATGTTCAAATTACGTAATATTTTCCAGATAAATATTTTTTTGTGATCGCAAATCATTCCTGATCAATTCATTATTTTTAAATTTGTGTGTACAAGATATACAAGTCATCGGTAGTACTAAAACCTGATAACAAACTAACTTCACATATATTTTGAATAAAAAGTTTATATCCGATGTGAAGCTTTATGAAAATCTTGCATTATGTACAATGTTACTTCGCCGTATGTAGGTATATGGTAAACTTAAAATGTATGTTGGAACCTTAAAGCAATTCCGGTATTACATACAAATGTATGTATAGTTTAAAATTTGTTTGTAAAACTTTATATTGAATATTTTTTTGTAAGTAAATTAAATAAAATATAAAATTTTAGATAAACAAATACCAGAAAAATGGATTTTATTGTAGACAAACATCGTGCTTTTATTTTCATGTAGTAAGAGAAGTACTAAGTGATTTAAATTTTTGAGTTTGGTAATAATGTTTATTCCATAATAATAGCCGAGTAACTGTTATCAGCTAAATAAACATATTCGACAACAGATGTGGTATACAATTGTTTATATCTAGTTGTACATGTTGAGATCAGTAACAAACAATCAAGTTGACCAATTCGAAAGACCTTGCTCAATAATTTTCTGTGGTCTAACCACAACCGAATTTTTAACATTTTTAGCGAATTTTCGAAGAAAATATAAAATTATGAATTTGTTTCTTAATTTTACTACAATTCAGTAGGAAAACTCATTTTCTGTAGCTTTTAAATAATTACAGTATTTGCAATTTAAATACACTATCCATAATAATAAATATTACAAGTCACCATGGTTACTTATTTTTTGTATAGTGTATTTAAATGAATTTTCTGGAAAAAACGGCGTCACTCATTTTAATGTATTGAATTACTGTTTTAAAATTGCATAAATCTAAAAATTATATAAAATAAAAAATATTTTGACAAAATGAAAACCCGACAAATATTCTAAAACAAAAAATGCACTAAAAAGTATAAAAATAATTGCATATTCTAGTGCCAATTTTAGTTCACTTAAGCAAAAATTTTTAAATATATATGTACAATTATTGTTATTTTTAGAGTCGGTGTCAGCATAGAGAAATTCACATAAATTTTGGACTCCGCCTCCTAAAGTAACAATAATTGTATTTAAAAAAAAAAAAATACAAACAAATTGAGAACCATCCTCCTTTTGGAAGTCGGGTTAAAAAAAGAAGATATTTTCCATAAAGAGAAATTTTTTTTTGGGAGAATACAATTAAATGATATTAACGATATTTACATTCCCACTTTCAGAGGGAATTTGCTTACTTTACGAAGCTCTTGCGTGATGAGTTTTGATAGTTTTTATTAATTTTGGCAAAAAGAGCGCAATTGACATGGTTTAATATTAATGGTTAAATAATTCTCGAGCTCTTGCCGCGGTACTTTTTCTCAGTGATCACGGTGTTTAGCATTTGATCACACGTGGATCACCTGTTTACATGCAGTCCTTGGAATTCCTAAGATAGGCTCTGAGCCAGTGAAGGGTATTCCGACTCCCTTCTTTTCTAAGGTATCTGCTACGGATATGTGATACTAACATAGTTTCAAAACATAATACCAAGATCAAATCATATCAATAATACTTTTGTTTCATGCATGTACACAAAATGTGACAAATTTTCAAAATTCAGCAGAAAAAATAATTCATTTTATAAACGAAAATATTATACGGATGATACACATACTTTAAATAATCCATAGCGGAAAAAAAACATGCATAGAAATATCTATCTCCTGATATTATATCGAAAAGAAACAAATTATTATAATCAGATAGTAATATAAAGAGAACGAAAAAATATTGAAAAAATATGCAAAAACTAAACAATACTGCGAAAATTGTATTATTTATAAATCACGCGATAGTTATCATTCAATGTGAATTTTCTTCTTGAGAACAATAAACTTGTTATCAATATTATGTGTACGATGTGTTAATGTAATTTTGGTTATGTTGGGAGTCAATAAAAGTGGAAGCATTCTTGAAATTTATATTAAAAATAACAACTAACTGAGTTAATTGCTTAAGAACCCGGTATATACTGACTTAATGAAAAAAAATTTCAAACAAAAGTTGTTTATTTAAAACAAAGAAACTTGTTTTGTCTTTAAGTTTTTGTTCTATCTTTTACGGTTTCAAAGATAAACACTTTTTTTCCAATAGGCCATAACATGGTCAGATCTTGCCCATTCAAGAACTACACCTTACATTTTAGCTCTAGAACACACACACGAAATTTTAGCTCGCTATATCTCTTCCTATTTGAGTTATCATGTTTACGGCCGGCGGACTGACGGACATCGTTGCGGGAATGGATATACCGGGTACATATTATATACCGGGTATAAAAAAAACTAGCTTCTATTAATAGGTAACACAATAAAAAGCAAAAATAATATGACAGTTCAGTGTAGTTCATAATCATTACAAAAATTTCCAATACAAGTCGTCCCAAAATAAGCTTGTATTTTTATTTTTATAATCACATATTTTTATATCCCGTTTAAATATATATATATAATCCAAGTTTTGAAATTCACACACCGGAAGTGGAACTTTTGGCACAAGTCAAAATCAAGAAGTTTGATTAACCTCTCATTAATGCATGCAGTATAATATTAATTCAATTCGTTCTGCTCCCAAGGGAGCTTGACCATCGGGGCAGCTTTCGACCTTGGCTCTGCGTCCTTGATATAATTCAAAACACCACACTCTTCTAGTATGTATAGAAGTAAAGAAGGTACTTTTGGGTCTTTTTCCCATTTTTGTGGCGAAGGCAGGGTTGCGTTGGGAAAATTAAAATTTTCCAATTCCTCCCATAAGTTTGAAGGTATTCCGCGTCGAATGAAAAAAACACAGACTTCTAGCATGGCTAGAAGTGGGTTAGGTTTTGTATAGGTCAGTCAATTACACAAAGGGCTGTATATATTATAGGAATTATATACATGTATGATTGACACATGTTATACGTACGTATATCACAACGTACCATTGGCCCGTATTTTACTATCCATAAAAAAGTCTCATCTGGTAAAAGTAAAAGGGCTCTTAAAATATCGATACAGAATAATATAAGGCAACATATTTTATTATCCTGAAAATTCATTCAAAATATTATTTTAGTATAATAATTTATAGTATAGAATTTTTTCCTTGTATTTATAAAAAATGCATTTCTTTTTACTTATAACCAATACATGTATTCTTCTTCTATTGTTTCTTTTGTTTCAAATATTCGCACATTCGCACATGTTTGTCACATAGAAAATATCGCAACATAGACAAAATTTATATTGTAAAAAATTGTTAGAATGCTCGATAATAAACAAGTTTTTTACAAGCTTTTATTTAACTTGCAATGTATGTATGTATGTATGTATGCATGTATGTATGTATGTATGTATGTATTAATGTATGTATGTATGTATATAAATATATATGATGTATGCATGCCTATGTCCGATCTTACCTATTAACGAACTTGACCTTTAGAATACCAAAAGCGACCCATATACTCAATTTTATTCCAATCGGAATAAAACTCCAAAGACATTTAAAAAAAGAACATATGTATATATATATATATATATATATATATATATAAATATATATATATATATATATATATATATGTATATATATATATACATATATACAAATTTTATCGATAGTGATTTTTAACATCTAATAGGTAGGATCGATGGATTTGAAGAAATTTTTACGAAATTCCAACATTGGTGGAAAAACAATAGCTGCATTTCCTTTGGAGGAAATTCGCTAAAATGGTGGACATTCATACAAATTTTCATCTTCTATTTAACCCCCTTAGGGATGAATTTTCGCAATTCCTTTCTGAGTGCTCACCGACGTTATATAAAAAACTCCTGTGCAAAACATTACGCTTCTACTCATCGGTTTAGGCTGATTGCAAGATTTATTTGTATCTAGCTTCCAAAATTAAAAAATTTAATAAAAAATAATTTTTTTTAAATATTACGGATAATTAATAAATAATTATTGTCTCCTTCATAAATAATTAATTGTATAATTCCTTTCAAAAGTATGATTTTGTAATCATATGATTGTAGATTAGCTATTACATAACTGATTGTATCTCGCAAGAACGACAGGAGCTGGAGATATAAAAATAAAACGCATGCAAAGCCGTGAGTACAGATAGATACATCTTGGGGTCAAAAAAGTATTGCACTTCGACCGTGTGGTCCATTATTCTCCCCCTTCTAATTCAGTCCGACAAGATTCGCTTCTCCCATATGTTGGCAATAGCCAGGAGCTTGCTTATCAGGTCTTCCTGAAGGTACATATATTCGGGGTGAGATGCACCAGGTTAATTACTATGTGTTTGTGATAATATCTCCAAACATGTTACATATTTGGCGGTTTTATTAGATGAATCCAATCAATAGAATTGTTTGCCCCATCGTAACTTTATAGATATCGTCTCTTTCCTTATTTTGCTATTCCAAATTATAGAATGTTATGAAATAAAATGTAACATAATTCAAACTAGAAAAACATAATATTATATATGAAAAATAAATATCTCTAAAGAGACAGCTACGTTTTTTTTTTGATAATAAATAAAATTTTATTGTTGACAATTTAAATTTAATAGATAGTTGATATATTAAAATACTACTAGACAAGAAATTTGAAATAAATATCTGAAACATTCGTGGAAACTATAAAATACAATGACAAATTTTATATTTGTTTAAAAATATTACAATATAATATAGAAGAAGGAAAAATTAAATAAATAAGTTTATACGGCAAATGTTAAATAAACTTGATATAGACTTGTTGTTTACTTATTTAGAATTATTGCATAAGTTGTTTATCACACAATTCACAGTTGTTTTAAGCGATTTCCTGAAAGGAAATAGAGCTATTGGTCTCGTACTGATTTTAAAATTTTGCAAAAATTTCTTCAAATGTCCATCGATCCTACCAAATAGATGTCAAAAATCACCATCTGTAAAATATATATATATTATATGTAATATATATATTATATGTAATATATATATATATGGACATATATATGGACATATTATAGATTATATATATATATATATATATATATATATATATATATATATATATATATATATATATATATATATATATATATATATATATATATATATATATATATATATATATATATATGTAATCGCTCTAATCGGTCACAATTTGAATCTGATTGGAATTAAATTTGGTATTTGAAATGCTTTTGGTATTCAATATGGTTAAGCTCGTTAATGGGTAAAATCGGACAAGGGGAAAGGGGGGTTTAAAGGTAGGGGGAAAATGTATAAGAAGTAAAGTTGTAGGTGAGTTTTACTGTAATTTTGTTTCTTATCATTTTTTCTATTTCACTAATATTTACAGAAATATTGACGGTTTATGATTGAAAATTAAATTCCTTAATATTTCTGTACACATTAGAGTTTGAGCAAAAATGATAAGGTGGTGAATTGTAGCAAACATGATTTTCTACAACTTTATTCCTTACGCTTTTTTCGATTGTTCTAATATTAAGAGAGATATTTTATATTTTGTGTTTTCTTCATTCTTTATGCCCCCCTTTTCCCTTGACGTATGTCATTTATTAATAAAATTGGCCTTGAAAATTCAAAAATCATATACGACATTTCATTTTGATCAGACTAAAATAGTGACCGCTTGAAAGTGATTTATGTATTCTAAGTCTCGAATCTCGATTGACTTGTACTATTTGTTTGTACATGTGAAAAAGTTGTTTAATGCCATAGTAAGGCTGATAATTTGATTTTAAGAATTCACTTTTAAGATTTTTTTTGGGTCAGTAAAAATTATCATAAAAGAATGAAATACGATTTTTTGTTTTTTTGTAATCTATCAATAGCTCGTGGAAGTGCACCTCGTACTGAAACACTTTGTAAATCCACCTACGCAAAACTTCCATATTGTGTTACAATATGGAACGTCAAATTACTCATAAATATTGATTGTGAAATTACTGATAACTATTGAACGTGAAATTTCTAATAAATATGAATGTGAAATGGCTCCAAAAAAATATAATAGAACGTTAATAGGTAAGTTATGGAATTTATTCAAAATTTCAGATAATAAATAGCCATTAAATGATAAATCAATATTCGAATAAATACAAATTCAATTATGCTCCCACTTAGTCGGATTATTTTAATATAGACATTAAAAAAAACGTCATATGAAAAAAATTTTTTAGGGTCAATCTCAAGGTATAATTCACAAATTTTTCGGGTTTAATTATCTACAATATCGTAATTAATACCATTCTCAAATTTTAATATTTGTTTATACGATGATACCAATTTATATTATCAAATAATATAATAGTTTGTACCTTTATGTTTGTTCTTCCGATTTTAATATATGCCCCAAAAATGATTATTATATATAGAGCAGAGAGATAATCGAAAAATATACATAGAATTTAAAAGCATTTGGTTACTGATATAGATGTAACCCAATCAATGTCCATATTATACCTACTATTGTTGGTGTACATTCGAAATTGAAAATACCGAATCGTTTTGAAATGACTTTTTTCAAAAAATTAAAATAATTTATTATTATTGTCTTTAGATATGTTTCATATATGTCTGAGTTAGTTCTTAAATACTATCCATTAGGCATATCTTAGCCCGTTTTTAACGTGAAAGTTTTGATGAAAATTTTCAATCGAAATAAATGAATGTGATATAACTAGACTTGCATCTCTATGTACAAGCAGAAATATATCAATCGCATGTTTTGTTAAAAGCTATAACTCTCGTCTTGCTAAATATTTCTTTCTTTGTCAACCACTTCAGTCACATGATCATAGTAAACCAATCACAAGGAAGTAAACCAATCACCCTATTTTTACATCTGAAGTTACATATAAGATTCCATCGAAATAGAAGCCAGTTCTATTGTGTCATAACTGCATAGTTTCATCAAAAAATACTACTGCGCTTGTTCACCAAATTATGCGTTATGAATAGTTGCTTGAAAAGTTACATGTATAAAATAGCTCTTAGTATTAGTTTTTAATTATAACAATAATAATAGTCCATATTAGTTCGTTCTTTAAACATTGTGTAGAACACCTGGTCCGGAAGACCAAAGGATTTTTCAGGATGATCAGCATCAAGTTGGTATTTTGTAAGTAGCTTCGTTTTGACAAGACGCCCAACTTTTTTAATTATAAAATTTCGGAAAACGATATTGAAATTTTCTGGAAGCCGTTTTCTGGCCCTCGTTACCGAGGGCCGAGGCGAGGCGAGACTACCTCGTAGCCTCGGTGAAACACTACTTTAAATTCAATTATTTCATATTTCTAAATTAATATAATAGAAAGCGTTTTCCTGGCTTCAAAATATTCTTAGTGCATAAAAAATGTATATAAAAATTATTTTTTTCTAAATTTTGACATTTTAAAACGTAAATTTTATTTCTTTAAATTTATTGAAAAATAATTGATTTTCAAAATTTTGTTAATGCTGGTATTTCTATTGAAACTATAAACTATATTAAACATCCAGGCGTTAAAAAACGGCTATGACTTTGGAACGGTTTGAAATTTTGAACTGAATGTTTTTCTGGAGTCAAAACGAAAATTTACTTAGGGTCTTCT
Source organism: Nineta flava (assembly GCA_963920215.1). Lineage (NCBI taxonomy): Eukaryota > Metazoa > Arthropoda > Insecta > Neuroptera > Chrysopidae > Nineta > Nineta flava. The sequence goes on along the minus strand of OY986040.1, from coordinate 32,128,377 downwards.
CTCATAATTATTTTGCTCTCTCCTAATGTTTGTTCCAAAAAATTCGGATAAACATACACATACACAACATATTTTTCTTTTATATATATGGAGACAGTTATAATAAGTTGAGTCCGGAGCTTGTATCATATTATTAATATTGATTTATCAGTGCATTTCCTTGATAGAGTGGAAATCATATTTCTTTGGAATCTTAAAGGCTAGGAGAAAATTTTAAATATAAATATGTTCTTTATTAAAAAGAAACAACCATTGTTTGATATTCTGTTTCATAAACTAAATAGTTTAGCCAATTTTTCTCGATTACTGCGACTCAAATAATGTTTAATTTACTGTTGAGAAAATGTTGAAATTTTTTTCCATGGGTATAATAACTTGAATTTTATTTGTTTTTAGAAACTTTGGAAAAATACATTAGCTCTATTGTTTATTATCGGATTGAAAAATACGCCAACTTTATTGTTTAAGGTTGTTGTGAAACTAGAAAGCGTAAGTAGAGGTAGTGAGTTTGTCCTATACTAAATGCATTGATATCTCATCCATTGCCAACTCTAAATAAGCAAAAATTATGCAATTCAATTGTTTCAAATTTTAAATTTCAAAATTTATTTTTTGTAAGAAAAATATGTATTTGTAAAAAAAAAATCTTGTTGAAAACTTAAATCCTGAATTTCATTTTTTCGAAGAGTTTTAATAATTAAAAATATGTTTTTATGTATTTCCAAAAAGTTGCATGGTGATAAAACTAGATAAAACTAAATAAAACTAGATAAAAATAAAACTTGACAAAAATAAATAAAAATAAAACCAGATTTAGAACATTTTTCGAACCACCAATTTTAATTATCTCAGAAACAAAAAACAAGATTTATTTGAAATTTGGTTCAGGTGTTTATAATACTTCGATAAGTATTATGACAGTTTTTCATAACACTGGCATATCTGGTTGTCGAGATATAGATTTTTGTATTCATGTTTTTACCGACGAATCCATTTAAGCTATGTAAAAATCTCTTAAAAATCGTAGCTTTAACATTTTTTTACTCAAAAACTAGAAACAGGATCAACTTCAAATTTTGACAGGAAATTCTTTATTATTGATATAATAAACTGTCAAATTTTAAAGAACCTGTCATTAAATTGAATTTTCTTCACAACAACCTTAATATAGCCAATTATGTGGTTAGTTAAGTAATGCTGATATTATTCATAAATTCAGGGAGAACGAATGGAATAAAATCTTGGAATTTATGTTTCATTAGATGGTTCAATATTCTTGAGACTTAGTGTATTCACACGAAAACATAATTATATTGCGTTATGGAGTCATATTGTTTGAAATTATATCAATTTTAGTTATATCTGGATGACACGCAGTATTGATTCATTTCTTACATTAAATAAGTTCAATTATTTTGATTCAACTTGTACACATAATACATATCCATATCAAAATGCTATTTTAATATTTGTGAATTTAATGAATTTAATAACAAATATTAAATATAATAGCCTGTCATTAAATTTTACTGTTATTATTATAAGTATTTAATATTAAAAATATGATTATATAATTACATACGTAATTTTGTTTTTGTATATGTATGGAAAACATAGATTAGAGATGGACTTGTTTAGGGATACATATGTTGATGAAAAAGCTTAAAGAAATGAGAAAAAATCAATAAGCATTACACATAGGCGTTAAAATGGGTGTACAATCCAAAAATTTTTTGATTAGTAAAAATAAACATATTAAATAACTATCGACAAAATGTAAAATGGATCCATTTTTTTTCATATTTATCGAGAGTTATTTTGTTAATTTATTCATTATAACGAGTATTGTCCTTGAATGTATTTGTTTTGGACACTTACATGCTGTCAGCGCTCACGCTTATAACGCAATTTATAGGCGTTTGTATTGGCTTATTGGCGCTTACGTTACTCTTGAAAATGCCGTTCGTTTCAGGTATCATACGTACGTGTAAACATTAGTTGGCATCAATATTCAATATGGCGGATGAAAACAGTTTAGTTATTTTTCAAACAATAGAGTTTGTTTGAGTGACTTCATAAACCCTTTAATTTAACCAAAACCCACTAAGCTGATCATTTGAAAAATTATATCCGTAATGTAGTTTTTACAAGCTTTTATTTAACTTGCAATGTATGTATGTTCGGGTCAAATCTTGCAAGCTGAAGTAGAACCACTTCCTCTTATCCTACATTGTTGAATTTTTACATATTGGTTCAATTCCGATAACAATACATTTTTTTTGGTAAGCATGACACTAATCGATAAGGGGAAACAAAGGTTTAGAGTAAGGGGGAAACACAAAATTTGGTATATCTTCCTTAATATTGAAAAAATCGAAAAACACATAGGAGTAAAGATGTAGAAAATTACTTTTACTATAAAAAGCTTGTTTTTAAAAATGTTTTTTTAATAGAAACTTATTTTCTAATAAGATTTTTTTTCTTATGTGAATTTTTTTGTATTATTCAGAAAAAAAAATTTTAACACTCAAAAAAATAAAAAATGCAATGGAATACACTTTTAAAAAAACCGGGTACACAAGACAGGTAAATAAACGCTTAGATAGTATTCGTTTTGGGATTTAGCTGCCCTACAATGCCCCTCAATAGATCAAGCGTTTTTGAGCGTGGAATCTGTCGTTGAACTAAACCATAGCATGTTTTACAGTATCAAGCGTCAAGTCATACACTAAAAAAAACGCTTGATGGCGGTGAAAGCGTGTAAGCGGCAAAAAAGAATACACCGTTGTCTGAAGATTATGTCACAATGGCTCACACACTAGACAACTTATCGTGCAGTGGCTAAACAAGTGGTACGACTCGATTTAATCAATCACAATTGTACAACTGCGTTTGATATATTAAATAATGGGAGGTATGTGCTTACGCCGCGATTGGTATCAAATTATAAAAAAAAATTGGTGTGAGATGAACCATCGACGTTTTTCTATGTATCCCATTCACTTCTAGTTTGATGTCATTTTTTGAGTTCATTATCTGTTTTCGTTTTTGAGTTATCATTGGCAGGTGGACAAACAGACGGACAGCTATACCAAAATTTTTGGTCTCATTAAATGTCCCATTATAGGATATAAAAAGAGATAGATAACTAAATTTGAGTTAAAATGTCTTTACAATAGCAATCATCCATTTCGTATTGTTCATACGATTTATATAGATATATATATAGATAAATATATATACATTTATATATATATATATATATATATTTATATATGTATATATATATATATATATATATATATATATATATATATATATATATGTATATATATATATATATATATATATATATATATATATATATATATATATATATATGACACAATATATTCTCTATCAAAGTATTCAAGGCCCTTTTTCTGAATAATATTACAGATGTTATTTAACAGTTTAGATTCAACACCAACATCGTTACTTGTGCCGTATTCAGTCCTTGTTCAGTTTATAAAAGAGTGCTGGTTATACATTCAAATATAGTATCTGGCTCGTGGCATATGGGGAACCTACGTTTGGCTTTAGAGTTAGATCTATTATTTAGATCTAAAATTTTCTTTGAGTATCGACCAACAATATACTATTTATAGTCTCCCATGGTCAATTTTTACTATATAATGTATATTCATCATTTGAAAGAAAAATGAAAAATAAAATTGAAATATGCTTGAATTTAAATTATCGATAGTAAATGACTCAAGAGCGTTTTATATTATTACTCAATACACTTACCGTTGAATTTTGAAGGCAGCGAAAAATTATAAGTACAAAAAAATGCACCGAGTCTAGGTATATGTCTCGCCCAATGCCACTTTAATTTTTTAATTTGTATCGGCACCACTTTTATTTTTGTCGTTTTTCCTATTTCTGAGGATGAGATTTTTTGCGATCTTTTGATGTTCAACATACAGCGTTCTAACGTTTCCATATTCATCCCCATCAATCATTTTAGAAAGAAGACATGAACGTAGTTTAATGTAGTTGTTATGACTAAGCGGAGATACCTAAGAAACGTAGGTTAGTACTATGTATTACTAAACTTTTGAGATTGATATAAATGTCACTCTTAAGTATGTGTTTCAAGGATCGGAAATTTCTCCAAGAGTTTGCTATTCTAGATTTTAAATCCAACTTATTATCCGTTCAATATATTTGTACGTATCCACATACTCCATAGGTATATCAGCGTTTGTAGTGCGTTCGACATGACGTTGGTTTTACTAAGGGTAATGTTTAGAGCAATATATTTATAAGTTGTATTAAGTTTCTTCACTTTCTGCTTTATCGACACATTATCCTCAATTGTTAAGCAGATAGGTAAATAGGATTATATTTTGCACACAAAAAACTGTTCAGCGAATTTTGTTTAGCGGTTTTTTCACCTTTATTTAAATTGACAGAACTAACAAAATTATTTAAAAAGTGCTTATTGCTTAGAATATGCTCTTTATTGATGATTTAAATACTCTTGTAACCGTAAAATATTTTGGGCCATTTTATTCCATTACTTCTTTTGACAGATCGGTACCCAGGTTTCCGTGACCTCACATAAGAAAAATTCCAACAACCTTCTTTGTAAAAGCTGACTTGTTCGGGCGTATCAAGACCGTATCCTTTTTGAAAACCCTGTATGTAATAAGTAAGTTTATTATACTGTAATTTCTAACTCTATGACGAATGAACTGACATATCACGAATGAACTTCCTGAAGAAGTATCACTCTGTATAATAACCATTACATTACATATTTTGATGGTATACTGTACGAGTATGTACAACCATTTCATGTATATAATATTGTTCGCTTATAGTTTTCCTTCAACAGCAATAAAAAAGATGTTAGTATTTTGACGACTATCTTTTCATAACATATTTTTATATGTGTTTATTTGTTTTAATCAAAATTGTAATTCTTTTCCAACAGTGTACATTTTCTAGTGTCTGTTGTATACAATGTGATTGTGTACGCATGTAAAAGTATCACTTTCACAGAATATATAACTTTCACCCAAACAATATTTGTAATAATAAAAGGTTTTAACACAATAAATTCATTATTTATAAAAAAAAAAAAAGTAATAAAATCGTTCGGTGAAATAGGTGTATATAGTTGAAATTGCATGACATACAGATTGTCTCATGAATGTAAAGTGTGCTTTATGGCCACCTATAATATACTTGCAGCGCAGTAAATTCGGTCAAAAATTTTAATAATTATACACTTTTGAAGTTACCCATAGCAATAAGGAAAATACAAATGATTCCAGCTATTTTAAACTAAACATGTGTGATTATTATAAAACAATAATAATTTGCAAAAATAACAAAAAAGCCAAAAGCTAATTTTGTGATTTCCACAAAATAAAGCCCTATCGATTACTATTAATATTTTTAGGTAGTTTGTTAGTGTTATGTTTTTTCAAATATTAATATCGAATGTAATTTTCTTATTTAGGAAAATTTGATACGTTTTCTAAACCCGAAAGAGATCATCAATGGTGTCGATATTGGTATAAAAGTAAAAAGTATAAAGTTATGTGTTTTATGTTAAATTTAGACAAATATAATTGTTTTTAAATAAACATTCATATGACAAAATTAACTCAACCGCCAGGTTTCGAACCCTAGACCTCTGGATTTCATACCCTTTATGCTACCTTTACACAACGGATAATATAGAACGTGTCAATTTTTAATATCATTGACTGTATTACTTTTGAAGGATGAGTAAATTTTTTCATATCAATATTAATTAAATATTCAAACACATGTGTGTCTATATAGTTTACGCTAGTACTTTCATGCTATTTTTTCGTAGCCTTAATGGAAATTGACACTAGTATAGTATTGTGACGCTTAAGTATACACAAATAATAATATGTGGAATTTTTTTTTTACATTTTTGGAAATTTTAATAAAAGGCAGAAATTTAAATCATCCTCCTTGTATCGGTTATCAGGTGAATAATTTGCGAATGCACAATGTTAAGAGAGCATGTTTAATTATTTTAGAATTTAAAATCTCTATTTATTTTAATAATGATAAGGTTTTCAGGTCAGTGTTTTACGCTTAGTGAATATGTATTTTTTCCAAGTAAGTCTTTTATCTAAGTACAGTCCAAGATATTTAGCTTTCTCGACTTGAGGCATATCAACATTATTTAAGGTAAAACAGGTGAAGAAGTCTCTTTCCTCAGTGTGGAGGTGACATGAAATGACTTAGTTTCGTTGGCTTTAATACACCATCTTTTGAGCAAAGAGGAGATATTGTCCAAGGTTATTTGAAGCAGATTAGATGCTTTAGAATCCACTCTAAGCACTCTTTATTAAACTCGTTTTTGGTTGTGGGAATTAACAAAGTTATGATAATGTTAATCATAAATACTAATCGACAATATTCATAACTGTACTAGACAATTTGCCGAGTAAGTAGCAGAGTAACACATGCCGTTAGCAATATGACTATGTGTAAACTGGGCTTTATGTTCCTGATCGAATATCATTAATATGCAACGAACGATATATTCAACTTTAGATGTCAATAAAACTTTCATATTCATCACATTCAATCATTTCTGAGCGAAGATAATGGTAGATATGAATGCACTTTCGGTAATACAAACAATACTTCTATTCTATATGTTATTCGAATATATTTCTGTATTGATAAATCTTACAGAATACGTAGTTGGTTAGGGTAACGCCGTTAGTACTGCTAAAATATATTGTATTAAAGATATATATGTATATATATATATATATATATATATATATATATATATATATATATATATATATATATATATATATGTATATGTATTATTTCTCTGAGTAATAATAATATTTATTATTGTATTTTATAGTATTATAGTTACGAAGAATAACAGTAACAATAATAACAAGAGAATAGATGAAGCGTTTTGTATAGCAACTGCATTTTTACTAAAGACAAAATAAAGTCAATGAAGAAGGAAAAATTATTTTTATTATTTTTATCTCCATGAGTTACATCCTGGGTATAACCCTATAATATATACAAGGATGTATTGAGTTTGGTTCATAACAGTTTAAAATATTGATTATATATACATATATAACTGGATCGAGAAAATCTTGGGAGATTTTAAAGAAAAATAAGATTCAGAGTTAAAAAAAATCTAAAAAAAAGCATGCTTTTATTGGAATATGAACTAAATGCAAAATAATTAAAAATATAATAAAATAAACAGATGATAACAAAATTAACTTTAATGTATACACAAGCATGTGGTGCCCTCTACTTATGTTTCATAATGGCTCTACTTTTACAAGAGTAAAAAGAGAGTACCCCATGCTTTTGCTTACATTAAAGTTAATTTTGTTTTCAATCTCTTTATTTTAATTCTATTTTAAATTATTTAGAATTTTTTAGTTCATATTCCAATAAAAGCATGTTTTGTTAGTTATTTTTCAAAACTCTAAATTTTTGTTTTTGTCTTTTAGTCTTAAAACAAATTAATTTATTGTATTGTAGTTTCATTCTTCATTGTTATTCCCACGAGTAATGAAATGAATCCAATTCTTACCAAAGAAAGTATATTTCGAATGTAGGATAGGAAATTTATGTCAATTAATAATTTTTCTCTAAATTTTGACAGTTTGAAATGCCATTTATTTTATTAAAATTTTGTTGATGACATTTCTATGGAAACTACAAAATATTCCATCACACTATAAATCGTTACATATAAGTTAGTCATATACAAATTTGTATTTTGGTTATTAATAAATTTAAATTTTTATTTTGTCTTTTTCTAATTTTTTGTTGTTGTATATTATTGTGTTGTCACCGGTATTAATTTGTCTGCAAAATTTCACATTGTTCAGACGTCCGGAAATGGGTGAAAACTCACTCACAAAATTCATTACATTCATACATAGATTCTAACGAAAAAAAAAAATTTTGAAAAAATTTAATTAATATTAAATTAACGGGCTTAAAAAAAGGTTATTTTAGAAAAAAACTGAGATTTCGGGTAATTAAGCTACCGCCGACAGAAATAAAATTTACCAGAAATCTCAGCTCATACCGGAATTTTATTTGATCAATTTCTTTATAAATATTTCTTTTTTCTATTGGGTAGTTTTTATTTCTATTTTTATTTTATTCCAAGTGAAAACTATCAAAATATGTGTAAAAATATGGGTTTCTCCATAAGAGCAATGCATTAAAACTCTAACTTTAAGATTAAATAATTGATTCAAGACCCTCAGTGCTCGTACATCCTTAATAGAAAAGCTATTGTGAAGTTCATCAAGTACTAAGATATATTTATAGAGGATGGAAGAAGATAGAATGCCAAAAAAAATCAGGAAAGCTAATGTTTACAACATCACGAAGAGAAGAAAGCCACGACAAATATGGTTGGATGATGTCTTACAGGATCAACTAACAAGTCAAAGGATGAGGGACAATGCTTACCCACAGAACCACTTCGGGGTGTATAGCGAGTACACCAATCAGCTAGTTATAAAATTTAAAAGCAAAAAATAATTTTAATTATCCATTCTTCAAAGTTTGACCTCGAATGTCATTTTAATGATTCGATTATGAAAAAAGTGTAAGAGATCCTTTTATGTAGAGCGTTAAATTCCCTAAAGAAATGTCTGTTGGAATTTGAATTTCGTATGAAAATATGTATTGGAATCACAACTTTAAAATATTCTGGAGATACAAATGTATGAAAGTGTAAGTTTCTCTGAAAAATGTGTCGTCGAAATTTCATTCAATTCTACAAAAACATAGAAACCAGTCCAAGTGGCCGAGCGGTCTAAGGCGTTATGTCTGCGCAGTATGTCTACTTGGAAACTAGAAGGTTGTGGGTTCGAATCCCGACATCGGCAGTTTGTCAATTATTAAGAAAAAAAAAGGGGCGGTTAATTGACTAAACTGTCGGCGTATGCACAAGAACGAAGTAACTGGCTATGCTTGAGAAGGTTTTCTGCAGTTTCCTTCACGAACTCCAGATGAATGTCGACATAGTTCATAGTTCCTAGCATAGCCGGCTGCATCCGCATATCCAGCAATTCATAGTCTATACACAAAAATTCCTTCCACTCCGCTCACATCCTCACATCCTTAGGCATCACAATTGACCTTATGGTCGAAGTGTAGCTCGTCCAGGGCCACCTCTACAATCTATCTATCTATAGAAACATAGAAACAGTAGTTAAACTCTTTTAAAATACTCGCATTATTTATTTTGTTACATGATTCAATGTTCATAATCTTGACTTAAGCAGTAGCCCTCGTTCTATTCAAATCTATCTATAAATTTTATTTGACAAATACTATATATACAATAAGAAATTTTACATTGACAATAATATGCACAGCACATGGATACGTTACTTTCAGTTATAGCTTCTTTAATGTAATAAAAGATAACCAATGATAACGTGAAAATATTATGTGAGCGTTACGTGAATATGTTCTACACAGTGTAGGCAGAATTGGTGTATATTAGTTTATCACACATACCTACTACTATCAGGTTTATTTGTTTTATTACGAGTATAATATGGAATATCCCCATGATATGGACGATCTCTAAATCCTCTAACTTCCTTTCCTACTCCGTACATGCTTCAATTACCATGAAACATACGTCATTTTGTTTGTTATGATATGTTTAACAGATGTGAACCAATAACGAAATATGAACTTGCAATAACTAAATATAAATAAAGGGATTGTGTATTGGAGTAAAGTTATATCTTTCCAAATTATAGTTTTATATATTATTTTAATCAAAATATTTCAGAATCATTTGTGTATATTCAGTCGAGATAAATAAATAATATCTACTCATATTTGCATAGGTATGCACATATCAAAATAAGATTAGAATAAAATTACAAATGCAGATACATAGAGATTTGTACATGGATACCAACCTTAAGAATTAAGTCGGTAAAATAAAAATAGTTTTTATACAAACAATATTTATCACTAATCTCTAAACTTCTGCACTATAGGCCACAGATATCGTGTCCTTTTATCAAAATTGTATACTCATTTTTTCCCTTATTCATTCGCTTTTTGGGAAAATGTTTTTAATTTCTTTAATAATTTATTTATAATGAAATACTTTTATTCGGAAAATTTTCCCACAAATCAAATGAATGAGGTACAAAATAACAATTTTGAAAAAACGACACGACTTCTGTAGCCCATAATACAATGGGTATTACATAAAATGTGGATAGTAAGCTGAGGTTTCGTAACATATGGAATGCGTATCAGTTAAAAGTTTTTGCAAATAGAGAATGGTGGATTCTTTTTTTTCTTCAATTCGTAAGCTGAAAATTTTACAAATATATCTAAAAGCTAAATTACAGTTTAAAAATGGGATAATATTACATTGAGTACGGTCCACTAAACGCCCGCAACGATTGTAACAACCTCTGTATCGTTCCACCTAAGGCTCGTGGGCGTCGTGAGCGATCGCTCGACGTCATAGATGACGGCACTGTTCGTGACCGCGTCGCGCCTACTTCGCCCATACAATATTGGTGGGTCAGAGTGGGCTTTTACCAAAACGTGGAGGGAATTTAAAAAAAAACATCGATGGCGACGAAACAAATAGCTTTTTACAATCCTGAAACTCACATTGATTGCAGTGGAAATGACAGTGTCATTGGAGGATGCAAGACGTGCCGAAAATGGTAAATGGCCCTTTCATTTTACAGTACTTTACGGTACTTTCGTTATTATCCATAGTCCGATAGTTTAGCAAATAACTGCCACATTAATTTTTTTATTGACAAACTGCAACTGTTCGTAACTTGAACTTGCAACTTTCAGAGTCTCAAGCAGAATATATTTGAAAGTACTGTCATATATATATATATATATATATATATATATATATATATATATATATATATATATATATATATATATATATATATATATATATCGAATATATAGTTTATGATATATAGTTTATGATAAATTTTTTACGACATTTTATGGTGAGGAGAGGAAGTACAAAAAAATACTGTTTTAAGTGCAATAAATTCAAATCTTTATATTAGGTAATACCCAGGTTAACATCAGGTTGTATTCATATCATTAGAGTAGAGAATTAAAATTACTATTGACATAAATCGATCTGGTGATATTGATGATCAGTTTTTATGCAAGGAATATTATACATAATTCTTGGAAACGCTTAGTTTTTGTATGATTTGAACTCACTATGTACACTTAGACTTACTACAAAAAAATTCAGGAACTTTGATCGGGACTTATTAACAGAAATTGGCCAGCATTAGTCAAAACAGGTCTAGAATAGTATTAGCATGCCTGAAGAGTATTTCTTTAAAGAAAAAGCAGAAAACAGAAATAAATATTCTAAAACTGAAAATTCGAGTTGGATATATATATATATATATATATATATATATATATATATATATATATATATATATATATATCCATTTGTTTCTGTTTTCTGCTTTTTCTTTAAAGAAATACTCTTCAGGCATGCTGATACTATTCTAGACCTGTTTTGACTAATGCTGGCCAATTTCTGCTAATAAGTCCCGATCAAAGTTCCTGCATTTGTTTGTAGTAAGTCTAAGTGTACATAGTGAGTTCAAATCATACAAAAACTAACCGTTTCCAAGAATTATGTATAATATTCCTTGCATAAAAACTGATCATCAATATCAGCAGATCGATTTATGTCAATAGTAATTTTAATTCACTACTCTAATGATATGAATACAACCTGATGTTAACCTGGGTATTACCTAATATAAAGATTTGAATTTATTGCACATAAAACAGTATTTTTTTGTACTTCCTCTCCTCACCATAAAATGTCGTAAAAAATTTATCATAAACTATATATTCGAGCGAAGCAGAATATACAGTTTGATGGGTATGGAGAGTTCTAATAACCCATACGTTGTATGATAACAACATAATGGTAACCACATTTGAGTAGAATTTCTACATATTATTATGGGTAAATAAGTAAACAGGATAGATTGGTAATGGTTCGTATTCATACATAAACATTACGTCACTCTCTATACGAATTAAAGAGGTTGCTGTAGTACCGTATCTACTTAATATTTATAAAGGTTTCAATTAACTTGTGACAAAAACCACATATATAATCTTTGAATAAGGTCAGTAATTCCTTTACAAATGAGAAAACAACTGGAACATTTTCTCTCTTTTATAAAATTAGGTAAAACCATTTAAATAGATAGTTATTTACTTAGTAAATTTTACTAGGTATATTTGGATATATAGGTTTTGTAGATTACAATATACCCATATAACTTTTATTTCTTAATATATTTAATGCTTATTTGTCAGTTTATACCTACCGTTTAGTTTACATCTTCGTATAGTAGATCTCCCACGAGTATGATAGAGTACATATGTGTATACATATGTATTAAGCAATGTGTATGAGAAGGAGGTCTTATAGGTTTGATAAACAAACATATTTTTCAAAACAGTGAATAATATTCATAACTGTTCGAGGGTTGGTGATTGTCTTATAACACAACAAAACACATAGGCACATAAGACCTCCTTCTCATACACATTGCTTAATGTATACATATGTACTCTCTCTTACTCGTGGGAGATCTACTATACGAAGATGTAAACTAAACGTACGGTATACCGTGAGTATACTTTGACTATTGATCCAAAAGCGAAAAATTGAAATATTATCATTATTCAAATTTAATTTCTATGTAATTTAGAGATATGTCATGTCATGCCGAAATCTCATAAATTTTTTAATTCAATCCATACGACTTGGCGTATTAAGGTATTTCCAGCATGAAATCACTTTTCGACAGATTTTGTTCTCCTTTTTTCACAGACTAAAACTAACGTTTTCTAATAAATCTCGAATTTTCAGAATTTTTTACCGTTTAGAGCGCGAGATAATTAATAACTAGGCTAAACTAAGGCGTATTAAGGTATTTCCAGCATGAAATCACTTTTCGGCAGATTTTGCTCTTTTTTATTCACAGACTAAAAATATCGTTTTCTAATAAATCTCGAATTTTCAGAATTTTTGATCGTTTAGAACGCGAGATAATTAATAACTAAGTAATCATTCTCTCTCATTAGAACCATGTAAAACTGCAAGCCTGCCCAACTATTATATGTTGCATTAAAAAAAATACTCGACATAATTTAAAAAAAAAAACTTGGACAGTAAAGATAAATATTTCTTAAATAATTTTTTTGTTAAATAACGCGTTTTACCGTTTTGTTCCTGAAATATAATAATTTTAATTTCTTTTCTCTTTCAACATTACATTAATTTGTATAGTAAAAGCAAACCGGTTTTTTGTCTTGATTATATAAGTCAAGACTGGAACTACCTTTAAAACTAATATTAAATATATATTAAATAGTAGTACAGTCATGCATAATGGTGAATGCAATATTTTGTTAATATAAGACAAAATTTATATTAGTTGCAAGTATCACAATTATTTGAATGGAAAAAGTTCATACAAATATTTAATGTAATTCAAAAATAGTGATGAATAATTAAATTTATTTGAAATTCGTAGAGATTTATAAATTAAGTGAGTCTTCTGAAACAAAATTTCATGTAACATTTTATTACCGATTTTATTCTAAAGTCATTTTTCTGTAGAAATAATAAACAAAAAACTTCGGTGAGTTATTTTACAAAAAATTGAAAGGCAACGTATTATCGGATCTACTATCATAGACATTTTATAAATGTGATAAGTGTTCCGAGAGACTGACTACTGTTATCATCTATGACAAATCTTTGTTTCTCATAGATTAATGTTTATGTTTCCCGTAAATAGTGAAAGTAAAAGTGTGTCTATTCCTTTTTCTTTTGTATGTATTGTTTGTTGATATTTTACTCATATATTATGAAAAAAATTATTTGTTTGCTTGTATTTTATTCTTTGCCACACAGAACCTATTCTTTGCAAAATTTCTTGAAAATGGGTGCATACAAGAAATTACGGTTGAAAAAGTATTAATTTTACGTACAAATCCAAAAGACGAATTTCGTTTCTTTGTGTCAGTCAACATATTTATACACTGTATTTTAAAATGCCTCGAACATTAAATCTTTGAAAATATAATAAATACAACAGATGAAAATGTTGAAACGTGAATACTAAAATGCTTTTAAGTTTTCGAAAATTTTGAGATGATTTATTTTATTTATATTTATATAGGGTGGCACATAATTAAATAAACGTTGATATAAATAAATAAATAAACGTTTTATTTGTTTTTGGGGATAAACCCCATACAAATGGAGTTGAGTGTTACAATTAACTCGAAAAAAAAAATACAATTATTATAATAATACAATAAAATTTAAAAAAATCTAAAAAAATAATAATAATAATTATAATATTGTTACAGTTCAACTCAATTAAACATGGAAATAAAATAAAAGCAATTAATATTACAAAAAATAATAATAATAATAATTAACATATACTTCCCCCAGGTGTCGCGGAAGACGTGGAACACGTGTTCTATATGTGCCCTCGGTTCAATCCACAGCGTGATGATTTAGAGAGAATCCTGACCCAGAAAATCCAACCAGAGACAATAGTAGAAGCAATGCTGTCTTGGAATGCTATAACCACTTTTTCCACAGAAGTCCTTACAGAGCTGCGCGCTCCATTGAAAGAAGAAGAGCAAATGACAATAACTAGAAGAAAGGAAAAAGTCACCTTAGCTACAAGAAAGAAGAGCGGCAGCTAATTTCTCCCCCCGTGAAGTAATGCCTAATCGGCGGTTTCCGTGGGGATCAGAGGCTAGAGAAAAGGGGCGGTTTTAGTCGGTATTAGCATGTTAGATATGCTCGAGTCCGACATATCCAGGCATGTATATAAAAATAAGAATATATATAAAAATAAGAAGTTTTGGTTAAAACTTTTTTACAAAAGCACAGTAGTTTTATCACGATTTAAGCTGAAACATTTGTAATTACTAAAAATTACAAAACAATGCCTTAGAGTATAAAGTATGCGTCAAATTATTTTGCTTACGCGCCATTTTGCTCACGACCTATACCAACTCGCCTGATATCAATATGACTCAAGGAAGATGAAGGAGGTTCAACATCTCTGATGTCTATTATAAACTTTACAAAAGTAACAATAGCAAAAAGAAGTGTTGGCGGTAACGTAGCGCCTGATAGACCGCTGCTTCTATACTTAAAACTGGAGCAAACCCGTATCGTGCCAGCATGGGGAAGAAACATTGTGTCATTTCAGATGTCGACCTGTAAGGTCACACGTCACAGTAGATAGATAGATAGATTGTAGAGGCTGCCCTGGACGGGCTACACTTCGACCATAAGGTTCATTTGTGATGCCTACGGATGTAAGGATGTGAGTGGAGTGGAAGGAATTTTTGTGTATTGTGTACTAGGAATTGGTAGGATATGCGGCTGCAGCCGACTATGAAAGGAACTATGTCGATATTCATCTGGAGTTCGTGAAGGAAACTGCAGAAATCTTCTCAAGCACAGCCGGTCACCTTGTTCTTGTCCATACGCCGACCTCAATTAACGACTCCTTTTTATTCCAAATAATTGACAAACTGTCGATGTCGGGATTCGAACACATAACCTCCCAGTTTCCAAGAAGGTATACTGCGCAGACATAACCCCTTAGACCGCTCGGCCACTTGGACAGGTGCACATCACATTAACAAGTCCATGACTGAATTTCTTTCTGAACTTAATTTTGACACACCCGATATGTCTACATTGAAATTTAATCTGTTGAATGTTCGCACATTATTTTAAAGTTATGTATTTATTTATAATATATGTAGATATTTTTTTAAGTTTATTTTATACATTATATGTGTAATAAATTGTAAATTTATTTAACCTATTTGTTGACATATTTACAAAAGCTTAAAAATGGTTTTAAAACGTAAATAAAACAAACTGCATTTTATATAGTAGTTTAGGGGGGAAAGTTTAACGATCGTTTTTGACTTTTATTAGTTTTGTGTATAATAATTTATAGTTGTACAGTGATTATTTTTTTTTCCTATAGATGTAATCAAATTGCTTTTCGCATCTTGTACTCCTGACCTTCTTGTAAAACCGTTATCAACAAATACGGATAAAAGTTTAAAACGAGGACATTAAGGTTATTGTAACAGTACTCAATAATTATATTGACAAACGTGTAATTTTTATTCATTGTTCTAAATTTTTTTTTCATTTAATATACTTGATTACTGAATTTATATAATCCTTTCGAATGCGAGCTTCGTAATGGATATAAAAGTTCACTGTTTAGGTGCTTTTTCATGCTGACACTTGACGCTGGTTTCTAGCGTCTAATTCGGTCACGTGATGATAATTTAACATGCGTGCCATCTAGAAATTACATTTCAAATATTGCCCCAATTCAAGATTTGTTTGTATTTTTAAAAATACATTTCGACTACAATGTAGCCATCATCAGTATGAATTAGCTAATCGTAACTATCTCTAGGATATCGTAACTATCTCTATGTGGATTCAGAGATATGTTGCTTGTAGCTAATTTGGTGCGTGTCTCACAATCATATTAAAAAAGTTCTGTCTTTTATACGATTTGACTGAGGGTGTGATCTGACCTGAGGTTTATTTGAGTTAACTGACTAACGGATTAGGTGTGTGTAGAGCCCCACCTATTTGTTGTCGGTATCCTTTTGTGACTGTGCGGCGTTTTTTTTTTTTTTGTCACTTAAGTGAGGGTATCGAAGCTAACCTTGATATACAGGTATTAGATTTTATTTATTTTTTTTTTAATGGTTTAATTTTATTAAATCAGAATTTGGAATTGGGCCATTGTCTAAATTCATTATCTGTTTTCTCAATTTATATATGCAGATACTTTCGTATGCATCTAATTCTGTGGAGTTTTGTACCGATTTCAGTAGTTTTAGATTCGATTTGTCAATTTTGTGGTTGTTCTCAATAACGTGCGCACCTACACATGCTTTTTCGGTTCTCCCAAATTCCACATGAGCCAGATGTTCTTTGATTTGAATTCCGATTTGGCGACGACTTTGACCAACATATGTTTTCGAACAGTTGTGACAACTGACACCATATATGCCTTAGGGTTGCCCAATATATGTTTGATTTTATTTCTAACCAGCGCTTGTTTACTTATTAGTATTTGTTTTTGCACTCGCTATACTTATAAAATCACAAAGTAACAGCTGATTATTGTTTTGAAAAGATCGATTATTATCTCTGCGATTTTTCGTGTTATTACGTTGATGCTAATATAAGCCGGCAGAAAAGGTAAACTAAATTTAGCTTTATCGTGTAGGTGGCATTATTGTCTTTGAAATAGCAGTCTGTTTTTGTGGACATTGTTATTGTCACTAAGGTGAGGGTGTTGATTGAAGCTAACCTTGATATTCGGGTACAAAAAGAGTTTCTTTGATTATTTTAATAATCTTTATAAAGCAACAAATGTTTGTGAAAACTTGGTCGCTTTTAAGGTTAATTTTACATAATGATATTGATAGGATAAATTCATTGAAATTTTTATTTTTGGAAGTCTCATTCCTTCTTTAGTAGTAGTAAGTAGTAGTAACGGAGATGAGGTCGAAACCAGAAGCAAGTAAGCCTTTCCAGGCCTTTTTTACAGACCCTAAAAGGACAAGGAATTTTTATGTAGATTAGAAAATGGTAGAATGTGCAACTGCAGGCGATTTGGATAGAAACCGATATTCATCTGAAGATTGTGGAAGGAAACTGCTTAAAACCTTCACAAACATACCCGATTACTTTCGTTCTTGTCCATACACCGACAGTTTAGTCAATTAACCGCCCCATAAATTAATTTAATTGACGCCGGGAATTGTATCAGCAACCTCCCAATTCCGAGTAGAGTACGCTAGACAACTAGACCGAAGGTTAAAAATACAAAACTCTAATAAACATGGGTAAAATAAATAAAATGAAACAAAAAGATACAAAAAAGTTTCCTAATAAAAATAAATTGCATAAAAAATGTAAGTGTGTACCTACACTCCCAGGTAAATTAATATTAATAATATTTTATTATATTATATATAATTGTAATGAAAATTATTTAAAATTTTCATTTAATCTTAGGAAAGTTCATTTTATTTATAATATTTTCTCATTCACACATCCACCTAGCTTATATCAAAAGGTTTTATGTACCAATACATTTTTATACCCGAAATTATATATATATACATATATATATATATATATATATATATATATATATATATATATATATATATATATATATATATATATATATATATATATATATATATATATATATATATGTATAATATATATATATATAATATAATATATAATATATAATATAAATATATATATATATATATATATATATATATATATATATATATATATATATATATATATATATATATATATATAATATGTATATTCACATACAATACTAATATCAATTTCCATTAAGGTTACGTAAGATATAGTATAAGAGACCTTTTGTATTCTATATAAATAAACATGTCATTCAATTTTTAATTAAATATTGATATGAAAAAATTAACTCAAATACCAGGTATCGAATCTCAGATCTCTAATTTCTAACCAAGTGTGGTACGGCGGATGATACTGATGAATGTCATTCTGATAGTCTGATCAGAATGAAATTTGATATTTAGCGTTCTTTTCGTATTCAAAATAATTTTTACTATATTTTATTCACTGGCCATTCAGTGATTCAAATTTCATAAGGAATTATTAGTTTGAGCGTAAAATAATTATTGGATTTCATGAATTTGGATTGGTTTTTAGACGTGGTTCTGTAGTATCAAAATTTGATTATATACATTTTAATAAATAGGCTAGCACAATTCTGTTAATGTAATTTTTATCTAATATTTAATTGAAAAATCATCCCTATTTAATGTATGAATAGTGAATACGAATATACTTATATATATATATATATATATATATATATATATATATATATATATATTTGTATATAAATAGGGAGTATCGAATCAACCGCATAATAGTATACACCTCTATTTCTGTCTATGATCCTCCCATTTTTTAATAACATCCAATAGAAATAAATAAATTGATCATTTATTTGAAACAAAACGAATAACATATTTAGTAGACTATTTTTAATAGAGAGGGAATATTTGTGAGAGGTATAGTACGTTAAAAAAACTTGGCCTATCATCTTAATCCTGCGGATACGTATAACATGTATATATAACATATAGTAAGCTAAAACTGTTTGACTGGACTGTCGGAAAAGAACTATCTTAGTGTTTATCATAACGTTGAACCAATCACGAATAGTCTTCGTTTTATTTCAAAGAAATAATCAATTTATCGATTTCTATTGGATGTTATTAAGAAATGGGAGTATTATAGAAAGAAATAGAAGCTCATACTATTACGCGGTTGATTCGATTCATCCTGTATATATGCATATATATATATATATATATATATATATATATATATATATATATATATATATATACACATACATATATGTATATATAGGTGGGTATGTATGATTTTCTTTTTGAGTCTTTAGTGTCTGCTTGTTTTATTTTGTATGGAATATATATACGAGTATAAACGTATAATATATGTAGGAAAAAAAACTGAAAATACATCCTTTTTTTTAAGACGAGTTTATTATTTATACAGTTGATATTAAGTTTATTATATTTTATGTTCTGTGGTTTGTTTCTATTCAGACATGCACGCGTTTACTTTGATCATGATGCTTACTTAATAGTAACTGGAAACATTTTAGCAAACAAAAAATTCGTCATAAGGGAGCTACACAGACTAAGCGAATTTTCTCAGCGGTTATAGTAAATATGAAATGGCGACCCTTTTAGTATATTATTCATTATTTTGAATTAAGTGTAGTAAATTTAAGTTTCTGTTTATTTTTTTTCAGTTTACAAATATTAACAGATTTTTCAAACTTTGTGATTCACCCTTGCTGTGAACCACTCGATTTCCAAGACAAGATTTTTTTCATTAAAAAACTGTTTTAAATTAGCGAAAGTCCGTCAAATACGTCTTGTAGTGGTTGGTTTGTTGAAACATGTTACTGAAATAAATAATTAAAATAATGGATAAGCAAAAGAATTTTGAAAAAATATGTTCATACTTTATCATAGTCAATCTGAATGTCCAGGTGTCTCTTCCAGTTCTCCACTGTCGCATTCAGAGGGGTCGTTAATAGATTAAATTTATTAAAAGTTATATTGGTTCGACTGAAATACGAACCAAGTATAGATGTGATACCCCTCAGAGTAACCACTTGGCGCGCTCTACTATCAGTAATATTCATCGATTGTAAGATATATTTACATATACACATCACCTAATAGCTATTTGTTAAGTAATTAAGTTAGCTTATTTTAACGTTTTTGTGTAAATTTTATTTAACAAAATAATTAATTCAAACATCAGAATAATCTATGGTGTAGCGGGAATCACGCTGGGCTATAAATCCAGAGGTCCGGGGTTCGATTCCTATTTTATGAGTTAATTTTTTCGTATCAATATTTAATTATAAAAGTTCAGTTGAAATTAAAGCGACAAAAATTTATTTTCTTAGGATCAACTACGACAGAAATATCCATTGAAGTTATAAACTGAAAAATTTTGTTGAAGTAATTTACACTGAACATCCATATGAACTATTATTTCGTAAATTACATAAATTATTATATTCTAAATTTTTTTTTTTACAAATATAATCATGAGAGATGTATTTTAAAATGAATAAAAAAAAAAACTCACGAAGAAAATATTAGTATTTTGCAAAACATAAAAATAACATCTATTTACTCTTCACATCTCGTGTGTTTGTTTACGTCCCGTCGCTTCAGTGTGAGAATGTAGTGTGTATTTGTCAGTGTGTTTACATGTATCGTCATAGTGTGACGAATATTGCGACTTCGACTCTCAACGTCTATTGTTCTATGTATAAGTTTTCTATGAAATCAAGATATGTTGTGTGCTCGTTGTATTTCTTACTGTCATGTATCACCCATACAGAGAACTATCACAATGTCACCCTTTTTTTCGCAAATATTATGCATGTTTTAGAGACGGTCTCAAAAAAGTTATACAATTATTTAAAGAGTTTTACAGTATAGAAAAAACTACAATAATACCACACGATATTTTCTGTACGTACAGTTGAGCGATATTAAGTCTTAGTTATGAAATTTATCTTTACAAAAGACGGCATCGTTTTAATGAATATGCAATGTTAAATTCCCATTTATAACATGAATGTCGATGATTGCCGACTTTTTACCCCGAATGTATAACCTTCAGGAGGACCTGATATGCAAGCTCCAGGCTATTGCCAACATATGAGAGAAGCGAATTTCGTCGGTCTGAGATAGAAGAGGCAGCACAATGGACCATAAGGTCAACGTGCAATACTTTTTAGACACCAAGATATATCTATCTATCTATCTATTGCTGACTTTTACATTATCGATCGTTACTAAGAAAAGTAACTGTCTTACCTGGAATTTAATTTCACTCGCCATATAATATCACACTTGTATAGTCTCGCTATAGATGTTTTCACATCAAAATAACATTTATCGAGTTATAAGGACAAAAATTGAGAACAAATTTTTCTCTTTTTTTTCAGTTCATTTTTGACCGTGGACAATATAGCTGTTTCGTTTGGAGCAAGAACCGTGCACAGATTTATCATCATTTCTCTCCTGTGTGGTAAATAGTGCGTAAAAGGTTGTATCAACGGTCAATAGAAACAGGGTAACGGATTTTAAACTATTAGTGCAAAATTTGTATCTGGACTTATCTGGATTCTGAACTTAATGTTGAATAAATTAACAGTTTAATTCGAATAAGTTTTCTAATTTACCTAGTGACTTACCTAGTGTCGTATTGAATAAATTCGTTTGGCTCTCACCAAAAATTTGTGTGGGTGAACTTACCAGGTTTTTGCCTCAAGGCTCTCAATTATTCAACTCTTTTCTGAGAATTACACAGAGTAGCTTACATTAGCTGATTTTTTTTTAGGTTAGGTCAAGAAAGGAATTTGACACGCTTAAAACACGCTTAAAATCTTACAATTTGAACATCATCCTTTAGGAATGAATGTAGATCACTTTTGTGAGCGATAATATCACATTTCTTGTATGTTATATCTTTCTGAGATACCCTATACATACTTTTAGACTCAACCTCAAGTAGAATCATCCAAACATCCCGCCCCACTTTCATCATTTCATTCCTGTACATTTCAAACATCCATCGTTTGGTTGAGTGACTACTATCTGACGTTTATTACACTTCTACAAATAATATCACCAAGTTGTACACGGTTTTATCAAAATAATATATAAGGGAAAGTGTTTCATTCTACTTCGAAGCCACCACATACACGCATCTTGTAAATTCTGGGGGGGGGGGGATTGTTTTTCTACAAATAGAATGTGATGATATCACTACAGTTGTCTATGTTCTCACTCAGTTGTCTAATTCACATAAACATGACTAGACCAATTTTAATGAAATTCTTATAGGAATGTGGTATATATATACATATTTTAAGACCTCCATAGGCACATTTGAATACATTAGTGTAGGCCCTTGCCGGGAATGAGTATGCAAAACGTGGATTATTTAATTTTGGGCATCTTTAGAGATTGTCGAGGAAGTTGAATACACAGTTGCTAGTCTAGTTGTTTCTGTATACAAAACCACATTTTGTTTGAAATATGAGACAAATTTTCATTATTTCCTATATATATCACCACATCTAAGAAGCGCAACAACCATATTTCGATAGAGATGAAATATGGCAGGCATTGTTGTTTTTTTTAACATGCTTGCATTAGCTTGACATGTATGTATGTATGATTGTTATGGAATTTCGTAAGTTTTCGCATACTTTCAGACTTCTGAATAATCTGAAATTTTGCAGACGAATTAAGAACCGGCGACAATACAGTAATACTTAAAAATTTCAAACTAAAAAATTAAAAAAAGACAAAATTAAAATTTTAAATTTAAATTTATTAATAGCCAAAATACAAATTTATAGTGTACTAGTATAGTTTATAGTTTCCATAGACATGTCATCAACAAAATCTTAATAAAAAAATCGTGCGTGTCTGCTCCGACGCGCGATTAAGTTTACTCTTATAAGTTATATAATGTTTAGATATTCTGCTGAGATGGTGCTAACAGAATAATATATGTGCTGCCATCTATTGTTAGGTACGCATATTGCACATGTTACGAAAAGTTGTTAAATTTTTTAAATATTCTGCTTAGATGGCGCTAACAGTAATTTATTTATAAAAAATTTAAATTTATTAATAGTCAAAATATACAAATTTGCATGTTTCTAACTTATATTTAACGATTTATAGTATGCTAGTGTAGTTTATAGTGTCTATGGAAATGACAACCAATAAAATTTTGATAAAAGAATTTAAAGTTATTTTTTAGAAGCTACATTTAATATACATTTCAAAATATTATTTAAATTTTTATAAGAAACTTATTTTACAAAAAACGAAACGACCTACAAAAAACGAAAATTTAATATAAAATCGATCTGAAAAGATATTGTAAAACATCATGAATTCAAATTGAATATCAAAGCGAATAAAGTGTTAGCTTGTAAAAAAAACATAACGCCTTTTTTGACTTCTGAGTTAAAATGTTTGGCATTTAGTCATATGATTTTGTTTACTATTTATTACAAATTATTTTACTAAAATATCAATTACATGCTTATAAAATTTTTAATATAAATTTTTAACGATTAAATTTCTGCACAAATCCATCGGCAATGAGTTTATTTCGAGCAGGTTTTGTTTACTATTTATTACAAATTATTTTACTAAAATATCAATTACATGCTTATAAAATTTTTAATATAAATTTTTAACGATTAAATTTCTGCACAAATCCATCGGCAATGAGTTTATTTCGAGCAGGAAATCGAGAAATTATATTCTGTTCACAATTCGAACTAGTTGAATACTGTTTGGTAAATTAACTTCAGGGATCGAAATTTGCAGATCGGTTCAAAACAATATGCAAGCAATATAAAATAAAATAAACATTTTTTATTACATATATCATATAGCACAAATAACGATTATTACATATATCATATAGCACAAATAGCGATTTTGTTTGTATGTTTAATTGAACCAATCGTTCTTATTTTAACCCCTAGATAAAGTATCTCTTAGCTGAAAAATCCAAAAACGACAATGTAAACAAATTTTTATTTTCATGCCGCCCTGTAATTTTCATTCCAATCGATCACTTTCGGCTACTCAGAATTAGAATGCAAAAATTGATATGTTTTTAATTTTGTAATCGATAGTATATGTAAAGAATTTGGTCCGTTGAACTGCGTTGAATATATCATCCACGCAAAAGGTGTTGCTGCATATACTTTGAATACGCCTTCGGGACACTTTATCGAAACAACTGTTTCACTGGTTTTTGCATACTCACCGCCGCTTGTATTACTAAATTTTTCAAATACGTTTCTTAGATACTTCTCTAGACAATTTGTTTTCTGTTTGCTGAATTGTCGTTGTTACTGTTTATATCAATAATTTAATCGTAATTTAAATAAATTTTTCAAATTTTGTGACAAAAAGTATTTTGTTAACTAAGTCTAGTAGCTGGCAGACAAATCAACAAGTCTTGATGTATTGAGCGTTTTTATCCTTGAAATTATTGGTTCGAGTCAAAAGAAACCAAGATCCACCGGTTACGTTTGTGGACCTTCTTTATTCATGAATGTATTTATTTGTATTTAGCTGTAGATTTGACCAAAAGTATAAGATTTCCCGAAACCTTTACAAGCCAACAGCCAACAAGTTGCGCTAAACATAAGGAGTTCATCCTACATATAATCTTAGAAAACCCAATTGTTCTGATTTGTGTTCTTTTTTGAGTACGGGGTCTTCACAAAACTAAAAACACAAATACTTTAACAAAGTTTTTGTTTGTTTTCGAGTTATATTACATTTAGTGCATTAATATAGACATTTGGTATCTTGAGCCAAATACTTCACGACCACAGAATTCTACAAGGAAAAGAAAGTATTCTCCTAACGTTTAGTGCATTGAGTTGCCGCCGACCGTATCCAACATTAAAAAAAAAAATTTGAATTCTGGAAATTGCCTAATGATTCTGCATGAGTATCTACAAATTCATGAATTTCATGATACTCTCTACAGATACGTAAGATGATCGATAAATATAGATGGAATAATTAGTAATCATAATATATTTGAAAAATTAAAAGACATGTTGCAATATATAAATTATCTTTATTAAATCAATTCGTAGAAGTAATGTCAGAATATCTTTGTTGATAGTTACCAAGGTAACAAACAGTTACAATTACCGTGGTAACCCAGGGAGAATGTAGTTGAAAATGCAAAGATGTCTAATAAACTAAATTATATTGAAATTCAGTTGGGACTCCGCTACAAACACATACCAACAATATAAAACTTGATTCAAGGCGGGTTTTGAAGAAAATTTATTATTTGATTTACTGCCAGACTAAACACATTGAAATTTTCTGAAGTTCAAAGTCAATGTAAGTACATTTTTCAAGAAGTCTGGTATACCTATTTTTCGTCTTATAAATAAATAGATCGCAACAAATTTTCTAGATAAAACACATAAGTAATGATATATTCTTAGTGACTTACTAATGTTTGGAATGTAATTTAGATTTCAAATTTACTTTGGTCACTCACTTATTATATTATTCCAGTCGTTAACAGAATTATGAGCATTCCTCAATCTTTGTAGCTCATTTTAATTTCCCGCAGAAACTGTCATCTGTCCAAATTTAAAAAAAAAAATGAGATTCATAAACAATGTATATGGCCAGTAATGTAGCGTGGATTTTTCTAACTTATTTCGTTGATTTAAATCAGGGGTGGCCAACCCGCGACCCGCCTTGTACATTTTTCCGGCCCGCGAGATTATATATTTCGTTACAATGTACTTTTAATATCATTATTATTATATTATCCATGTTTACGTGTAAGAATAATAGTAAACACAATAATAATAACTCATTATGTTTAAATTTTTCACTCCCAAAAAAACGTCTATAGTGGGTCTAAATCTAATATAATAACAATAATAAAGCCCTGTGGCACTCATTCTAGAGCTGGGGCTTCCTTCTGTGAAGAGGGGTATTGGTTAGGGTCATCTAAGTTTGATCCCGATTTCATTTGGCTTGTTTCCCCATGTTATCATGAAATATTCCATTCCTAGATCTTTTCCATCATTTCTCTACATTTGGTCTTTGCATCTTTTGTCCAAAGACTACCACATATCTTCCTTATTTCGTCTGTCCATCTTTTCTATTACCTTCCCCGGTTTCTTTTCCTGTCTAAGGGTGTCCACTCTGTAAGTTTTTTACTCCACTAGCTTTCAGCTGTTCTTATAACATGGCCAGCCCATTTGTACTTTAACTTCTTTATTACCTTCTCAACCCGTTTTGTTTTTAATTTGCCAGTTATATATTAATTATTGTATATTTTGGTGGCTAAATATTTTATTTTTGTTGGCTTGAGTTAAAGCCCATATTCGGCACCCATCAGTTAAACTTGACAAGATGCAGCTTTGCAAGACTTTGGATTGTATGATTGTTGAGTGGTTGCCCTTAACTATGTTCTTAAGTGACCAATATCTTTTCCAAACTGACATGATTCTTCTGTGGATTTTTTGCGCCTATTTGTCCTTGATTGATATGATCTGTCCCATGTAAATGTACTCGCAAACGTATTCCACTATTTGATTGTCCAGTAAGATGGGCTGCTTCAGCGAGTTTGACATGACCTTTGCTTTTAAAGGATTCATTTGTAATCCTCTCATCGTAATGGAATTGTCCTAATCACATGTATAAAAACTTGTTTTTATAATGATTGTTTTTGTATTAATTATTTGTAAATCCGAATCTTCAGATGCAAATCCAGCAGTCTCTTAGATGGGAAGAAGCTTAAAAATCAGTTATATAACCCTTACGTAATTGATAGACGCGCCCCTATCCTTTATTAATGTTTTACAATGAATTAGTTGCTAGCTAGTCATGCTGATTGTAACTCAATTGTAAATTGTATTTGAAATTTTTTATACAAAACTAGTAAGTTCTGTACAAAATAGATAGTCATCTACCTCTTTCATTCTAACATTTTGTAGCGAACACGAGTAGAGCCTACAGAAAGTTTAAGGACACTTTACCCTATGTATGTTAACTCAGGCAATGTTCTTCACATTGGTTCACAAGTTATTCGGTTCAAACGATATAGATACGGTAAACCATTATATAGTAAGAAGATTTTCTAAATAAAAATACGGGCGACTTTTATTTACAATATTGAAATTTATAACTACTGAAACTGAAAGAAAAGTCAGTCAAATTTGATATTTCTATATAATATAATACGTTACATGCAAAACTTCATTCTTTTTATTTTAATATATAATATAAGGAATATGGGGAGGGGAGAGGAGGTGGGGAGGGAGTTGTGTACGATGCTCATATGTTAAATATAATATACATGTATGTTGGTTAGTGGGGCTTATTTCTGTTCTGTTTCATTTGATATGTTAGAAATTGATTCGATGACATTTTAATATATATATAATATATTTCAAATCTATTATGCTGACTGAGAAATTATTTTAGTTTCAATATAAATGTTGGGCATATACTATAGACCTCGTTTTTTAAAGATACACGATCAATGACAGATCTACACAGAAACATGTTACTTACTACAAGCGGTAAAAATAGATATTTAACCGATAATTAATAGATACATGAAGAATGGTCAAAACTTCTTTTTTAGCGAATTTCCGCCAAAGGAAATGCAGCTATCTTTTTGCACCAATGTTGGAATTTCGTAAAAATTTCTTCAAATGTCCATCGATCCTACCTATTAGATGTTAAAAATCACTATCGCTAAAATTTGTATATATGTATATATATATATATATATATATATATATATATATATATATATATATATATATATATATATATATATATATATATATACAAATATACATATGTACTTTTTTAAATGTCTGTGGACTCTCTAGCAGTTAGTTTTATTCCGATTGAAATGAAATAAGTAAATGAGTTCGTAATGGGTAAAATGGGACGAGGGGAAAGTGGATTTAGAGGGAGGAGAAAACACAAAATTTGACTATCTCTCTTAATATTTGAAAAATAGAAAAATTTCTCAGGAGTTAAATTGTAAGTACTAAGTTTTACTGTAATTTTGTTGCTTATCGTTTTTCTGTTACAATAATATTTACAGAAATATTTACAATTAAAGATTGAAAGTTAAAATTCTAAATATCTCTGTTCAGATTAGAGTTTGAGAAAAATGATCAAGTAAGGAATTGAAGCAATCTTGATTTCTACAACTTTACTCCTTATACATTTTTCGATTATTCTAATATTAAGAGAGATATTTATTATTTTGTGGTTGTTTGACACGAATACATAAAATATATTTTAT
Source organism: Nineta flava (assembly GCA_963920215.1). NCBI lineage: Eukaryota > Metazoa > Arthropoda > Insecta > Neuroptera > Chrysopidae > Nineta > Nineta flava. The sequence continues at coordinate 32,099,663 of OY986040.1, read as the reverse complement.
TGTAAAAAATTTTGATTGTCGTTTCCATAGCAACTATAAACTATAATCGATATACCGTGTTTTTTTGGGCTATTAATAAATTTAATTTTTGCAATTACTTAAGTCATATCTGATATTATATTTCATTTTGATCACACTAAAATTATGACCGCTAGAGATATATGTATTCTTAGGAAATTCGCTAAGTTGACGCAGCTCCTGCGTAACGAATGTTTTGGTTCTTACTTTGGTATGGAAGCCATAAAATTTTGAATTGAAGTAAAAAATAAATTTTCTGACAGGTGAGGACTATAGTAAGCACTTATCCCTTTCAGATATTTGGATTCCTCCAAAATGAATAATAGAATAGATTTCACAATGAATGTTTTCTTTCCGTAGTTAAATCTCTTCACTTAGAATGACCGTATATATCTGAGGTCGTCTGAAGGAATAAATTTTTAAAACTTCAACACTCCAGTTAAAATCTCAGAGCATATGTATCAAATAGCGAAGGGGATTTAATTGAAAATGACAGATTTATTGATAACCATGCAACGCTGATTTTCATTCGTTTTCATCCATCTCGCATTTTAGAAATATTGCAGAATATGTATGAACTAAAATTGTAGACTTGTCCATTGCAAAACTGAAAAATGCAAAAATTATCGTATTAAAGTTTTCGTCTGTTTTTTTTTTTTTTTTTACATTTAGGCAACATTGTATCATTTTCACGATAAATTCGGAACTGATTTTTTTTTCAGAAATACATAATTATGAAGTAAAAATTCACTAGGTGTTATATATTTTTTAAAACTTAAACATGTAAAAAACTTAATTCGGGCCGGTGCTCTAGAATGAATGATACTAGGGGAACTTTGGTACACTACTACCTATAAGATCTATTGTACTCCCCCGGCGAGGAATGGTCTTATCAAAAAGCACGTCATCCAGCCCTGTTTCTGTCAGGAAGTGCAGGACCTGGATTGGATCTAAGGATGGTAGCTCCCCTGAACGTATCTAATGGACTCCCGAAGTCTATTCAGAGTTCCAGAATTTCCTCCATTTCTCCACAAAACCTGATGTTGCCCTCATTTTCTAAGCCAATAGCTTCCTAAGGTGCCCCCTGAATCTACAGTGCCCCGTAGCTCAAGCCAATGCAGGTATTGTATCTCGACTCCGGCCTTGTAAGGGATGTCGATGCTCCATTCGTCACCAGATCATCCGCTTTCTCATTTCCCTCTATACCCACATGTCCTGCGGCACAGTGAAAGGTGACTATGCTATTATTGCCCAGTTTGTTACGTTTGTCTGGGTACTCCCATATCATTTTTAAGATGATGATGCAATAATTTGTCGCTTTGGTGGCCGCTTAACTGTCGGAGAGTATCGCTATATCGCGATTCCGATAGTTCTTATCTAGGTATTTCTAAACTAGGGATTTCTTTCAAAAGCCAGGATTTCGGATAAAACAATAAAAATATCCCTTGTACTGATACCATCACTTTCTTGTATACAGTTTGTCTCTATAATAAATATCTAACCCATATTATGACCATTTTATACCGTGTATAAGCAATGAGTGATAGATATCAAGTTCAAATGAGTAGCATAAATTGATCTAAATACTTAATATCTCATTATTTGAAATAGAATTTCATTTTACCCCATGTACAAGCAATGAGTGATAGATATAAAGTCCAAATAAGATCATAAATTTATCTAAATATCTTAATAATAACTCATTGTTTCAAATAAAATTATTTCTGAATAATCGTATTCGATTTAACGTGTATTCTGACATAATTTCTCACAAAAATTAATTTATAAAGGTTTTTGCTTTTCACAACGAGAGTAAAGAATTTGTAGGGTCCGGGTTATAAATAATAACTGTAACACAAAACCAAACTAAACTAATAAAAATTGTATCTGGACTATTTTAATAAATATTTTTATGAATATATCAAAGTCATAGTTATCTTTACAGATGGAAAATATTTCCTTTTAAAATCTTTATTGCTTATGCCTACTAGTCTTTTATATCATCGTCGATGCCTGTTATATATTCTGGTTTATTCTGAAATTTATGTCCATCTTCAAACCTACTAACATGTAACATTGTAGGTAATATTTGCATTTGTATGTCATTTTATATGTCATGTCTACAAATGTTTAAAACATAAAAAATAACGAAATTTTATTAACATTCATAAAACTAATGTTGGGTAAAAACCATTGAAAATATATGAAACTGTATAGTCAATGAATGATTTATTGTTTGTAAACAAAACAATTGGATTTTTATCCCATTAATCAGGAATAATTTTTTTTCTAATTTATAGTTTAGAATTCTACCTCAACTGAACTGATTTTAATATCGATAGAAGCCTATTTTCTCTCTAATAAAAATTTTCAACACTAAAATTTAGTTCCAGAGATATGAAGGCCAGAAATTCTGATATTTATTAAATATAACGGATGATAAACTTAAAATGCAAAACTCACTTGTCCAATCGCAATGACTTAAGTATAATAAATTTTAAAAATTTTATTTTTAGTTTTAAACTTTTAAAACTACGCAATAAAAGTTGGTTCTATGCGTTTTGGTCCCCGGAAAAAATATCCCCGACAAGATATCCCCGGAACAAAATATCCCCAGACAAAATATCCTCCGACGAAATATCCCAAGGACAAAATATCTCCGAGAAAATATCTCGAAAACTTTGAAATCACAGAATAATATTAATAATAATAATAATAGTTTGCGCCACGATATCTGAAATATATAGAACGCCTTTTAGTGCAGGGCCCAAAAACACGCAAACCCGACCAACTCAGGGTATGCCCGATGAAGTGAAAGATTGTATTACTCGGTTGTAATAGTTACCTTATTTAATTTCAATAATTTTAGCCACGATATTTGAAACACATAGAACGCTGTATAGGGCCAGCTCCCAAAAACACGCAAACGCGAACAACTCGAGGTATTTTTTTTTCATTATCAAAAGATATTATACCGGGGGATATTTTTTTATCTGGATATTTCGTCGGGGGCTATTTTGTCTGGGGTATTTTGTCCCAGGGATATTTTGTCTGAGGATCAAGATGCCCAGTACCCAAAAGTTATTTTTCATGAAAAAACTAACCTTTGTCGAAATCAAACATGATTATGCAATAAAATTTATAGCTTTCCATTTAAAAAAGCAAAGTTTTCCTCGATTTGGCCTTGGAAATCGGTTCAAGGTTATTTGCAAGGTAACAGTTATTGGACTCCTTAAAATCCTTAAAACTTTTGTCTGAAACATTTATCACTATCTGACATAGTTCTCGAGTTATTGGCCTGGGGATATTAAAATGGAACACCCGGTATAGTAAGTTTAGAGCCGACTTTTTACGGTTGGAAATGTTGATCACAAAACAAAATTTTGTAATAAGTGTTAATAATTTTGAATGGTAATGATTTAATTTATTTTCTATAATCTTTATTGTAAAAACGAGACGAGACGCGACAATAGAAAACTTTTACAAGTCAATACAATACAAGAGACATGCTACTCTCGCCTTGTCTCATTTCGCGGCATCACTACTAGTTTTAATCCGTTCTCAAATTATTACGTATAAAATTACACATGTAAACAATTTTACCGGAGGATTATTTCACTTTGTTAATTCAATTATAATGAATGTTGTTTATAATAACTATAAGCTACATAATACAAATGTGTAATTAAAAATTGCACACCCTAAACAACTGTATACCCATACGTATTAATAATTTGTGTTTTTCGTCATTTAAAATTATTTCCATCCTTGCTTTTCTATATGCATTGAAGCATTATAAATAAAGACAATAATAATAAATTTTACGATAATAAATAGATAAAATTTTATTTTACCACAAATAAAAAATGTCTTTTTAATCAACACTTTACAAATATAGTAAAGTTGAAAATAGGTAGAGAGAATACAGACATTGAAAATTCAAAAAATCAAAATACTCACGTTACCTACATAGAAATAGAAATTTCAAGTTCACTCTAATACCTAGATCAGTTTTTGTATTATAAATACGTATTTCGACTACAAAGTAGTCATCATCAGTATAATTTAGCCAGTTGTAAATTACTCTATGACAATTAGAAAGATATGTTATTCGTTGCTAATTTGGTGACAGTTTCACGACGTTTCTGGGTTTTGCCTTGCTTATATACGTTTGACCGACATTTAACTTAATATTTATTTTAAGATCGCACTTGATTGGTGCTAAGCTATGCGTTGCGCAGTAAACTGGTTTTTATATTTTGACATTTTTAGAAAGAGAGAGACGGGCATACTGACGATTAATTTTTCCGTAAAATTTTGATTAAATCTGAGAATTTGGAACCGGTCTGTTGCCTAAATTCATAATATTTCTTTTGAATATCTGAATGTAAATGCTTGCGTATGCATCTAGCTCTGAAGGATATTGTACTACCTTTACAAGTTTTAAATTGGATTTGTCGATTTTATGGCCATTCTCTATAATATGTGCAGCTACACATGCTTTTTCTAACCTGCCGTATTTCATATGAGCCATATGTTCTTTGAATCGGGTTAAAATTTGTTTACGGCTTTGGCCAATGTATATTTGTAAACACGATATGGGCACTCTATGCTATAAAATCCCGATTTTTGTTCGTTTTCTATTTTGTCTTTTGGGTTACCGAGGATCTTGATATTTAAACTACATATTATAATTTAACAACTTAAACACTGGTGTCTGAAAAATGAACGTGACTACTTTAGGGTTAAGTAACAATGGACACATACGGCAAAATAGAAGTCTTGCCCAACAAGTTGCATTATCTGCGGTAACGTATTAAGGTGCGTTTCATATAAGGACCCGGTTTGCGACCACGCATAAAAAAAATAATTAAACGTTTGAAACTCTCCACCAAAAATTGACAATATGTACACCCAAAACTCGAAATTTTTATCCAACCTGCCATATTCGTCTTGTACACTCCCATATCGTTGATCTCCAAAAACCCCAATTGACATTCTCAATTAATGTATTCGAAATTGTACACATTTTGTTTTTTTATCACATTTATATTTATTAAATCTACAACTGTTAAGGGATGGTTTGTCCACCAAATTATTGTATTATTTAAGTAACTAGAATACTGCGAAAAAATGATTATACTTGTTTCTTTTGATTCGAGACCTAACATTCTTATAAGTATTTGTGATCTTCCAAGGTGAAAGAAAGAACCATTGCCCAGCAGTGGGCTGACTGTTAAGTTATTATCATTGTTTCAAATATTTTTGAAAGAGTTTTAATGCTTTAGTATCAGTATCTTAACTTCGTATTTTCAATCACGAAGTATATAGAAAGGAGTCCGAACGAAACGTTAAAAAAGTGGCTTCAATTTGAGGGACAGATCAAGAAGTATAGATTTTTGTCAATAGAGCGAGCGCTCTACTTCTTAAGAAGTACTAAAAATAGTGATTGCCTTTCATTTAATAAACATAGAGCAACGGAGTGTGTGACACACTGTGTACACTCAACAAAGCACGCTGTATGTAAGCAAGTGCGATAAATGGAACCTCCGTGACGGTGTGTTAAATGAAATGTAACCATTAACGGTACCTCCTGAACATAACATCACGAGTGGCCAAAAAATAAACTATCTTTAACCGCTTTTGTGTACGTAAATACGTATACCGTGAAAAAGCGTATACCGTTCGGACTCCTCTAATATTCACACGTGGTTTCAATTGAATTTTTTTTCTTCTTGAACCCCAATTTCAAACTCAAAAATAATTTCATCCAAATGTCTTGTTTTTCTATATTATGCTTATGAGATATATATCAAAAGGTGGCTCTAACTTGTGCATATAGTTTTCTATCGAAACATTCTTTGCGTTCATAATTTTTTGGCAATTTGTGTATTTTAGTTTTATTTTATTTTTTTTTAGTTTTTTAGCATGAATGTTTTTTTTAATACACACACACACACACATATATATATATATATATATATATATATATATATATATATATATATATATATATATATATATATATATATATATTACATATATATAATATATATATATAATATATATATATATGTATATATGTATATAACTATATATATATATATATATATATATTACATATATATAATATATATATATAATATATATATATATGTATATATGTATATATATATATATATATATATATATATATATATATATATATTTACGCTCCCTCGATTATATCATCAAGCAATTTAAATATGAATGTCATTTTGCGTGGTTTTTTTTGTATTTTACACACGATTTCAGCTGTCAGAAAATAGGGACATAACGAATAAATAATAACATACAAAATACAAATCCGATGGAAACCACCTAGACCTCTATATACAAACTAAAACTCTATATACAAATGATGAATTTAGAAAAATTACATTAGAAAATTTATTTGAAACTATTGGTATTCGGACTCACGAATTGTGCATTGAAATATTTCATACAAACACGGGATTCAAAAGTAGACTTTCCACTCCAGAATTACTTTGGGCATTGATCTATGTTTCCGTTCATCATCGGCGAGAAGATTAATAAATTTGGTTCAGAAATTTTACTTGTTCTAGAAATTTTAGTTCGTAATAGGATTATTAATCAGATGATTTTAAACATTATATTATCGAATGATAATTAGTGAGAACTCTAGGTTTTAGAACTAAAATTTCAAATTCGTCCCCTTTACCTAGATCAGTTTTTTGTATTATAGATACGTATTTCGACTACAATGTAGTCATCATCAGTATAAATTAGCTAGTCGTACTTTACTCTTTGACAATTAGAGATAGATATAAAGTCGAGATCAACAGACAAAAATAAAAATAAATAGAAAATTAACTAGATTAAAATATACTAGATTTAAAATATAATAAATTATATTGAAATTGCTCTTGTTAAAATTTCCTTCATTCACATTTGTTCCTGTTAATTTTACTCTTATTAAAATTATTCTTATATTGTCGCAGGATATGTTACTTGTTACTAATTTGGTGACATTTTCACGTGAAAATTTTCACTGATCTAGGTAAAGGGGACGAATTTGAAATTTTATTTAGAAGATTTTAAGTTTAGGTAGTGTTTGTCAAATTATAAAACACAATTAAAGATATCTCGTGATAATCTTAGAAAATAGAATCAACCCCTTAAAAACATTACATATATTTAACGTGTTAGCAGTTTTCTTGCGGAATCAAATTGGTTTTTCGAGTGTTTCTGGCGAATTTGTTGGACCAAATGTTCGAAGGAACGAATGTCCACATGAGGATAGATTCGATAAGGATATATATCACTAGTGCGGTATAGATCTAAAAAAAAATGTTTAGAGAGTGAAGCTACAATGCAAGATAACGGAACCTACATTGAAACTGCTATGATGATAGGTTCACAGGCACAAATACATCAGTAATTCACAAAACACAACCACAACTGACATATCTAGCATCAGAAATTTTCAAAACGCAAAAATGAAACGATGGATTATTTACTTTAATAACAATATCTCTCTATTGCACGCTACAACCTGGTACAGGTACTTTGGACCAAGCAAGTTCATGTCTTTTTTTTAAATTTTATCATTGATCTGTGCTTTATTGGTTCTGTTTTCGAAAAATGCTTCGAATATAAGTTGTCTATTAAAAATATAGTAATAAAAATTATTCAAAAACCGAATCAATCAGGCACAAATCAATTATAAAATTTTAAAAATTGTTATCAACTTTTGTGGTCCATAGTAAATACATATATGGAGGTAAAAAAGTGATCAACGGAAAATGTACGTAGGAATGTTACACACCATTGTTGTACGGCTACGTATAGTTACGTAGAATTTATTTACGGTCGGCTAGGTAGACAATGATGATGGTTCATTTTCAAATTTCGAAATATTGTTTTGTTTATTTTCTCTTTCGTATAAAAATTACCATTAGTGGATGGAGTTTAAACATAGATTTATCTGGAAGAGATGGGATTTATCCGGAAGTATAATTTTGAAAATATGTTTTTGTATCTTCCCTTTACTATAAATAAGACTAAAATATTTGATGTGAAAACATCTATACTGAGACAATACCAGATTGTAGACACCGGAACTCATCGTGTCATTCGCAGACCCCGATAAACCAGGTTCAAAATTATTGAACGTATTGTTGGGCTAAAGTGTAATTTAAAGTAAGTTAACAAACCTTCTTATTAAATTTCAAATTTTGCCTCAAATCCTAGAACAATTATTTGTATTTTATAAATACGCATTTTGACTACAAGGTAGTCATCATCAGTATGAATTAGTTAATCGTAAATATCTCTGGGATATGGAATCAGAGATGTGTTGCTCGTTGCTATTTTGATGCGTGTCTCACAATAATATTTAAAAAAAGTTTTGTCTTTTATATGATTTGACTGAGGTAGTACCTGAAGGATTATTTGAGTTGACTGACCAATTAAGGGATTAAGTGTGTTATGAATCCAACCCATTTATTGGCGGTTTCCTTTTCTGACCATGCCCGTGTTGTTATTGTCAATAAGGTGAGGGTGTTGATCGAAGCTAACCTTGGTATTCAGGTATTAAATTTTGAATATGATTGAATTTTATTAAATCCGAATTTGGAATTGGGCCATTGTCTAAATCCATTATCTGTTTTCTAAAATTTTGTATGTAGATACTTGCATATGCATCTAATTCTATGGGTTTTTGTACCGATTTCAGTAGTTTTAAATTAAATTTGTCAATTTTGTGGTTGTACTCAATAAAGTGCGCAGCTATACACGATTTTTCGGTTCTCTCAAAGAACATCTGGCTCATGTGAAATTTGATTATTTGATTATTTTAATAATCTTTATATACACCTTCTTATATTTAAAGCTAAGCAACATTTATTAGTATCAATGGTATCTTGAATGAAATTGGTACTGTAATTCAAATACTTCATGTTGTTCAAAGTCTATTATATAAAAATATTTTTACCGATAATTGAATTCAACATCAAAACTCAACAATCTAAAGATTGGAAATAAAAATAATAGGACTACTCAGATGATTTTAAGTTTTGGTAGTATTTGTCAAATTATAAAACACAATTAAAGATATCTCGTGATAATCATAGAAAATAGAATCAACCCCTTATAAACATTACATATATTTAACATGTTAGCAGTTTTCTTTTTAATCCAACCAAGTAATGCCTTAAAAGAAACAAGTTTCTCGATAAATGAAACTAAGCAATAAAATAATAATTGATGATAAATCAACCGATACAATAGCCGTTAAAAGTTGTAATTGTTACCAGAATGATTCTTTTATTAGTTCGCAGAATATTGCATCATACATTTTAGCGTTGTTTATGACGTTTTTTCTGTGTTTTATGTTTCAAGAGTAATAATACGCCCAAAAAATCTAGTCGACCCACGAAAAAACAAAATCGATAAAAATGTTTTTCGATTTTGTAACCGAATGTGAGTGATATTTTAACAGCTTCCAGAAGCTTACTGTTTCTGTTATGCCATTGGGATACGTACCCATTGAATTCAATTGTTTATATTGCTCTTAATGCTTTTATTAACTAATAGGAATATATTTTCATAAATTTCATTTTCACCACACTCGCGGTACGGGTATATCTGACTTAGGCTAAAATAACTAAGTACCCCGTAAACTTCAGATGTGGTGTATTGGTACGCTAATGTTATCGATTTGTTTAAAATTTAATATTTCTGTAACATACATATTTTGTTAGCTTATGGATATTACGAGCTACTCAGCTTTTTTAGCCATGGAATACCAAACAGAAACACATTTTATAAAGTTTTTATAAATGAAATTGTCAAAAACTAAGATCAAAGCTTAAATAGGCGCAACAAAAAATAGAATAATCCATCGGATATTTGTGGAATACGTACACAAATGAAATCATTTGCTATCCAATTTTGTTTCGCTTCGCTTCAATGCATACACTTTTGATTTGATTACATATAATAATTTATGGTGATGAAAGAAATCATCTTCCTTTTTTTGTTTTTTCCATCCCTTTCTATTTTATACATTTGTTTGGTTTTAAAGTACACTAGAAACTAAAAAAAACCACCGCACTTTAAATAACGTTTCTAATATAAAAGAACCTTTGTCTTGTTTGATACTTTACTTGATTCTTGAGGTTGTTCTTTATTAAATGATAAAAATTACGTATATAAAGCGGCATTGGATAATAGCGTAAAGAGAGTAGATGAACAATAACTTGAAACAGTCCCAAATCTTGACTGAATATTAAAAATATAACATGCTAGCTGTTTCCCGCGACTACATCCGTATTATATAACGATTCATAGTGTGCTATTAGAGTTTATAGTTAATATGGAAAGGACAATCAAAGTTGACTTCAAAATTGAAACAAATTTTTAATAAAATAATTGTGTAGTTAATTTTTAAAAGTTTAGTTTCTGTGGAAACGACAAAATAAACAAAAAATTTTGAATATGATTTTTCTTTCGACTTACTTTACAAATATCAATATTTAAGGCTAGAGAGGTAGATTGTAAAGGCTGCCCTGGACGGGTTACACTTCGACCATAAGGTCCATTGTGATGCCTTAGGATGTGAGAATGTGAGTGGAGTGGAAGAAATTTGTGAGTAGACTAGGAATTGGTAGGATATGCGGCTGCAGCCGACTATGATAGGAACTATGCCGATATTCATCTGGAATTTGTGTAGAAACTGCAGAAAACTTTCTCAAGCATAGCCCGTTACTTCGTTCTTGTCCTTACGCCGACAGTTTAGTCAATCAACCGCCCCTTTTTTTTAAATTTTTGTATTTGACAATCTGCCGTTGTCGGGATTCGAACCCATAACCTCCCAGTTTTCAAGTACTGCATACTGCGCAGATATGACGCCTTAGACCGCTCGGCTACTTGGCTGGGATATTTAAGGCTAACTAAGAATTGTAGCGTAATGCTAGATAGCCTGTATCATTTTTCATGAATGTGGCTATAATTCACAAAAAGAATTTTTCAAATCGGACTGGCCGTTTCAGAGATTAGTGCGTTCAAACCAACAAACAAACAAACAAACTTCAACTTTATTATATTATATTAGTATAGATATAAGAAGTTCTTAGTGAGTGAAATTATAACTACCCTTATTTACATTTGCTCCAACCGGCATTGGACCAATACCTTGCTGTGGGACATGGAAGAATGGCGACAAGAATCTGTTCAGTTGCGCCCACCTAAAAAAAAGCTTAAAGCATGTATTAATTTGAACGAAAATAGCAAACAAGCTATTGTAGAATCAAAAGGCATCGCAGATAACTAGAGTTCGAACATAAGGAATTGTTGTTTTTACAGAGCCATGGAATTGGTGCGTACGCAACGTTACGGAGAAATAACCAACTCTAGATCTAATCCTGATTATTTCGTTTTTAAGTGTAACAAGTTTGGGTTACATTCTAGACTGAGACTGCTTGCTTATGCACCAGACGAGGTAGCATAATATTTTAGGTCATAGTAGAAGTAGTAGCGGAGGGGAGGTTGAAGCTTGGCAAATACGTCTTTCTAGGCGTTTTATACCGACCCCTAAAGGCCAAGATATTTGCAGACGAGCTATTGATAGGTTGTGCGACCGCAGCCGTTTCTAAAATTTTATAATTGATTTGTGCCTTATTGATTCAGTTTTCGAAAAAATACTCCGGATAAAAGTACCAGTCCAAGTGGCCGAGCGGTCTAAGGCGTTATGTCTGCGCAGTATGCCTACTTGGAAACTGGGAGGTTATGGGTTTGAATCCCGACATCGGCACTTTGTCAATTATAAAGAGAAAAAAAAAGGGAGCAGTTAATTGACAAAACTGTCGGCGTATGGACAAGAACGAAGTAACTGGCTATGCTTGAAAAGGTTTTCTGCAGTTACTTCACGAACTCCAGATTAATATCGGCATAGTTCCTGTCATAATCGGCTGCAGCCGTATATCCTACCAATTCATAGTCTATACACAAAAATTCCTTCCCCTCCACTCACATCCTCACATCCTTAGGCATCACATTGGACTTATGGTCGAAGTGTAGCCCGCCCACGGCAGCCTCTACAATCTATATATCTATCTATCGGATAAATGTTGTCATTATAAATATAATATCAACTTTTATTTGAACATTTTTTTCGAAAATCGAATGAATAAGGCACAAATCAATGTAATTGTAACCTTAAGTTGTAAAATTCCTGAATAGCATTACAATTTTTTACCATAAATCATTACAGACAGGTTCATTGTTTTTAAACTGATGTGTACATTCACGAAATAAAAATTTTTTTAACCGTATTTTCTTTCAAAGATTCTGTAAATACAAGTAATGTTATTACGATACAACGTATTTATACCTTAAATTTGTATTGTGTATACTTCATTTACATAAACAGTTCATTTAAAAACATGCGTATCAATGTCGTTCTCGATATTGTTAGTCCCTTTCGATAAATATACTTCGATATAAATGTATATTCATGTGTATGGGGCTTTTATTTCTATTTCTATATACAGGCTTCTTATATTATAGAATAAATATTTATGGAAAAAGATAATTTGGGTTTTAGAAATGTGCCGAACGAGTTTTTTAAGATTTATTATTAGATTATGTATTTATATATATATATATATATATATATATATATATATATATATATATATATATATATATATATATATATATATATTGTGTGTATGTGTATGTACTCCTTTTTTTCTGGTTCGTAATGCCTATCTGTTTCTTATAATCATATTGGCATATAAAAGTACACAGAATAAATAGACGGTTATCTTTAATTTTGGTTTAAAATTTCAAATTCGCCCCCTTTACCTAGATCAGTTTTTTGTATTATAAATACGTATTTCGACTACAATGTAGTCATCATCAGTATACATTAGCTAGTCGTAGTTTACTCTTTGACAATTAGAAATAGATATAAAGTCGAGATCAATAGACAAAAATAAAAATAAATAGAAAATTAACTAGATTAAAATATACTAGATTTAAAATATTTAACATTTCAACTTTCACATTTCAAATTTCCTCAGATGTATTTTTTTGTGTATATGCTGATATTTCAAACTAAACTTTGAATGTATCGAACACTAAAAGAAAATTATTGGAAAATATTATTTTTGTGTTGACCTCGTCAAGCATTCACATAATTCATCACCAAAACTTCGCCTTGAAAATGATAATATTATCTGATTATGATACTCGTACTATAAATACAATTTATGTTATTTTGTTTAAAGTAGTAGTGAGATATGCACTATCAAAATGGAGATTCTTTACATCCACAGTAAGTGCACGCGAGGCGCATACCTTGTTTTATAAAACAGGAAATTTCTTCTATGCATTCTTTTCAGTTGAACTAAAAAAATTAACTCTAAAAAATTTATACTTCAAATCCTTAAAAATTAGTATAATATTTATAGGTGGTACTGCTACACCAAAAATAATGAATAATCTGTCAACACAAGTCTGTCAACTATTATGTCATAAATTAAAGAAACCAAAATATAATATCGTGTTTTAAATGCAATATATAACAACGCGTTATTATACAGCTTGTATTTTTAAATAGACCCAATCTGGAAACAATGTATAGTGGTGTATCTATCTATTGTTATAGAATATTTGATTTTTGAAGTCGGGTTTCCATTTTGTCAAAATAGGTTTTATTTCTCGCTTTTAAGTGACTTTGAAGTTCTATAACTGATTTTATTTGTCTAAATATGGGTAGACCTACTAAACGACCAACTAATTTTTAGTGCATTTTTTTATAACTTTTTTTTTATCCGTTTTTTTATTTTTTTTATTTTTTGTGCATTTTTTTAACAGATTTTCAGTTTTTTTTACAAGCATTTTGTTTTTTTTTTTTGTAAAATTTTTTTTTTTTAAATCGATTATCACATATAAAATGAGGATTTTCCTCCATTTCCCGGGGATCCCTTCATCAGAATGCGATTTGGTGATAATTGGACCAATGGGAAACCAAACCCTTTAAAACAAAAAAAAATTCAAAATCGGTTCATAAATGACGGAGGTCTGAGGTGACACACAATAAAAAAAAAAAAAAAAAAAAACATACAGACGAATTGAGAACCATCCTCCTTTTTGAATTCGGGTTAATAAAGTGTATTGCTATGCTATGCACTCTCTTATATCAGTCTTTGGTGGGGACAATGTACATTATATCATCGTCTACTGTACATAGACAGTGATAGATGTACACGCATGCATAGACATTGTGACATCATAATGTACTATCACCATTTACAATACACGTAAAACGCCGTTTTGAAGGAAAGAGACAGATAATAATCTTTAAAAGCTTGTAGCTTCCTTGTTATTTGTCGGATTTTAATTTCGTTTTTAAAGATTATTACAGTATTAACAGTATTTTCATATTCTGAAAATAAATATGACATATTTGGTATCAGTCAACTACCCAATTGTCGTATTTATAATACAAAAACTGATCTAGGTATTGGGGCGTATTTGAAATTTTATAATAATAATTATGATTATAATTAATTATTATGATTTTGCACAAATAAATAAAGTGTACCAATTGTTAAAAATAATTTTTTTTAAATTATCGGTAGCACTGTTTACACAGATGCTACCTACATGTTTGCTTGTGTAGCTCTGTGTACACACTGTGTTCCGATTTTGCCATGGAACACACGATGCTTACACACAGTAACACATTCCCTGGCTGTATGTCTAATAAAAAGTAACCGATATTATTATTATTTCTCTAACATGTTTTATAGTTTCTTGTATAAAAATTTGTTGTAAGACAAAATATATCCTACATATTTGTGTACGAATAAAATATCATGTATAGTCTGTGTGTGTGTGTTTTATTCAACAACAAAAAACATGATATATAGAATTCTCAACAACAAACAAAAGCCAAAAATAAATATGAAACAAAAAATATTCGGAAAAAATGTATGAATATATTTTTGTATAAATATTTTAAACTAAAAGAGTGAAACTGAAAGATTTTTTACGGAGAAAAATACAAGATATTACTCTCTTTATTCATATTACGTGTGTTTATAGGTTATTTATTTATTTTTATTTTTTTATGTTCCATTGTTTTTGCTTATTTTCCGTTTGTTTTATATGTTAGGATTTATGTATACAGGGTGGAAAATAAATTAATTGAACTGAGCTTTATTTTGTGGAACTCATAACATGGTACATTTTTTCATGCTTTTATTGTTTTAAAAAATATTTTTTTTTAATAATAAATACATACTTGGTAGGTAAAATAATATGTCATGAAAACACTATTATTAAAAAAAATATTTTTTTTTAATAATAAATACATAGTTGGTAGGTAAAATAATATGTCATGAAAACACTATGCGTCTTGAAGAAATTTTTTTAAAATTCAGAGACATTTAAGATTTTAATCAGGTCTGAGTAAGAAAAGACGATTTGTATTAAAACATACAAAAAGTAATAAATATTTTTGAAACATTCAAAAATTTTCATTAAGGTAATTTACAGTTTTCATTAAGGTAATTGTCGTGCTGATGGGCATAATTATAGCATATTCCAAATTTTTGCACACTTATTAAGGTGCAAACTTACCCGTCATAAGATCCGCGGACATTATATCCACGTCATTATATCCGTAGAACAGTCTGTAATTTATATATGATTGTGTATAATGATTCTCATGTACAAATTGAGTATAATGTGAATCTCTAAGCCGACGTCGTCGTAGGTCACCTCATTTTCCGGTTTCAATGTGGAATTGTTATAAATAGATTTTAGAAGATAGAATTTGTACTAATAACAATGTGAAGGGTTAGCACAACGGTTTGAATGATATGGTTGGTTCCTGTCATGCGAAGATTAGCGAGTTTATTAATGCACTGAAGATGGCACAGAATTTAACTGAATAGGCCATAACTCAGATAAACACTGGCGTTAACATGGTTGTGTCGCAACAACGCGCTTATCGTTCAAAAAATGCTCGCCTGAAAACAATTGCCAGTAATTATGCAAAGGATAATATCCTGGATAATTTAACGAACGTAGCTCATGTGTGGATTATGTGTAATTTAATTTCTGTTTCATATGAATTAATATGTAATATCGTGTTTGTAAATAGTAATTTAATATTTATTAATAAATCAATAACAATTGTTTTAATAATGATGTATTTATTGGCTTTGTTTATAAGTATATGAAGTGTGTGTCTGTGTGTTTTTTTTTTTATAGAGGTTGGAAAAATACTTTTACGTATCATCAGGGCTAGTTGGTGTGTCTGGGTATGACGGACTCAGAGTTCAATACCGACTTAAAACCTCCTCTTTCTCCGGCCTCTGATTCACCGCGGAAACTGCCGTAAGGCATTACTTCGCGAGGAGATGATCTAGCTACTGCTCTCCCTTCAGATAGCTGAAGTCGCTTCTTCTATTTTTCTAGCCGAGATTTCCTCCAAAGGAAACGCAGCTATTGTTGAAAATATGACCGCTAAAATTACCAATAAAATTATGACCGCTAGAGAGTGATTTATGTATTCTAAGGAAATTCGCTAAGTTGACGCAGCTCCTGCGTAACGAATTTTTTAAATAATTATTTTGGAATGTTAAAAATTTTTATAATTTTGTTAATAATTATTTAAATTTTGTATGAGGTATTTGGATGTCAATTATTTTTATGTGGTAAAAACAACTGTTTTCCTAACGCTAGTGTATGAATTTTGTGCATAAATTTATTTTTTCTGCATTTCCACTAGTTTTATATGTGTTTATAATAACCTGTCCTTACCACTTCCAACACATCGTACCACCTCGTACAGAGCGGAGCAAATCACATAATTGTCTATTTTTGAAAAAAAAAAGTACTGTTCTTTTATTTTCTTACAATATTATTGTATTTTTGTGATTATAATATTATCATATGTTCATAATTTTTGTATTTACCCCGTTTTGCCCCGGGTTTCCCAATGAATCATTTTTGGTCGACCAGCCTGTATGTATATATTTTAAACCAAACGGTTGTTGTGAAAATATAATAAGTACACTCTTACACATTCGTTACAAATTATCTCAATTTTTTTTAGATTCTTATATAAGGTTTTTGATGGGTGTATTTATGTATTTTGTGCGTGATTTTTTTTATGTGATTATAGAGATTTCTTTTATAAAATTTTGTATGAAAACAGATAAAAATTACAAAAAATTTCTATAGTTTATTCGCTCGGGTCAAATTTATTTATCGTTTGAACGGTAATAAACTGATGAGTGAAATCGCTCCATCAAAGTTGTCTCCTGTAGTATTAACTTTACATACGTAGATTATAGATATACTGTTCCCGATGCTTACAATCGATATTGAAATCCTACCGGATGTATGTACGAATGTTTGTATGCATGGAGGGTTGTGTGCCTGTATACAAGGTATATCAACGGAGATAGCGATAGGCATGAAAATTTAAACTGAATATGATATTAATATGACAAAATTAAATCATCTACCAGGTATCGAACCTTGGACGTCTGGATTTCATACCCAGTGTAACATCCGTTTATCCGTTATGCCCGGAATACACGAGGCTAGTTTTTCAAGCTAGGATAGCAAGCTAGGTACTCCCAGCTACCTTGCTAGCTTTCTATCCTCTATCCTCGTACAAGCTAGAATTGTTTACATGATACTAGGAAATTTAAAGTATCATTACGAAATTTAAAATCAGTATCATTATTTAGTAAGCGAAGTCAAGATAGTAAATTCAGTGGTAGGGGTGCTACTAGCTTGTTAGTAACTAAAAAAATAGGATGCTGTTTTGCTCATCTTTCCAGGCTTGTCAAGCTAGTCTTCAAGATTGGTCAGGTGATCAACGAGTGGTCAAATGCTTAACACCGTGATCACTGGAAAATTTACCGCGAAAGGATGCACTGAAGCTGAACATGATGCAACTTCGGAGGGTTACCGGATTCATTACGGGGCATTATCCCCTGCGGAAGCAACTGCACACAATGGGACTCCATAGAGATAAATTGTAGAGGCTACCCTGGACGGGCTAGACTTCCACCATAAGGCGCATGTGATGCCTAAGGATGTGAGGATATGAGTGGAGTGGAAGGAATTTTTAGAATATGTGGGTGTAGCCAACAATGATAGGAATTATGCCGATATTCATCTGGAGTTCGAGAAGGAAACTGCAGAAAACCTTCTCAAGCATAGCTGGTTACTTCGTTCTTGTCCATACACCGACAGTTTAGTCAATTAACCGCCCCTTTTTTTTCCTAATAATTGACAAACTGCCGATGTCGGGATTCGAACCCATTATCTATCTATCTATGGGACTCCATAACTGGTCCATTATGCGCAGATTGGGTGGCAAGGAGGAAATAACATCCAGCCACATTATCTTTGACAGCGTACCTCTAGGTTACAGCAGATACAGGACATTTGGTGCATCTCACCCCGAATATATGAACCTTCAGGAAGACCTGATAGGCAAGCCCCTTGCGATTGCCAACATATGGGAGAAGCGAATCTCGTCGGACTGAAGTAGAAGGAGGAGCACAATGGACCATACGGTCGAAGTGCAATACTTTTTAGACCCCAAGTGTATCTGTCTATCTATCTATCTGTCTATGGAACGTCTTGAAACTTAAAAATATTATAAGAATTTTAGCACAAATTATAACACGCAAATCGTACTTAGTAATGCGACTCTCAATGTCAAACCCACATACAGCTTATTCATTTAAAGTAATTCAATTATATCGATCTGGTAGCCATAGCCATAGCAATACGGAATGCTAAAAATAATTACCAATTTATATATCATGTATTATTATTATATTACTTGACAAGGCATTATATGAATTGAAATATTATGCGCATATATATATATATATATATATATATATATATATATATATATATATATATATATATATATATATATATATTCTATGCCACGACCCCCTAATACTCTATGAATTTTTTCATATCAAGTAAAATAAAAAATGACAAAGTAAAACCATTTGATGACTCTGTTGATTAGATAGTAAGCCCTACTATTTGTTGTATGTCATGTGAAAAACAAGATAGAAGGAACTTTCATAGGAGACATAATACAAAAAAAAAAAAACACATTCACATTACAGTTGACTTTTGAGTATATAGTTATTTGATGTGTGCATTATGTATGTATAGGTATGTACAATTCAGTTCAAAAAAAATTAGTCCCGTAGGAACTAACCAACCATTTTACTTAAAGGAAGGAAAATAATGATTAAGTCAATGCCGTGATGATGCCGTTATAATACTTATTTTTACACTTTTATGCAAGCATTAAAATTTCAAATATTTCTATAAATATAACAATAATGAAAATGGGGTTTTACTTCCATTTCTGAAACTCAGACAATCTATAATAGAGGATCTATAATAGAAGTTTTATTAATTTTAGCCTTACAGTAATGATGTGAGTGGAGGATAAGGAATTTTATGTCGACCAGGAAGTGGTAGGTTGTGCGGCTGCAGCCGGCATTCATAGGAACTACTATGGATTTAGCTGGATTTCGTAAAGGGAAACTGCAGAAAACCTTCACAAGTATAGCCGGTTAACCCGAATCCTTTTAGTTCCAAGCAAAGTGCACGAACACTTGGACTGGTATAAATATAAAAGTTAAAAGTAATATGATCAATTAACACATTGTAGTAAAATTTTTTCTCCTACTTTAATTATGAAATCAAATTAAAGATTTTATGTTCTTCCCTCTAGGTGCTCATGCCTCCGGTCTACTTGTCCGTTTTTGTTTATTTATCCAAAAAATCTGGCCTTTATCACATACCAAAACCTTGATAATGAAGCATGTCCAGACATGCAGGACGCCCCGTAAGTCACGGACACAACTGAAGGTATGGATAGAAAATTTACCATTTTTTAATCAGACATGCAGAGCGCCCCGTAGAGAGGTAGAGGTAGATTGTAAAGGCTGCCCTGGACGGGCTACACTTCAACCATTAGGTCCATTGTGATGCCTAAGGATGTGAGGATGTGAGTGGAGTAGAAGGAATTTTTGTGTATAGACTAGGAATGTGTAGGATATGCCAACTATGCCAAAGTTCATCTGGAGTTCGTGAAGGAAACTACAGAAAACCTTCTCAAGCATAGCCGGTTACTTCTTTCTTGTCCACACGCCGACAGTTTAGTCAATTAACCGCCCCCCCTTTTTTTCTTGATAATTGACAAACTTCCGATGTTGGAATTCGAACCCATAACCACCCAGTTTCCAAGTAGGCATACTGCACAGACATAACGCCTTAGACCGCTTGGCCACTTGGACTGGTTGGATTATCTACTTTAATAACATTATCTCTCTATTGCACGCTACAACCTGGTATATGTACTCTGGACCACATAAGTTCATGACCTCTTGGAAGAGCGAATACTTGAAAAAGATTCGACCTTGTCATCCCCAGTTCAGAAATGAGTGGTTTTCGAAGTTTCAGGAATCGATACTTTGATATTTAGTTCAGTTTTAACCATTTAGTTAGTGTATATCAGCTGTCAATATTGGACAAAAATCGGAAATGATTTCTCACATTTTTTTATTCGTATGGTTCAAATTTTTTGAACGGTAATGCATGTGTATATGTTAGTTTTAGAGTGAAAGAAGTGACTAGTTCTGTCAACATGTCAGTTCAAAAAGAACTTTTAGTTAATAGTTTATTTAAAAGAAATTGTAGACAAAAGAATAGTAGAATATTGTGTTGTGCTCTGGTCGTATATATATATATATACCATTTTTTCTAAGTGAATATTTTCTTCATTCATCTTCATTTCAAAATATATCAACAAAATAATATTGTAACAAATGTTATAATGATTTAATTTTGTTGAGTGTTTTTGTTTATATATTTTATAATCATGCCATTATCAATTAATTAATAATTAGCATTAATTTACGTTAATATTAATTTTAAAAAAAAAACATACATAGCAAAAGCAATATTTGTCATGTGAAGCCAAGTTTCTTCTAGTACAGCCAAGTAAAATTAGTTGTCATTGTTTCATTTTGAAACAGTTAGTTCTCTTAGTTCTTAAATCATGGAACCTCTTAAACTTTGGGTAATTGTCTATGAAAAGTCAGAATGTTAGTGTTCAATCAATACCAATGCACCGCACCTTATATTCAAAACAAAATTGGCAACTATTTATACTTGGCTATATTAGTTCTTATAGTGATGAGCAAAGCAAGACCAAGACTCGATCTTGCTTGTCCGGTCTTGGTCTTGCTCAAATACTTGTAGTCTTGGTCTTGGTCTTTCGTATTCAGTCTTGGTCTTGGTCTTGCACAAATACTTGTAGTCTTGGTCTTGGTCTTGCGGATTCAGTCTTGGTCTTGGTCTTGCTCATTTAGTCTGTTACTTACTACTTACGTCGTTTTGGAAATTTTTCAATGCTTTTCATAGGTATAAATTATAAATGATCAAAAATTAATATCTATAATTAATTAAGCTTTATTTTACAATATTCAAAAAATTTTACCGTACTCTATTGGTTTTTATAGTTTAGAAAAAAAAATTAGCTTAGATCTACATCAACAATGTGTTAACCAGACATCGGAAAAGATTAGTTACTTCAAGAATATTCTAGTCGATCCTGTTTTTGAGACAATGGTAAAGTTTACCAGTACTTTTTTTTAGATTTGATGTTAAAATTTAGTGGAGTAAACTGGAAATCTTAAACACACAAAATGTTTTGTTCCAACGAAAACATATATTGAAGTTACAACAACTATTCTCAAATACCCTATTTACAACGGAAGTTATAATTTTTTGTTTAGTCTTGCACTTTGGTCTTGGTCTTGCATTCTCGAGCTTGGTGTCGGTCTTTTTCTTGTTAATTCGGTCTTGGTCTTGGCCTTACTAGTGTATGTATGATTTTGGTCTTGGTGTTGGTCTTGCAAAATCGCATGTTCAAGACCAAGACTGCAAGACCAAGACAGATTTTGCTCATCACTAATAACTTACTACATGATCACATTCCTTACATTAAAATATTTTGTATCCTATTAATAAAGGCATCTTCTTATTTTGAAAGTTGGTGGGGATAAAAGTACATAATTTCAGCACGTTTCCAATTGCTTTAACACTAAAATTAGTAGACATTAGACTCCATGCTTTATCACGAGGTGTTGTAGAGAGAACGTTGTATGTTTTGAAGAATTCCCATTGTATCAACATACTAAATTATACCTTTCAAGAATCGGAAATGGTATCCAATCGGCATACCATTTTGTAGGAAAAACCTCTAAATTTAGATGATGATGAAAAGTCAGTAACATAACCCAACACACCATAAACTTGTTGTTCTGAAACTCTAATATTTACGATTTTAATGTTTTAATAATAATAAATATTAAAATCGTCACCCAGGTACTCTAAATGGAAATTATACCACTTTCAATAGTTATTTATAACATAAAAATGGCAAAATCAATTTAGAATCTATAATAAAGGTTGGCTTTACTGAATTTTTAATACAGGCTTATATTAGTAGATAACGGTCTATCAGAAACAACATAGTTTACAATTGCTTCCAATTTTACAGTCCGCTTTTACCGACGCCTCCACGATATTTGTATATATATATATTATATACCGTGTATGTGTTGGAAAGTCAGTCAGTACACATGTAATGAGAGTTATCTAATACATACAAACATCTGGATAGTCTATAGGTATACTGTATGCGTATGGTTGCTTGTTTGTCATTTAAGAGTGGGGATTTTGTGATGCACATACTAAAGTTAAGAATTCAATGAACATATTTATCCCACTCTCATTACATGTGACTGACTGACTTCATACAGTAACCACACGGACAGCCAGTAATAAATAATATTTAACATTGATTCTCTATTGAAAAAACTTTCCAGCACACACGGTATATATATACATATATATATATATATATATATATATATATATATATATATATATATATATCGCTTTCTATTTTACAGTCCACTTTTACCGACGCCTCCACCATATTTATATATATATATATATATATATATATATATATATATATATATATATATATATATATATATATATATCAAAATTGCATACATTTGTGGTGTTTCAGTATATCGATAACACATCTCTAATTATTCTGGTTAATTTATAATTAAATCGAGCGTCCATTATGAGTATCTATAAATATTAAAATACGATATCTAAGCTACCATTAACTCATTGTTGTTAAATCAGGCGTTAACCAACGATTAACAACTTATTTAAAAAATTGTATTTTAATTTAAAAATATATTGAATCTATATTTAAGATTATGAATCCCTCAACAAGCACCATTTTTGTATTTATCATAATCTGATTACGAGACTAATCATTAAATAAGATGAAATAATTTATTGCGTGTTAGTATTACTCGTTCTTCGTATTATGAAATTAATTATTAATAGCAGAAGAAAATGTAATTTATTTTTTATTTTTATCTGTACAGTCGAACCTGAATAATTATCTCATTTAAAGACGTGTAAGAAAATAAAAGAGATAAGTAGTGGAATATGAAGTCACACTCACGACGTAATCCGTTCTCACACACATTTACAACTTTAAGTTACGCGTATACTTGATCGTTTCACAATTTATAATGCGGCTTGAAAGTATACAGAGATCTGTATTTGTTATTTTTTACACTAGGCATGGTCTTCTGACGAAATTGTAAGGACAGGGCATTTTCAGTTGTTTCATTCCAGACGTCAGAAACGACTCTTTTATAAAGAGGATTCTTTCTCATTCGTATCTATGAATTTCGATAATTTTCTTACTAACACATTTCTTGCTTATTCAGGTTCAACTGTAGTACCTATTAAATTGTGTATAATATAATATATACTGTGTTCATAAAGTTTATATTGTACTACCACTCCAAGCGGTCTAAGGCGTTATGTCTGCGCATTATGCCTAATTGGAAACTGGGAGGTTATGGGTTCGAATCCCGACATCGGCAGTTTGTCAATTATTAAGAAAAAAAAATGCAGTTAATTGACTAAACTGTCATCGTATGGACAAGAACAAAGTAACCGGCTATGCTTGAGAAGGTATTCTGCAGTTTCCTTCACGAACTCCAGATGAATATCGGCATAGTTCCTTTCATAGTGGTCTGCAGCCACATATCCTACCAATTCCTAGTCGATACACAAAAATTCCTTCCACTCCACTTACATCCTCACATCCTTAGGCATCACAATGGACCTTTATGGTCGAAGTGTAGCCCGTCCAGGGCAACCTCTACAATTTATCTATCTCTCTTATTTTGTATTAGTTTATAATTACGTCAACGAATAAATATTTAAATTAATGATATTCATCATGATGTGAACATAACAACTAACTGAGCTAATTTTTTATATACCATGTATATACTGAGGTCAATATCAATGCGTGAACGTTTATTTTACTTTTAAACAGGCGCAGATATTTTGGCTGAGACTACTTATTCTGTCGATGGAAAAAAGTTTCAAACAAAAGTTACGGTTATTGCCCATCCAATTTACAGACATGTGAGGGACAGTAGAACGAACGGATATACGCGCGAACTTATTTGCGGATATGAACATTATAGATCTTTTAACAAAAACTTAAACATACATTATTTTCTACGATCAATATTTTCAAACGTTACACAACCAGAACTTAACCAGTCCGAGTGGTCGATTTGTTAAAGATGCTCGAAAATGGCAGGTTGCTGGTTCGATTCCCAACGGTGGCAGTTGTCAATTTAAAAAGAGTATGGGGAGGTTAATTTACTAAACTTTTGGCGTATGGGCAAGAAGACACAAACTCCGAATGAATATCGGCATAGCTGCTATGAAAGTCTGCATACAAACTAGCTCACACACAAATTCCTTGAGTAGAAGAGTCAAGTCACTCCTTGCTAAGAAACTGGTGGCGCTGCGATCGGTGGTTCGGAACTTTGCTAAGAGATTGGCGGCGCTGTGATCGGTGGTTGTGGTTTGGAACTTTGCTAAGTGAGTGGAGGGGCAGGGCCGTGTGTTCTTAAAGGTTCTGATCTCGGCTAAGTTTGGAGGATGGTATTGGTAGGGGCGCTGCGATCGTATTGGTGCGAGATTTAATTGGGAGGAGTTCTTGTCCTTAGTCGTAGGAGTCGGTAAAAAAGGCATAGAAAAGCCTACTTGCCAGGCTTCGACCTCCTCTCCACTACTACTGCAATATATATATATATATATATATATATATATATATATATATATATATATATATATATATATACATATATATGTACTAACTTATTTTTGTATGAATCTGAATATGCAATAAAAATTGCGGTTCCCATTTAAGATTACAATGTTGCCCCGCATCCCCACCCAAGGATGTGGGAAGGTGTGGTCCGAGTTTGGTTACACTCCAAATTGTTTTTCTCGAGTTATTTGACCGTTTCCAGACTTTTTTTGAAACATTATTTATAGTGGTATAAAATTGAGAAGAAAGATTAGTATCAGGAAAAAATTATAATTATATTTTTCAGTGTCAAATTTCGAAAGGATTCAGTTTTGCATCTATATCCATTTTCAAATGAGCTCCTATCTATTTATATATTTTAAATTATGTTCACATAAGCTATGACAATCCTTTGTATGATCGAAAGTTTTATATTCGAAATTCTAAGGAACATTCTGTATAATATTGAAGCTCATGCATAAAATACATACCTACATATATGGCATTGTTTATACCTTCACAACAATCTTTTAAGTCACATTCTATTATACTTCGTGTACGCTATATTGACTCTAAACATAAAAGCACAAAATCTTTTCAATTCTAGAATGGCTGCAGGCTGTCTTATTCGATTTTTTGTAGTTTGTATTTCTTGCAAACACTTATACTATAAACGACTCAATATATAAGAAGATCAATAAATATACAGGGTAGCCCATAAGTAGTCGATTTCCATAAAAGGGTAGGTAGAGGGTACGATTTTGGAACGAAAAGTCCTGAGACATTTTTTTATTAGATGCACCGTTAATTAATTATTTATTAATCAAGGAAACTAGGTTGAAACCAGAGTTGCAAAAAGTGCATTTTTTTGATAATTTATTTTTGATTTAATTATCAATTTTTGGAAAAACGTATTGCTTAAATTTTTCAAATTATTAATTCCTTGAAAAATGCATTAAGTTTTTTATTTTTTGAAAAATGTAATAAATAAATTGTTTTAATAATAAATTTAAATAAAAATGCGCAAATTAAATTCGTTAAATTATAAATTTTTCTCAAAATTATTTTATTGATAAATTTTTTTTATAATGCAATAATTAAATTTTTGTTATTATCAATTTTTAGAAAATCACAAGACATGCACCCCCATAAAACAAAGATCCCTTAAATTTTATTTTCCTGTTTCTGAGGATAAGAGCGACCGATAAAATTCATAGTAGCTTTAGGACACAAGTTATAGTGAACAGATTTTTTTTCAGGATGTCCCAAGCCTATTAAAAAATCACCAGAGATATGCGCCTCTATAAATCGAAGATCCAACCATTCAAATTTCAAGTCTTTCATTTAGGTTTCGACTCAGTAAAAAGTCACTTCCATTAGCGAAAAATAATGCGATAAATTCGTTATTACCAGAAGCATTTCTATTTGGGGGAGCCATTTTCTGGAAAAGTCGTTTTGCTGTAATAAAATCTGTTTCAAAATTTATTATTATCAAATAGTTAACTCCAATTTTTTGGTTAAGTTTTTTTTATTTTTGTCATTTTTGTTTCAAATTTCTTGGAACTAGGAGGTTATGGGTTCGAATCCCAACATCGACAGTTTGTCATATAAAAAAGAACGAAGTAACCGGCTATGCTTGTGAAGGTTTTCTGCAGTTTCCCTTCAGGAACTCCAGATGAATATCGGCATAGTTCCTATCAGAGTTGGCTGCAGCCGCACATCCTACCAGTTCCTAGTCTGCATAGAATTCCTTGCCCTCCACTCACATCATATAAAAATGTACAGTTAAAAATGAATAAAGGTTGAAAAAATAATGATTGTCCTCTGTTATAGACGTGGTGTCTCAGAAACGGAGGTAAACACCCATTATTAATTAATTAATTATTTCAAATTTCAAATCATAATTGAACAATGATAATAATGGCAATAATAATAATAATAATAATAGGGTCAAAAAGCCTTATAACTTATTTACTAGTTTCCTTAATTAATTAATAATTAATTAACGGTGCGTCTAGTAAAAAAATGTCTCAGGACTTTTCGTTCCAAAATCGTATCCTCTACCTACCCTCTACCTAACTCGACTACTTACGGTACAGCCTGTATACTGAGTGAAGAATATTTCAATTTTAAGATACAATAATTTTTATTACTACAACGCTATATTAGCTATCTTTCTATGTCCGGGACAAATCCTATCATCCACTTTAAACGCATTTCCTATTGTCACAGCGAGCTGAAATGTGTGCAATTCTGATGACCATCCAACAATATGACACTATATGGACAAAGTCATGATGGAATTCGAAAATATTTCCTGAAATATCATTTTGATGGTGACGCTAGAATAAATTACGGGAATTAAAATTTCAAATTGGCCCCCTTTACCTAGATCAGTTAGTTTTTTGTTTTATAAATACGTATTTCAACTACAATGTAGTCATCATCAGTATAAATTAGCTAGTCGTACTTTACTCTTTGACAATTGGAAATAGATAGAAAGTCGAGATCAATAGACAAAAATAAAAATGAATAGAAAATAAAGTGAAACGGTCACCAAATTAGCAACAAGTTACATATCCTGAGACAATATAAGAGTAATTTTAATAAGAGTAAAGTTAACAGGAATAAATGCGAATAAAAAATTTTAACAAGAGTAATTTCAACATAATTTAAAATTTATTATATTTTAAATCTAGTATATTTTAATTTAGTTAATTTTCTACTCATTTTTTTTTGTCTATTGATCTCGACTATCTATCTATTTCTAATTGTCAAAGAGTAAATAACGACTTGCTAATTTATACTGATGATGACTACATTGTAGTCGAAATACGTATTTATAATACAAAAAAATGATCTATGTAAAGGGGGCGAATTTGAAATTTTATTTCAAAAATCTAGAGTTCTCACTAATTATCATTCGATAATATAATGTTTGAACTTCTATTGTCTAAATACTATCTGTACTAAGTTCATGCAGCGTAAAACTTTTATAACCCCAACGGCATGTGAAGTAGTACACACGGTTAAATGGGAGCAAACACGGTATATGCGTATAAAAATGTTATCTATTTCTTTGTGTCAAATCATGTTATTAGATTATATGTATAAATATATATATATATATATATTATATATATATATATATATATATATATATATATTATATATATATATATATATAGATACATATATGTTATGGACCAAGTGATTAATAGGGCATTATTCATAAAGTCCAGACAATTCCCAATACGAGTAGACAATATGATAAAAACTATTGAAATAATTAAATTGACCGGGCTTTATGAATAATGCCCGTCACTTATAGGACAGAGTAATTAAAAGATGTGTTTTATTAAATGTTTCTTAAATTATTTTAATGTTGACATACATTATTATTCTAAATTGTTACATAAATTTAAATAAATGATAATAGTGTCTCTCGTAATGATTTTATAGCGAAACTTTAACTCTTTCTCCAATCTATTCCTTGCGCCATGTCCAATTGCTAGATGGGTGTCATGTAGAATCTGAAATATTTCACCTTGATGTACGCAAAACCTAATGACACTATCTTCTCCAATAATCATACAGTCAAATCTTCGCAAACGTTGATAATCTTCTGGTTTTTTATTTGACACCATACACTTAGAAGAATTCACTTTTTCAATCATCCCTGTATAACTTATGCTGGTGAAAAACTTAATAGTGAATCCATATTGACATACGTAATTACAAATTAAACACACTTGACTGCACTTTTGTATTAATTTTCCATTCCAGTCTTTATTAGTTTTCAATTCTAAACTAAATACTAAACAATTGCGCACTGTAGTAAACAGCGGCAGAGTCGCGAGCTCTGATTGGCGTGTGTTTTGCATGTACAAGACCGTACATGCTTGATCTTGCTCCTCGCGTCTTGTCTAATGTACCATAACTATCAAATTGCACAACAGATGCGTAGAAATATTTATAATGATCAGAAATTGTGATAAATGATGAAGTTTAAATAATTTTAAATTACGTAGCCCGTTTTGACTTGTCATTATTCATGTTGCCCGGGCATTATAAAAAGTGCCCTGATTAATCACTTCGTCCATAACACATATATATATATTTATATTTATATATATATATATATATATATATATATATATATATATATATATATATATATATATATATATAAATATATACATTCTGTTTTTTGTTGCTTTTCTTCAATGAGATAAAAAATTGTACCCATTAATTTCAATGACAATATAAATAGTATTTGTATATTGGTATATAATAATAATCATAAGAATGATATTCTCAAAATTCTATGTCGGTGTATTTTTTTTTTGTTATATTGAATTTACATAAAAGCAATTTCAATTTTTGTCAAGAAATTTAACAGTAATACAATTTTCTGTTTTGTATAAGCAATTGTGTGAAATAACAATTTGAAAATTATTACAATGAAAATTATTTATCAAATTATATTTGACAATTTCTTTTTTCAACAGCTTTTTTTCAAAAGCTTCTTTCAATAATTTATTGGAATAGTATTGAAATCTATGTCATATTGCGGTTTAAATTGAATTTTTCAGATAACACTGTCAAATTAAACAGGTAAATTTTTAGTTTTTTATTGGGTAATATTTGAGACTATCCACAGAAATATCGAAATTACAACATAATATATACAAAATAAGTAGTTATATTAGTCCAGGAGACCAGAGCGTTCTTTTTAGGATGATGAGCAACAAGCTGGTACTTTGTAAGTAGCTCCGGTTTGACAAGCAAAATTTTTTAATTATAAAATTTTGGAAAACGGTATCGAAATTTTCTGGAAGCCGTTGAACATTGAGGATGGGAGACTCGGAGTCCATTCCATTGAATTTATAGGACAAACATTTTTCCTCGTTCTTCAATTGATTATCTTAATTATTTTTTGTATACAAAATGAATTGGTATGCCAGCAAAAATAAAAATGTCCGAAAGTAATGAAATATACGTAAAGACCCAGTTTTTTGACAAAAGTGAGAAAATTATCGGTATATCTTTATTGGGTAAGTTCCTCAGGTGAAGATGTAGGACCCACCACCTCACGTACATCAGATGGTGAGTTTCACGCTACGTTTTAAATTTGAGCTTTATAGCTTTTTTGGTTCTTGAGAAAGACAGAGGCCTAAAAACCGTCCCTAATCCTTCCTGTAAACATGGTAGTGCTTAAACTTGATCTGACACACTACAGTGTTATGTGATAATTTGGAATGAATATCCTTCTATAAAATTTCGATAATAGTAATGTTCTGTTACATATATATATTAGTATATATATATATATATATATATATATATATATATATATATATATATAAATATATTTATTTATTTATTATTCATTTATTCGACTTGCTAATGAATGGCTTATCTGCACTCATATTTATATTTATCATACATTAAAGATTAGTGATAACAATTTAAAAATAATTTCTATTAAAAAAACATTTTTAAAACAACCTTGTTATAGTATAAATAATTTTCTATAACTTTAGTTCTTATGTGTTTTTCGATTTTCTCAATATTAAGAGAGATATGCCAAATTTTGTGTTTTCCCCTCTCTCTAAACACCCCCTTTCCCCATATCGATTTTTATCATGCTTACAATAAAAATGCAATGTCATCGAAACTGAACCAACATTTAAAAGTTCAACTCCGTAGGATAAGAGGGAGTGGTTCTAATTCAGCTTGCAAGATTAGACCCGAACATACATACATACATACACACATACATTGCAAGTTAAAGAAAAGCTTGTGAAAATAATTACATATAAAAAACAAAAATAAGGGAAATAAATACATATCATATAAGTAACAGAAATACAAAATGAAAAATTCTAAAGTAAAAAAAAGGATTCATGAGTTATTCTTTCTCTATTTCAAGTTCAAATAATGGACATGTCATCTTTATGTCTTTTTTATTGTTTAGGCATAAAATATCCATTGAAATTTTGTGTCCTCTTTTAATTATTTCTTCTCTTTCTTACCCTTCTGTTCCGTTACAGTCGTCTAGCAGGTGCCTTACACTCTTAATTTCCCATCCACATAACACACAAATATTTTCTCCATTCGCATTCTCCGCCTTTTCCCATCCGAATCTGTACATCCAGAAGTTTGCAATAATTCTTCTTTCGCTTCTTTCTGCTATGTTGATGTACTGGGCGCCCCTTCGTAATGGTTTAGAGTCGTATAGAAATTAAGATTTTTTAGTTTGAGCTTCTTTTAATGTATTAGTTAGGTACTATTCTCTCACTTTAGTTTTAGTTAGTTTTTTAGTTTTTCGATAACTTTCAGATTGTCTTTCATTCAATTTTAGTCCTCACTCATTGATTTTATTTTACCCGTCCGCCCCGACCCGTCTCAATACAGTTTTTTTTTGTAGTGTTTTATTCAAGAAAGCTGTTCTGAAATAAAAATTGACCGAGTGTTGCAAAACGAATGCTTCTATGGATGTTACCCCATTTCTAAATCTGTCGCGCAATTCGGTGTGGATTTAGACACCCCCAATGGTTCTTAATTAAATTTATATAGAAAAGCTGTCAATTTTTTT
Organism: Nineta flava; assembly: GCA_963920215.1. Lineage (NCBI taxonomy): Eukaryota > Metazoa > Arthropoda > Insecta > Neuroptera > Chrysopidae > Nineta > Nineta flava. The sequence continues at coordinate 32,067,738 of OY986040.1, read as the reverse complement.
CTGCAGCCTTCCATACCCCAAACTTCTCTACCATATTTTAAAATCGGTATGATGACTGATTGACTAACATTCCCAACGTTAGTTTCATTGGAAAATTGTTATATTTATATATGAATTTTTACTTATGCCCATTAATGCTCTGCTAGCTTTAGTCACCATAGTTGGCTGATGGAATTTCCAGGTGCCGTTATTTGAAATTACAATACCCAGGTACTGGAAGGTGAACCAGTCCAAGTAGCCGAGCGTTCTAAGGCGTTCTGTCTGTACAGTATACAGTACTGGGACACTGGGAGGTTATGGGTTCGAATCCCGACATCGGCAGTTTGTCAATTATAAAAATAAATAATAAGGGCGGTTAATTGACTAAACTGTCGGCGTATGGACAAGAATGAAGTAGCTGGCTATGCTTGAGAAGGTTTTCTGCAGTTTCCTTCACGAACTCCAGATGAATATCGGCATAGTTCCTATCATAGTCGGCTGCAGCCACATATCCTACCAATTCCTAGTCTACTCACAAATTCCTTCCACTCCACTCACATCCTCACATCCTAAGGCTACTGGAAGTTGCACACATTCTCAATTTAAGTAATAATTCATGCTGAATATTTCACTTTGGCTGTACTTTGTTCCATCACTAATTCTTACCATTTTAGTTTATATATATATATATATATATATATATATATAAATATATATATATATATATACATATATATATATATATATATATATATATATATATATATATATATATATATATATATATATATATATATATATATAAATAAGCATGTTGATTGTTAAAAGTTAATTATTATCCTGAAATGAAAAACAAATATCATAGATTGTTACCAAGAACTTCAGATAATTTGTTAATATTCATTCCAATGCATATCAAAAAGTCTTCCTCGAAGATATATCCCAATGATAATTTAACTAAAGGATTCCCAATATGTACATTGTTAGGCTCTCATTAAAATATACGCGAAGGTTTAATACTAATACTACCACCATATTATATTATATTTCTGTTTATTTGTTAGAATTTAATTAAAACATTTATAATTATAAAAATAGTTGTAATACTTGTATTATAGAAAGAAATGAAAAAGAAAAATGATTGATATTAAGGACGTTCATTTGCTACACTAAAGTCAAATGAGTACTATCTTGAATAAAATTTATTTAGGATTTTAAAGAAGGTGTAAAGTATGTCAATAATCTTACAACGATTTATAACCTTTTTTATTTGTCCTAAATATTTTAAAAGTATTTATTGGAAAATACCAGGAAATTGTAAATTAGAAATTAATTTGACTTAATGTGACAAATATGACAGTGAACTATGTTTTATATTTGTGTGTATGTGTATATTATTTTAGTGTGTGCGGTTGCCAGTTTTCAAAATATGGTGGCAAAAACAAACCTAACAAAAAAGTTTTAATTTTATTAAATAATTAATTCAAATGTTCGGCAACACCATTTTTTTAATGCAATTATATAAACTGCATATTTTAAAGAATATTTATAAACATTATTTATTATCCTGTCTACTTTAATAATATAGTTATTATAATTTTAAGTTCAAAAAAATTCTGTTCTCAGTAAGACGCTGTGTTAAAAGTTTGATTTTTAATCGATAATTACTCTTTGAAATGATCGTCAACAGGTGTTAAATTTGTGAGGGAGGATAACTACTGAATTAAGCTATTCAATTCACTAAAAAAAAAATTTTATCTACTATCAAGCTTCATGGATGAACGTCCTTAACTTTCAAATAAAAAGTTTATATATCGGTTTTTTTTTTAAATGTTGTTGTGTTATTATTTTTATTTATTTATTGTTATATTTATTCATGTGTATTGATTTATTTGATGTATATGTTTATATCCGAATATGAGCATGGTGGAATTGAAATATCCACAGGAATATTATTTATACAAATTTAATTTTTGTGGATTCAATTCTATTCAAATTTCGGTCATATACGATCCCATACTAAAATGTTTATTAAATAAAACAAAAATTTGAGATTTTCGTAAAATTAATTTTATTTTGACAATACTTTCTTCATGATGTAAATAAAATCTCAAATATTTGTTTTATTTAATAATTATTATGGATTTACGTCTACTGACGAACCATTCAGCACAAAGCTAAAAGATAAGTTCTTTATTATCACCGTACAAAAATCTAAACGGGTTGTGTAAAAACTATAATTTGTTGCAAACATGTTAAATCAAAAGTATGATTGGTATTTTCAAGTGCAGGGTATTTCATCAGATATCTCATTGATCGAAAAAAAATCATTGATCGTTTAGTATTAATATAATAGATTAACGAAAAGATTGGCATTTTTCGATAAAATCAAATAAAAAAAGTATAGTATGTGTTCTGAGCTGAAACTTTTTAACACGATTACTGGAAGATAACTATATACCAGGGAGAATTTCTCGGAATAAATTTATTTTGTTAAATAACTAGGGCCTCACATAGATTTAACTACTTTTGTTTGCGATCATTTTGTTTTTGCTGGGTTATCAATACTTTTTGTCTGTGAAAACTTTACCGCTTTCACATTGCTTTTAGTGGGATTCTTATTACATTCCCGCAGCAACGTCAGATGATGGGTTTCACGTTATGTTTTAAATTTGAACTACATAGGGTTTTTGGTTCCTGAGATACCGGGACCTAAAAAACCGCCTCTAATCCTTCGTGTAAAACATAGTACGGTTGGCGTCTATACTTAAACTTTGTCTAACGCATTACCATGTTATGTGATAATCCGTTGAAATTACGTTTCTAAAACATCGAAGTTGGCGTCGAAAGTCTGCGATTGAGGTAGATATGTACGAATTTGTAAAATCTACACTGTGCCTATAAAATCGGCTACTTCACAAGGTATTGTAGCGGTATCGCATTTTCATTAAATTATTATTATAATTTTATTTATCATTTTTATCTGTTGCTTAACAACTATAACTTCTCTCTTTTATCACGGTTGCTTTGAATGTTAACAACTTTGATAATTTACATATAAATATATAATATGTCATAATTCAATTTAATAAAGATCAATTATATCTTTAACACTTATTTATTATTTAAATAAGTTTTGGCGTCCACCCGGGGGCGCCAAATTGTTGAAGTGATTGATTGATATGATAAATAATTATTATTTAAATAAATAATAAATAAGTGTTAAAGATATAATTGATCTTTATTAGATTGAATTATGACATATTATCTATTTATATGTAAATTATCAAAGTTGTTAACATTCAAAGCAACCGTGATAAAAGAGAGAAGTTATAGTTGTTAAGCAACAGATAAAAATGATAAATAAAATTATAATAATAATTTAATGAAAATGCGATACCGCTACAGTATCATACTGTTGAAATGAAAATTATTGAGAATAATTTTTCTGGACACACATTTTAATTATGAAATAGAAGACTATTAAGTAAGATGTTGCGAAAAATATTTAAGAAAACGATATTTTTCTCCTTGGAAAAAGAAGAAAAGTACAAAAAGAAAATAATGTAGTTCGATTTATTTTTTTCTTAAACTAAGTATTTCTTTAAGTCGAAAATTGAAAAGAAACTAACAGCTGTTTTGATTTAAAGTTTTTCTTTTTTTTAATCAAAAAATTGGAAAAAATTATTAGATATCATTTAATAAAAAATCAAAAGTCTAAATTGAATGTTTTGATAAAATAAATAGCATCACAAATAAATAATTTTGTAAGAGCAAGATTAAGTAAACAGAATAAGCAAGCTTATGTATTGTAAAATTGTGTATAGATTTTGAATTCACACTGGCCGTGTTCATTAAGTCGGTAGTTAAATCAACCAAACGGGGTGTGATTATGGTTCAAACCTTGGAGAGATATTATAATTTTCAATTAATTTTATAAATAATCTGAACACTCTGATTACGTTCATGGTTGTTGATAAACTAAAATATTCTAGAAGTCTCCATGCGAAAATATATTGTCAAAAAAAATATTTATTAAAAAAAAAAACAAACATGTTCTCGAAAGATCTTTAACGGGTATATAAACCGGGGACCAGTGTTGATTCAAATTAGTTTATAATCGACTATTGTCTGATTAGTTTCAAAGTATATATTTGACTGTTGTTCGATCAGCTAAAAAGTTATAATTAACTATTGTTAAATTCAGATCAAGTTAAAGTTGGCATTTGTATAAGTAATTCGAAGTTTGTAATTGCATTGAAAAATTGAAATAATTGTTAAAAAACAAATTGGATTCTCTTTTTTTCTTTAAATAAAATCAGGTTTTTTTTTTTGTTTCGTAAAAACTTGTGTTTAATTTAATTTTTTCTTTTTTTTCTTTTCTCAAAAACATTTTTGTGCGTGTCGTTTCAATTAGAAAACATTTAGTGAAACCTCTTACTAATATTTTTTGTTTTTGTTTTTTTAAATGTACCAAGAATATAGTCTATTTTATTTACGGACTATTACAGTAGCATAAAATATTATTTAATGCACATTTAGTTGATACATAAAACGTCAATATAAAATAAATTTATGCTACACTTGTTTCAAACAAATATCAATTAAAATAAATATGTAGAAATTTATTTACTACTATGAGTTTATATATTTCACGATCCATTTGTTCACCTACCCTCATTGTAAAATATACACATATTTCATATGAGAAAAGTTTTGTGAAGTTGGTTTGGGTTAGGTAGGGTTAACGTATAATGTAACCTAGTAATGTTGAGTTCAGTTAAGGTTGTTATGAAGAAAATTCTTCATAACAACCGAGGTTCTTCAAAATTTGACAGCTTATTATTTCAATAATAAAGAATATCCTGTCAAAGTTTGAACTTGATTCTATTTTTAGTTTTTGAGTAAAATAATGTTAAAGTTACGATGTTTAAGAGATTTTTACATAGCTTAAATGGGCTCGGCGGTAAAAACATTAATACAAAAATCTATATCTCGATCACCAAAAATGTCAGGTTTATGAAAAACTGTCATAATAATTATCAAAGTCTTATAAATACTTGGACCTAATTTTCAAAACAATCCTGTTTTTTGTTTCTGAGATACTTAAATTTATTGATCGAAAAATTGTACTAAAGCCACTTTTATTTTAGATTGTCACAGTTGGTTTGGCAACGTCAGTGTAAATAAAATTAAATAAATAATTATTAATAAAAATTAAAATAAAAAATAATAATTAAATTATTATTAAAATAATTTTTTTTAATTTTTAATATTTTTTTAATTTTATTTAATAATAATTTTATTAATAATTAATTTAAAAAATCTTCTAATGCGGTTAGAATTCGTGCATTTTGAGTTCCACGAACTTTACCATTAATTTTGGTTTATTTGTCTCAGGTACTTTCATAACAACCTTAAATATCGTTATAATGATATTTTGTAAAATAGATTCAAGCAAGCCATATCAATTACTTTTGATTTTGGGTCGAGAGCTAATTTTGTAGTTTCTGGTTTCTATTTTTCGTCGAAGTGATTTGGGTCTGTGAGAGCAATTCAATGCTCGCATATATTTTTTACTCTTTTAATTTGATTTAATCATATATTTCTTCGCTAATGTGATATTATGCAAACATTTCAATAACTTATTATTGATACAAATACTTATTAAAATCTAGCATTGCCCATTGTGTCTCCACCAGCAAGTTCTTATCTAAGCTAATATTATAAAGAGGAAAGATTTGATTTTGTGTATGTTTGTTTGTAATGGATAAACTCCAAAAATTTTAACCGATTTTAAAAATTTTTTCACCTATAGAAAGCTACGTTATTAGCAAGTAACATGGGCTATATTTTATTTTCAAATTAGAGATCCCTTCGAAAATTGCAATAATGTAACCCAAGGTATCATAATCTATATAAATAAAAATTAAATGCTATCCGTTGCTATCCCTTGAGAACGGCTAGACCGATTTGGCTAATTTGTTTTCTAAATGTTCGTTATAGTCAAAATATTTCAGATTTTCGCAAAATTATTTTATTTTGACAATAGTTTCAGAAACACAGTTTCTTCATCAGTGTTTACATGATAATCATTAGCATATAATTTTTCATGAAGGAACTATGTTTTCAAAACTATAATCAAAAATGCATTACGCATTACGTAGGAGCAGCCTCAACTTAGCGAATTTTCTTAGAATACATAAATTACTCTCTAGCAGCCACAGTTATAGTTTAATCAAAATGAAATGTCGTATCTGATATAATTCTAGTACTTGCAAGCCTAATTGTATTAATAAAATCGCATAGGTCAAGGGGAAAGGGGTGTATAAAGAAAGAAGAAAACAAAATAATAAGAAGTAAAGTTGTAGAAAATCAAGTTTGCTACAATTCATTACCTTATCATTTTTCCAAACTCTAATGTGTACAGAGATATTTAGAATTTCAACTTTCAATCTTTAATTGTAAATACTTCTGTAAATATTAGTGTAACAGAAAAATGATTGGAAACAAAATTATAGTAAAACTAAGTACCTACAACTTTAACTCTTATAAATTTTCAAATATTAAGGGACATATTCCAAATATTGTGTTTCCCCCTCCCTCTAAACCCCCCTTTGACCTTGTCAGATTTTACCCATTAACGAACCTGATCTTTTGAATATAAAAAGCGCCCCAAATATCAAATATTATTCCAATCAGAATAAAACTGTGACCCCTAGAGAGTCCACAGACACATAATTTTTTGATACATATATATGTTGATATATACATATATACATACATAAAAATTTTAGCGATAGTGATTTTTAACATCTATTTAGGTAGGATCCATGGACATTTGAAGAAATTTCAACATTGGTACAAAAACAATAGCTGCATGTCTTTTGGAGGAAATTCGCTAGTAAAATTATTGTTACGAAAATCTAAAAATTGCAAATGCACTAATCAAAAAAAAGTATTCTGGAAAACAAATTATTCCGGATCGATATGATTTTTTTTATACACTAGTGTACATCTTGTATTTTACGAATTGTATGAATCACAGAGAATAAAATTTATGTTGAGTGAAGAAAGAAAAATTAGGTGACGGTTTGCAAAAATAGATAACAACATAAAAGCAGTAAAAAAATGTTTTTTTTTTTTGCTTCGGTTAAATGATTTCATAGTAGCTGCTTTTTCCGATACAAATAAATCTTTTTATAAAGCATAGTGAATTAATGGAGTGAGAAAAGTAGGGGTGTCAGAGTACTTAAAATACTATAGTTTATTCTTTTCTATCACCCCTAACAACAATGTAAGAAAAACAAACCTAATCATATCATCCCGCACAATAAACTTACATATACAATCAATTTATATAGAGTGATCCAATATTGGTAAGAAAAATGTGAAGAATTATTTTTAGACTGTTTTTAATCTGATATCTTTAGAGCTTATCTGAAAACCGAAAATATTGAGGAATAATTCATTTGTAATGGTTTAAGAATTATTAAAGATTGCATAATATTATATGTTACACAATAAGCAATATGGTATTTTAAATCATATATTTGTACATATTATATTTCGATTATTAATAAGAATAGCCGTAATAACTTCCATAGAAAAAACTTTTATTAAATGCCGAAAAATATAGATCAAGATTTGAGGTACGTATCTGATGGAGTATAGTAAAAAGAATTAAAAATTCGTTACGCAGGAGCTGCTTCAACTTAGCGAATTTCCTTAGAGTACATAAATAACTCTCTAGCAGTCATAATTTTAGTGTGATCAAAATGAAATATCATATCTGATATGACTTTAGTATTTGCAAGGCCAATTCTATTAATAAATGGCATACGTCAAGGGTAAAGAGGGGCATAAAGACAGAAGAAAACACAAAACATAAAATGTATCTCTTAATATTAGAACAATCCAAAAATGTATAAGGAGTAAAGTTGTAGAAAATCATGTTTGCTATAATTCATTACCTGATCATTTTTTCCAAAATCTAATGTGTACAGAGATATTTAGAATTTCCACTTTCAATCTTTAATTGTAAATATTTCTGTAAATTTTAGTGTAACAGAAAAAATGATCAGAAACAAAATTATAGTAAAATTAAATACCTACAACGTTACTTAAAACACATTTTTCGATTTTTCAAATATTAAGGGACATATGCCAAATTTTCCCCTTTCCTTCAAACCCCTTTTCCCTTGCCCGTTTTTACCCATTAACGAACTTGACCTTTTAAATAACAAAAACGCCTCAAATACAAAATTCCATTCCAATTTGAATAAAACTGTGACCGCTAGAGAGTCCATAGACACAAAGAGAGTCCACAAAGCGAATCTGACAATATCATTTTTCAAAATTGGTCCAGTTCAGCGATCTTCGAATCGTTACCAATTTAACGTATATATGAACCTAAGTTGGTTTTAATAAAAATACAAATAGCATTGAAACAAAGTTATCCCATGAATAATTATGGACAACTCTGTATATCTAGAATGCAATAGTGTAAAATGATTTCGTACAACCATTAAAATTATCCTTCGTTGAAACTTGTTGAAAATTATATAAATCAACTATTTATATTTGAATGATGCTCTTTCATTAGGATTCCGTTTCAAGTTTATTACAGTATCAATAACAACTCTTCAAGTTTTTACCTTCCTAAAAAGACGAATGTTGTCTGTTTCCCTAGTATGTTTGCCTGTTTTTATGTGTTGCTCGTTTTTCGTATGTTTTTGTATGTGCGCGACTGATTTTTATGATTCTTTCAGTACGGTAATCTGTATACTTATGGGAATGTTTTAGTGTCGAAACAGAACTCAAAAAAAGGAAGATTTTCTGTTTACCTAGTACGTGTGAATATTTATATGTGCGCGATTTTTTCAGAAACTACACGACCGATTTCTATGATTTTTTCACTGAGGTAATCTATATACTTATAGGATTGCTCGATCATCTTAACCGGACTTCAAAAAATGAACCAACTTCAAAATAAACAAGAAATTTGAAAAAAATTTTGTTTTGTTTTAAATGAAACGATTTAAAAAAAAATCGTTACGCAGGAGCTGCGTCAACATTAGCGAATTTTCTTAGAATACATAAATCATTCTCTAGCAGTCACAATTTTAGATTGATCAAAATGAAATGTAGTATCTGATATGATTTTGTTATTTGCAAAGCAAATTATATTAATAAATGGCATTGGTTAAAGGGGAAAGGGGGCATAGAGAAAGAAGAAAACACAAAATATTTTGTTCCTTAAAAAACTAGAAAACTTTGGTTGGAAAAAGTTTTTTCGAAAACTAACTGGACTCGACAAAAAATTGAGATGTATTATTATCTCAATAATATACAAATTCAATTCAATAGTTTATCTATATTATTAAATAATATATAACCCCCCTGCTTTTACTGTTGGGAAATAAAAGTAATGAAAACATATTTACGAAGCATTTATGTTTCATAATGTATTAGCTAATGTCAAAGTAAGGGTTGAACCACAATATAGAGCCGATCACGGTTCGTTCTCGGTTCGATCTCGGTCTGGTAAAATATTATCAAATTCATGTTCACATTATAATGCTGATCACGATTCGTTCTCGGTCCGATCTTGGTCTGATAATATAAAGCGGGAACATACGCTTCAGTGGGTAATGGTAGAGGTAGATTGTAAAGGCTGCCCTGGACGAGCTACACTTCGACCATAAGGTCCATTGTGATACCTTAGGATGTGAGGATGTGAATGGAGTGGAAGGAATTTGTGAGTAGACTAGGAATTGGAAGGATATGCGGCTGCAGCCGCTTACAATAGGAACTATGCCGATATTCATCTGGAGTTCGTGAAGGAAACTGCTGAAAACCTTACCAAGCATAGCCGGTTACTTTGTTCTTGTCCTTACGCCGGCAGTTTAGTCAATTAACCGCCTCTTTTTGTTGTTGTTAATAATTGACAAATTGCCGATGTCGAGATTCGAATCAGTGGGTAATAGTTGACTAAACCGTGAATAGAAATCATTCACATGCCGTTACAAGTTCGATCTCACTCAAAAATATTTTTAGGGTCGATCCACACTAAAGTGCCGATCACGGTTCGTTCTCGGTCCGATCTCGGTCTGATAATATATTATCAAATTCAAGTTCACATTATAATGCTGATCACGGTTCGTTCTCGGTCCGATCTCTGTCTGATAATATTCAGCGGTAACATACGCTTCAGTGGGTAATAGCTGACTGAACCGATCTCACAAGTTCGATATCACTCAAAAATATTTGTATTCTTCGTAACTGTGATTGGAGTGTGATTGAACCGGGACTTGACTGTGACCGATAGTATGAATACACATACCGTTTCTTAACTTGATAATATTTTACCAAACCGAGATCGGACCGAGAACGAACCGTGATCGGCACAATAGCGTGGATCGACCCTAATGCAGATTTAATTTATTTCAAATTTAATTTGATATGAAATTAACATATATTAATAAAATAATTTTTTTTTCATACTTTGCAACATTTGGGCATATTAAATATATACCGTACGTTTAGTTTACATCTTCGCATGGCAGATCTCCCACGAGTAAGAGAGAGTACATATGTATACATGAAGCAATGTGTATGAGAAGGAGGTCTTATAGTTTTGATAAACAAGCATATTTTTCAAAACAGTGAATAATATTCATAACTGTTCGAGTGGTTGGTGATTGTCTACCTTCAAATGCCACAATAAATAAATTGACACATTCCTGCGCGGAATGTCCGGAAAAGTACCATTTAATAATTTGCACCTTTTCTTCTTTTGTGTAATAATAACCCATTCTTGTAATAATACCAATAAATAAAATACACAAACACGCATTTTCCAAAAGCATTCACATAGTAATGATTGCATATTATCAAAACAATTAATAATATTTGTATTCAACAAAAAATCCCCACTCTCGAAAATTTATACAGACACATACAACACAACAGTAACAAAACAAACCTATAAGGCCTCCTTCTCATACACATTGCTTAATATATACAGATGTACTCTCACATACTCGTGGGAGATCTGCTATGCGAAGATGTAAACTAAACGTACGGTATATAATATATGTATTATGTAAACAATGGTTTAAAAGTAAATACTAAAATAATATATTGGTTAATAAAATATTTTCACACTTGAATTCATTTTATTTAAATGAAAATTAATATTTTGACATAATATATTGATAATATTAAATATTTGAAAATGCATAATTAAATTAGTTGAATTAAATTTTTTTATACAAGATGATTTATTTTAGGTTGTAATAGATTATGTTAAATCATGTTTAATGCTAGGCTAAAATTGCAGATTTTTATACTGCCTAAGAGTTACTGTCCTGTTTACATCGCATTTAATGAGATCTATGAAGGTAAACAAAACATTTTAATCAATGTATTATTTAAAAAATCTCTAAAAAATTACTAATTTGAATAATTGAATATTTGCACAAATAAATTCAAAAGTATGACAAAACCAATGAATTACAAAGAAAGAGATATTAAAGGAATCTTTCTTCCAATACATAATTTTATTGAATAAAATATACTTCAAATGAATTGGTCAAATCGTGATAGTCGATATTCTTAGATTTAGCTAAAAGTATAAAATTTTCACAGCAACACTAAAGTTCTAATCAGCAACGGTTTTTCAGCTTATTTTCAGCCACGGATGTATATAAGAGAAGGGTTTTGGAACCCGGACACCCCCCTTATTTGAAGCAAAAACGCTGATATTCGCCAAACAACCATCTTTTGTCAAATACTTATACTGGATGACGAAACACAAGACATATCACTGCGAGAACAATTAGTTATCGCTTTATTCTGAAGAATTTTCTAGAATTTAAATCCGTATCTGCGGAGATGAATCAGCTAAAGCATTGTCAATAACAATTATAACCCATCTCTTATCCTATAATTTGGAAATAGATATATTGATTGGGCAGGGCTTTAATGGCGCTGCAATGGTAAGCGGCCGGTTACGAGGTGGAAGAACGACTATCGCAGAGCAATACTCGAAAGTGCAATTCGTACACTGTGTGACTCACGTCCTTAACTTAGTTATAGCGCATTCGAGTGAGATACCTATGATTTAAAACTGTATCGGAACCATAAAAAGCATAAAACACTTTTTTCGTCAATCTCTACTTAGGGACAGCCTTTTAAAGAAAATTACGGATTAAAATAACTCATCTGATTGAAGGTTGAAGGATCTCTCTTTGACTCAATGGACCCATGTGGCTGTCGAAAGAATTGCATAAATGCTTCCCGTAGTATTCACAACACTTGAGGCACGCCACGATGCTGACAATGTGAATATCGCCTTTCAAGCAACCAACTGCAGACTGCCATAGAAAAAAATCAATTTATCGTGTCGTTAGTTATACTGAAAAAAGTTTTTTTCATATTCAGCAAACGCCTTTCAGAAGTTAGGACTTGATAATAAAACCAAGAAGAGCCCTACATAGTCGTGAAAAGATTGCTTACAATGATAGTAAAACTAATGAGATAAAAATGCACGTTAAAGCTCAAATAAGTAATAGGCAAATTCAAAAAGTAATGTTTTACCATAACTGCATGTAAGAGGTTAAATTTAAATCCTAATAAATAGGATAAATAAACTTAAGACTATAGACTTTTGAGAAGTTTTATATCATGCTTTCGGATGCAATTTACGCCCTATCGACTTTTGAGAAGTTTCATATCATGCTTTCGGATGCATTTGATGGTTATGCTAAAGTAACTTCTATTTCAATAAATATAAGAAATAGAGAAGCTTAAGGTTGATGGCCTGAAATCTGAACAGTTTCATGAACATGTTAATCAGCTTAGTGTAGTTTTGGAATGAAAAGAATACTTTCAGTGTATTATCATGTGCTCCTGATATGATATTTTTGTTGTAATGAATGTGTTAAAAAATATTTTATCCTTTTATGTTCAGAAAAAGTAGGTTGAACGAACACACACAATGTATCTAGGAATTTGCTACATAAATGTATACAGCCGTTTAAAAAATTTCTTGATAAAAATAAAATACTTGAATTATAGAAAATATGCAAAGTTAAATAAAAGTTATTTCATACCTTAAATGAATAAAAAATAATTATGAGAGAGAATAATAAATATCTTTCGCAAATTGTTGTATGTTTAATATATTGAACGTGGTTTATATCGGCGCGTATATATCGCCGATTCTGCGAGATTTAGATTATATTAAGTAAAGTAATTTGAAGTTCATTTGTAGGTGGCTCTCTTCCAATGTAGGTTTTACATTTCACGCTTTTTTCTATTTTTCAACAAGGAGGACCACTTCGACTTCGGCAACAAGCCATTGTATGTGAAAAGCCCTTAAGATATAAGTTCTCGAAATATAAGAGCGAAATATGTTTCTGCCTTAAAAAGGCTGATGATAAAATTATTGTCTATGAATTGTATCTTAATACTTTGTAGTTAATATTTTTACTTTGTAGTTAAGTTTTATTATAGTAAAATTTTAACAAATCGAACTGTCTGTAGCCGGTTTAATATAATATAGCTACATTTTCTTCGCAAATTCGTTAATAAGTGCAGAGTCTTAAGTGACACTTTTGATAAGAATTTATTTCTATTTATGAAATTGGCACACAGAAATTATACAAATTGGTTTAAAAATTATAATTACAAACCTGTGTAGGTTTGCCTGCACAGGTATACCGTAACGTGTGTACCCGGCCTTAGACCGACTGTTGGACCGGCAACGTTTACTCGCCACGCGATCAACAAGTTGTACATAGTTGATATTACATATAACAAATCTGTTTTAAAAAATATGCTCATAGATGGCGGTACATATACATGTTCAAAAACTCATGGATAGATGGCAATGCAATTTTTTATACAAAATAGTTAATTATAGTAATAATAGTTTAAGTAACTAGTTGAAAGAATTGAGCCGTCTCAAGTTTTAAGAAATTAATTAAATAATTTCTTAAATTTCTTAAATTTTTTGGTATTTAATTAATATGTGTTTTTTAAATAAAAAGTAATTTTTTTCTTTAAAAAAGATCTGAATATTTTGTTTATGATTATGCCATATTTATTTTCTTTAATACATCCTTTCGTGAATATTTTCTATACAAAATAGTTTCGATGTTTCAAACCTGCCAAGCGTCGATGCAACGTCTTAATTTATTTTCCTTCTATCTACGGTTTCAAAGATGGATAGAAGTGAACCAGCAATCGAATTAAATTCGGCAAGTAAGTTTTGCTACCCCATGTATATAAAAATTATAAAAATAGTATCCTGTATATCATAGAAAATATCTCATTTATAATATATGATATATATGAATACATATATGGCATTACGAGTTGGCTGTCATAAGATTATACTTACTATTCAAGTATTTTACTTTATAAAAAGTTTAACGAAAAACTTTCAAAAACTATTTTCATTTACATACAAAGTGAACAACCAGAAAGTAAACTGATTGCTTTTCTCCCCCTATAGTTGTTTTTTTCTTTTTCTTTATTCTTTACTTTTGTTATTATATTATTTTTAACTTGCAAAACACAATGTTTTTCTTTAATATTGAATAGAGAACAATGGTTATATCATGTAATACGGGTAGTTATTGTATTAGGGTTTACTATAAACCATACGAATTTAAGTTTTTAAGTTAAAAATAATAATATCCGCTTCGATATTTATTTTATTTAGTAACAAATTTCGCTTGTCAATAGGTTTAGTTCCACAATGGACTTGTCAATTTTTTTATCAAGCCATTGTAAAAGACAAAAAAAAATGTGTGTGTCAGTTCCGACGCACGATAGAGTTTACTCCTTAAGAACGAGTGTCTTTGCCCCATATATTTTGTCCATACTGAATTAAATATTTAATTATAGGTATAGCTCATACAAATTTACACTACACTAATAATTAAATTTCAAATAAATAGAAAGCGCACATGTTCATATGTACAATATATATCATATTAATACATGAATTATAACCTACCTAGCACCCACGTGTTTATCAGATGTTCCGGCAATATTATGTACCATAGTTTCTTCCATAGTTTGTATAATTTTCACTTCACTTTGTGTGAATATAATTATCAATATTAATAATCCATAATAATAATATTAATTATCGAAACTTTAAAATATTTTTATAAGTAAACTACACTAATAATTAAATGTCTAATAAATAGAAAGCACATGTTATATTATGTACAATATATACCATATTAATCCTGACTGACTGAGTGCAGTGAAAGACGTACACAGCATAACCTATGTACGACTCTTATACAGCAACACATGAACCTGACTGACTGACTGACTGAAATATCGTAACAAGGTCATTCACTATATTTTAGTCTCCATATATTTTCAAAACCGGGCGCTTATTTGTAAAACCCACTCTTAAGGAGTAAACTCCAAAATTCAATAAAAGTATATTTAGAGAATTTTTGAATAAAATGTAGCTTTTAAGGTAATGCCAACGAAACGGATTTTCGAAAATTCCTTTCAATATACATCCAGTTCACGTCTGCCCAGCTAGACCCCCACACATTGTGTAATTCCTTCAAAATTGCATAAGTGAGAAAAATAACTATTCACAATTATTTATTTATTTATGCGCTATTCTATAAAGTTAATTTTTATTTTTTTATTACCTAATTTTTAATATAATTCACTATCCACCAAGGCAATACGATACATACACGACTTAATCGTAAATATAGGTGAACTGAATCTCAAATTTCCTGTATCCTTTCCCTGTAATCGTGAAAATACGAACAGAAACTATCTGAAATAGTGTAGTCTTTTGTGAATACCAAATAATCGATAATTAGAGAATACTCCTCTCCATATAATGATCAGGTTAAAGCACCTACAATTAAAATCTTTACTTTTAATTTCTTGAATATTATTTATAAGAATTCTAAAAAAATTAATTATTTCTTTGAATTATATTAATTTTTTTTTTCAATTTAAATCATTTAAGCTTGTTAACAATTAAGAAATAATTATCTTAACGAAATACCTATATTTTTATGTATAAAAAGCAACATTTAAATTGGCTTTGAGACACAAATTAATTTATCAAAAATTATTATTCTATATAATGAATGGTAAAACACCCATCGGCGAAATTCAATTAGTAATTATTGTACCAATTAAAATATTAATGTTTTTGTAATAATTACCACCATTCAATATATAATACAAAAAAAATCTTTCTTGTTTAATTAGATTGTAATAATAATAACTAACATACCATGATAGGTGAAACAGTGAGTTACAAAGAATTTGAACAAATGACGTTTGTAAAATTAGGTCAGTTGCAGTAAACAATCTGTATTCAACTCTTTTCAAATCTATTTAGAACTTGCTGTATAAGGTATATTATATTTGTAAATTAATTAGTAGTAAGAGAGTGTAGATTTGTAACTTAAGAAGGTTGGTTATATATAGGGATGCAAATGATACATCGATGTTTTTAAAACATCGATGTTTTTGCCTAAAAACATCGATGGTTGCCATCGATGTATTGATGCAATTACTAGCGATGTTTTTGGCCGGTGCGGTACGAACTAAATACGCAATTTTCAATACCGAGAATACTAGGTAGTTCGGAAATTCAGTAAGAGTCCAGATGGTTTATCGGCACTGGCTGAAACTGTCACTATACTGAATGAAATGACCCACCTGTATTAGTTCACTTTTTACTAAGTTTTTCTTTTCAAATTCAAAGCACTTGTATTGTAACTGTTGTTTGTTTATTGATAAAAAAGTTCACTATTTATTTCTTACATCGCGGTATATTATTTTTTAATATGCCACGAAATAAATAGTGGTCCTGTTTCTATTTCATTACTATTCCAATGTTTCATCTACGATTTTAATATTACGGCTGTTTCCATAGAACAAAACTAAAAAAGACAAGGTTAATGAGACTCGCTCAGTATTATCAAAACCTTTAGAGCACTTTCAGTTATCCTAGAAAGTTTATTTTTGGTACGAAGGTAGATCTTAGGCTAAAACCATCAAGAAAAATTCGAAAATCTTACATTATTGCGACAGGGATTTTCACCATTAAAACCGTAAGAAGTGTTCTAGACAAAAAATGCTCAATATATTTGTCATAAATTTCTGCTTAAACATTGACCATTGTTATTTATATAGCACTAGCTGAGCTGTGCTGCTTCGCTCTTTTTTGCAAAGATTTTCGCAAAAATTTACCTTAACCACCCGCACCCCCTGGTACATTGAAAATCATCAAAAGTCTCATAGAAAGAAGCTTCAGTTTTTTCGAATTTTCAAATTTTCCGGAAAACTTTTCTGTCCCTTAAAACCTCATTCGGAGTATAACAAATACTTTTTTTTAATTAGCCACATGAGTCCAGCCGTTCTCAAGGGATGCGCTTAACAACGAACAGCATTTAATTTTTATTTATATAGCACAATTTAGACTATATTAAACCAAATGTTATGTTGAATTTTTTATCGGAATGAATAAGAATTTGATCCAACTATTATTATTATATTTAATTGAGCCTATGTACAGCCTAGAGTATTACACTAATTTAATATACACTACAATTAATTACTGACAATTAATAATGAAAGTATTTATTATATTTATTTTTAAATATGAAATTATTTCATAATAAAATATGAAATTATTTCATAAATAAATGTTCTCTGTCTGATCAAACTTTTGCAAACACTGCATTACTTGAGATGATGAAATTTGGCAATCGGGTCTATCGTATCTTCAATGAATACATCCAAAAAAAATGTCGAAAATTGTTATAGTTTTGCTTTATGCATCGCAGACGGGCCTTTGACTACGAGAAATGTTTACTAGGCTCTTCTAATTGTTTCGTGTTTTTTTCTTAGTTGAGAATCTGTGAATTAAAACCATTCATTTGATACCAAACTCGATACATTTGAAAAATTTTTGTTTTTGTTTTGCTTAACATCTTATCCGACACAACGTTTGTCAAAAATATGATAAGTAGCTTAAGAGCTACCCGGGAATAGATGAACATACATATACATACATACATAGACTGTTAAACACATATCCTTCCGTAATCAGGTAAAAAAAAAATTTCAACAATAGACAAAAGTCTTAATCGTGTATGTTTTAAGTTGGAAACGTTCCAAACTCGGTTAAAGGTTTTCTTTCAGGAGAAGCCGTGCATAGAATAAAACTTTTACTACCTTTTAACTACTACCTTTATTTTACTACCTTCAACAAGAACAATAAAGAACGAAGGAAAAAGGTGAAGGTGTATTTTATTGCAAGCTTTAGCTTTGTATGTTAGCTTTAAGTTATAATAAATTTGTCCCAAGATAAGATTGAATATACAAATTAGACAATTTTGGTAGAAGATCCTACCTACACAAGGCATATTATGAAATTCTTACTAGCTCCTCTAATTTATCTATACTAAACATACCTTTTACAAATTGGTATTCAGCGAAAACATTTTTTCGAAAACTGAATGAATAAGGCCCATGTCAATTATAAAATTTGTGAAAAATGCGCGTTACTTTTGTTGCAAAGTGTATAATGTATTGTTAAGGATGTACGAGCACTGTAACTTCAAAAAGATTAAGGCTTGATTTTTTTACATGTATTTGAAGTGGGCCAACTTGTCAAGTAAAATATAAAAACCCTGCCACTTGAGAAACGTACAAAATAAATATATAAATATATATAGCAAGTGGGTTATATTTTACAAGCTTTTGCTGCCGAGCCTCCTCTAAAGCATCTGGGGCACCCTCAAATTGAATGCATATGTCGATGATCCTGATAATCTTGCTACTCTCATCCAGAACCACCAGGTCAGGACGAAGTGTTCTGCATACGCCGGGCACCTGTCTATTTGTGTTATTGGTCTATTGGTGTCAATTGGTATTAAAATGGGACATATTCTAGCTCAATAGCGTAAAGGATGACATCGTAATTATCTGACCATACGTCACTGGGCTTATGTATTCCCACAAAGATTTTATGTTTACTACCACTTTTGGACCAACCGGTTTTTATCTGAGGAAATTGATTTCCTGCACTGGAAGAGAGCGAATATCATTAAACAAACACTAACCTAAATCGTTAATACATATGTTTGTACTAAATTGTTGTAGCAAGTAAAAAAGTCTTCTAACCCATTGGCGTTTGTATTCATAATTGAACAAAAAAGGGCCATGATTGTATTGTTGAGATTTCAACGCGTTTTGAATGCTTTATATTTAAACAGATAACAAATAATATTTTTAAAAGTAATAATTTATTAAACAAACACTAATGTAACAAACTATAGCTATCCATGTGATGGAATGCATTTACTAAATGTAATTAAATATGCAAAAATATAGTTAATAATAATAATTATTATAAAGCTTCATTAATATTGATCAATTAATTTGTGTAGCTATTAAAAATTTCTATTAATTAATCATTTACATAGATAATCACCAATATATCTAAACTACCACGTGTAAGGTACAGAAAATTTTGAAAACCAGGCTCTTGGTATTATTGTTGAAAATTAAATTGACCCAAACAAATTTTGAAAAATTTATAAAAAGTCCTAAACTTGATTTCTTTCCGCCTGAAGCGGAATGAGTAAAAGTCTAAAATGACTTAAAACTCGACTGGGCCCGATTCAGCAAAGAAAACAACTAGTTTCTTTAATCTAAAAAGATAAATTTATGAAGAAAATATTTATAATTGATTGTTAAAGAGAGGTGCATCCAAAATTTCCCAATCATGAAGTTTCTAAAACAAATTATCCAATAAAATGAAGGAACTATTTTATTTATATTATTATTAAATATTGTGTTGGTGTTATAATTATGAAATAAGTATTTTTTGATAGACTCTTTTAAATAATTACTCAAAAGATCCTAAGCTTATTTATACTGGTGAACCTATCTGGTGTTTGACTGTCAAAAATAACTTTGGAGGTAGTTTTAATAATTTGTTTGCTAATTTTCTATTTTGTAGAATTGCAGACAAACGTTTCTCTGAATTATTTTAACAGCTCCTTCTTTATTCAAACTGCGGATTACTAGGAAGCCAAACACCCGATATTTTCTAACGAAGTATCTGGCCATGATAAACAAAACAAAAACATCATAGTTGTCAAATTATTAAACATCCAAAATAGTCTTAAAGAAAATAAATACAGATTATGGAGATAACCTAGCCCTCATTGGGGTAGTCCTTCGATACCTATACGGTATTGGAGATGAGTCAAGTCACTTTTATACTGTTTGAATATAAAAAAAAGACATTGAAGTGATCGGGTTTTCACACATAGTGTGACCCCGAAACGACAAATTTTGAGCTTATAACCTTACTTTTTGAAAGTTTGCACTGATTGACAATTATAATTACAATTTTAATTTTATTTTAATTAACCACTTTTGTTGTTGAATAAAAATTATAACAAAAAACATACTAAATTATTTTTGTTTTATCAAAGATCACTTTCATAAAACACAAAAAGGTACAAACAGTTGAAATTTACAGAGGATTCGAAAGTAACTAAAAGTTACTGAGGTTGGTATAGATAGATAGATAGATATATCTTGGGGTATAAAAAGTACTGCACTTGGCCCTAATGGTCCATTGTGCTCCCCCTTCTACTTCAGTCTGACGATACTCACTTCTCCCATACCTTGGATGCAGCCAGGAACTTGCTGATCAGATCTTCCTGAAGGTTCATATATTCGGCGTGAGATGCACCGAATCTCTTGTATCTGCTGTAAGCGAGAGATTTGCAGTTAAAGATAATGTGCCTGCATGTTTCCTCCTCCTCGCCACACAGTCTGCACATAATGGATCCGTTATGGAGTCCCAGTGTGTGTAGATGTTTCCGCAGGGGATAATGCTCGGTAATGAATCCGGTAGACCCCCACAGTTGTATCCTGTCCAGTTTCAGTGCATCGAGGGTAGGCTGGTATACTGGGTGTCGGTATACATAATGGCACGAAAACAGCTATAACATTTCAAAATAAAGTCTGTAAATGTAAATTTAATTCTCGCTTATTGTTTATATAGGCCTCAATTTAAGTCCAGTCGGAATTATACTTTTACGGAATTTCATTAATGGAAGTATTCTTCATGATATATATTACTATTTAAAGATTGGGGACAACACAAAAACTTAAAATTTAACAAGATTCTTGAATTTCACTATTTTTTTATACTCTGCACTTGGTGGAGTAATGACCGTTTCACATCAGTTCAATTATTTTTAAATTAGTACACATGGCCACAAAAGAAGCGCACATTTTTCATCTATTTTTAGTTGATTTGTGCCTCATACATTCGATTTTCGAAAAAATGAGTAATGCGTCATATAAAAGTTGTTCATTAAAAGTATACTACCAAGTTTTTTTCGAAATATATTCTCAGAATCAAAGGCACAACTATACAAGTTTAAAAGATGAGCGCTACTTTTGTGGCTCGTGGTACATATAGTGTGATAATGAACAATATAGGTGTATATGTACGAAGCTAGAACTATCTGCATCACACAGACAAAGAGACGTATTATTAATTAAATCAACTTAAATATAAAATTAAGATTCAGAAGTGAAATATAAAATCCCCTTAAGAACTTTAAATTAATTAGTTGTCGTTTAGTTTTTCAAATATAATTTAATATACTTAAACGCGGTATTAATGTCATGTAATCATTTTTTGTTTAACGCTACATAACACAAATGTATAAATTTAAACACTTTTTTTTCATTAAGAACTATAATATATCCTTATTTGTGTATTTTTACCATTCATAGAGTTATCCTTTTTGAAAATAATAACTGGCTGAGTAATTACTCATATGCTTTGTGTATACTGAGTTCATTATCCATGTATGATAGATTGAAACATTCTGAACTGTGCAACATCAACATGTTCTTCATGAACCCACGTTAACCCCAACAATACGCTCAAACGTTTTAAATTTGTTTTTAGATATATGTAATAAAATTTGATATTTTATTAATTAAATTACAAATTTTGCCCTAATTCCTAAAACAATTATTTGTATTTTATAAATACATATCTCGACTACAGAAATATGTTGCTCGTTGCTAATTTGGTGCGTGTCTCACCAAATTAGCAATCCTTTTAATAATCTTCATATTAATATTTTATTGCATATAGAAATATTCGCTTTGTTATTAAAATTAAGAAAGCCCCCAACGCAAAAAAATAAACTTAAAACAAATGTATAACCTTACTAAAAAATTTTTTTAAAAATTTTCCTACACATCATCTTGGAAATGAGCTAAAAACCACCACAAGACACCCTACATCAATCGAATAAAAGAAACCGCATTCAAGTCGGTCCACGCTTTTGAGAGCTACGATGCCACAGACAGAAACACGTAGGCTTCAAACCACCCCTCTTGTTGCGTCGGGAATTAAAAAAGGTTATCCAAATTTTAAATAATCTTAGATTTAAAATATGTGTGCTCTCAACCTAATCACTATTCGAGAAAAATGGAATTTCATCATCTAACCACCCTGCGTTTATCGTGACATAAATTAAGATATTCTAGATATAGATGGTACCACTATATGTTGTAAAAAAATGCCATCCGATCCTGATGGGCAGTTTCTGAGAAACAACCCTTCAAATTCGGCAAAAAACGCTTTTTTCCGAATTTTTAAAACAAAAATCGAAAAAAAAATAGTTATAATTGTATAAATCGGATCGAAATTTAAGCTCTAATTAGCGCAATTGTGTGTATCAATGCCATCTGGTTTTGATAGAATTCATCCTCAATTTTGGACTTAAAACCAAACTTTATTTTGCCTGATAAATAATCTCATAATAGTTTGTTGACAGTTACTAAAAATTACTACATATGACAGTAAATTGAGATTTAGTAGTGAATCCACTACAATATAAAGCTGTTTTTCTTTACTTTTTTTTACAAACGTCAAATAACACTACCCTTTTTACAATAGCGAAGAAATAAACTATGATTTTCCCCCTGCCTATCGTTTTATTTGGTAAAGATACACTATAATATTGGACACCATTTGATATTTATTACGGAATGCAGAGCTATATTCAATTGTATAGAATCGTGGGTTACCTTTGTTACATAACCCTATTCAAATACCCATTCGACCCTATAAGAGTAGTTTAACAATCAAATGATAATAACCCGATCGACTAATTATAATTAATATTCAGGTCAATATTATCAATGTATACCTAATAAATGTATACATAAAATGGGAAATGATATGTTGATTGCATTGCATGGCATTATGATCGTAATAATATTGAGTATAAATGCAATGTTGTCATTTAATATGCAAGTGTTTATGAATTTGGATTTTCGCTGACTAATTATAGTAACTTAGCACTGACAATATTAATCTAGAGCACATATGTATATATGGGTACTGGAAATACAAAGTCAGCTAATTAATTATATCTAACTGATTTCAATAAATACATATTACGAGTCTATCCCCAATGTCTAGATCGCGTCATAATTTTTAAGCTTTACCATACCCAGGTGAAATATTCGTATTACTGTTTGTGGTTGGTAAGCGTATGTAATCATCGCATAACATCTCTCAGATGAGCTTAAAGAATATTCCGAAAGAGCTTAGTGGCTGTTAAGTATGCTGATAACCGAGTGTATGCTAGTATTGTTCGACTGTTATTACGGAAATACTTGGGATTTATATTAACGCATTAGATTATATTTCTTCTATACCAGTGCAAGTAGCTGTGCAATCAAAGGCGCTCTGATTGGAACTGCTAGGTTGCGAGTTCGATTCCCAATGGTGGCGGTTTGGCAATTAAAACAATTTAAAAAATTAGACCGTTACTAAACTGTCAGTATATGGACAAGAACGGAAGTTACTGGCTATGCTTGTGAGGGTTTTCTGCAGTTTCCTATCACAAACAGCAGATGAATTTCGGCATAGTTCCTATCAAAGTCGGCTGCATTCGTAGAAGATAAATAGATAGATTGTAAAGGCTGCTCTGGACGGGCTAAACTTCGACCATAAGATCCATTGCGGTGCTTCAGGATGTGAGGATGTGAGTGGAGTGGAAGGAATTTTTTAATAGTCTAGGAATGGTAGGATACGCGGCTGCAGCCGACTATGATAGGAACTATGCCGATATTCATCTGGATTTCGTGAAGGAAACTGCAGATAATCTTCTCAAGCATAGCTGGTTACTAACCTCCCAGTTTCCAAGTATGCAAGCATAACGCCTTAGACCGCTCAGCTACTTGGACTGGTCACTGGGCATTCGCAGAAACCCACCGAACATCTATCCTGCATAAAAATTCCTTGTCCATTAGGGATCGGTTAAAAACACCTAAAAATGCCTACTTGCCATGCTTCGACCTCCACTACTACTACACATTACTGACATGAGGCCTTACACCTTCTTTATACCTATTTCATAGAATAAAACTACGTCACGCTTCGCTTAAGCTGCTCATTACTTTTGACCCAAATCGAGTTGATTGTTTTTGAGAAAAATTCTGGACGGCGTGCGATGTACCAGACTCAATTTTATATATTTTGTTTTCGAATTCTCTCTCTTTAGAAATAAAATAAATGTTTTCTCTTACTCAAGTTTTCTTACTCGATTATATCACTTGATTATATTGTAATAATCTAAAATAAACTGAAAAACATTTAAATCGGTTGATCTTTTCGGGATCGATGATGCATAATCGATATAATGTCAAATGTAAAAAATCTTTCTTTTTGTCGGGGGGCCAAAAAGAAGTGTCAGACGGAACTGTTTATTAACTATTATTAACTGTTTGAAAATTGAATTCGAGTTTCATATTTGTGAAATTTTATTTAATTTATTATTCAAAAGCATAAATTAAACACAGAAGTATACAGGTGGTATTTAAATTAATTCTCAAAAATAAAATCTTTGGTTTTTCGTTAAATTTCTTAAAAAAATTCAGCTATTAATTTTGTAGCGAGATATTTCATCTCACATACCTAGCAGATTTTAAAAATACCCATCATTAAAATTTATTTATGTGTGTTCGTGTGTGTGTTTGTACGCGCTCTGTAGGCCACAATTTTATTCTGTTCGGAATGGAATTTAGTATGTGTCATGCTTTCTGCATTACTCGAATGAGCAAGTGGGTCCTGGAGGAAGTGGGGATTAGTAGGAAGTGTAGCACAAAAGGTAGAATATCTCTAGTAATATTTGTAAATGTGGAATGACAGAATAATGAATGAATATTTGGAAAAATTGTGGAATGACAGAAAGTCTTAGAAAATTCATTTTATTACAATTTATGCCCGGACCATATTTATAGCAACACTTATATTTATCAAAATATTTTCAGTTTTAATAATACACTTGTTAATAATTAACTATAAAATCCTCACCTTGAAACTTTTATCATTGTCATTCCTTTCTCTAAGAAAATTCGCTTCGTAGCACGTGACGTATTTCTTACATTTTGGGGTCATCTAAGAACAAAAACAAGAAGCGTATTATAATACAATATAGCTTAAAGCGACAACAAAGTCCCAGAACGTAATAGGGCAAAATTGTTGCTAGGACCAAGTTTCTAATTATGAAACGTTTGTTTAACGCAAGCAAAAATCATTAGACCATCCTAATTCATAATATGAACTTTTTTCATATATCGAAGAATACTATCAATCTTAGACGTTCAATTCAATTTTAGTCTTTTCAATAATTATTATTATCATTTTTATAAATAATGATAATAACCAGTCCAAGTAGCCGTGCGGTGTCTAAGGCATTATGTCTGTGCAGTATGCAGTACTTGGAAACTGGGAGGTTATCGGTTCGAATCCCGACATCGGCAGTTTGTCAATTATAAAAAAAAGGATGGTTAATTGAATGAACTGTCGGCGTATGGACAAGAACCAAGTAACCGGCTATGCTTGAGAAGGTTTTCTGCAGTTTCCTTCACGAACTCCAGATGAATAATGGCATAGTTCCTATCAAAGTCGGCTGCAGCCACATATCCTACCAATTCCTAGTCTACTCACAAATTCCTTCCACTCCACTCACATCCTCACATCCTAAGGCATCACAATGGACCTTATGGTCGAAGTGTAGCCCGTCCAGGGCAGCCTTTACAATCTACCTCATCTCTTATTATAAATTAGGCCAGAAGATTATATACAAAGTTATACATTTTGGTCCGTCAATACTTTGATTTCTTACAAGTCTAGAGAAAATAATTTTTTTTCATTATATTTATAATGATCCAACAGTCAATTCTTTCAAGCGATTTCAAACTTTCTTTGCCTAGTTTCAAATTTTATATGGGGTGGTAGTTGAATTGAAATTTTTTTATCTATTTATCTATTCATGTTGTGTTTGGGTATACTCAAGTCTCTACCATGCCGTATATTATACCCGTAATGATAGTTTGTATCAACAGAATGAATATTCTTCCTAATGAATATTGCTGACCAATAGGAAGGAAGTTTGCTGACCAATACCCACAATTACTCGTAATATTTTCTTTTGAATCATGAAGATTTGTGCCAAAGAGGGGAAAACCAACGAATAGTACGCCATAACCAACGTATTTTGACTAAAATTTTCTCAGTCCTGAATGCCAATGGATTTGGATTGACTCATTAGAACAAATGTTGTTAGATGTATCCATAATATGTAACACGAATTGAAATACATTCTGTATATTTACAATTTACTATCAAATTTCATTTTTGTAATATCAATTGGGAATTGTTGAAATTTTTTATAACATTACATATCAAAACAATTATATTCATTTTTACTGTCATCAGGATTATTATTACCATGTTATTCCATAGATATTAAAAAATATACGAGTGTGTATCCATACATGTGCGTATACCGGATTACTCAGTAGTATTATTATAAAATATAATTTTACGTGTACGGCAGTTCATGGTACTTTGTTGGATTGAAAATTAGTAAGAATAATTTTTTTGGACCGAACACATATTTCTATATAAAAGAAATAAATACATAAAAGATAGTCAAAAGAAAATATTTAAGATGAAAATATTTTTCTCCTTAGAGAGAGGAGTTTTGTTTTATAATTACAAAAAGAAAATATTAAGATCAAGTTTTGATTTTTTTATTTTTTATCTTTAAAACAAAGTTGTTTTTTTTTAAGCAAATAATTGCATAGAAATTACATTTGATTTTAATTTTTTTTTTCTTTCAAAGGAAAAGTTTTTTTTTAATAAAATCAATCTTAATTTATTTTATTGAAGTTATTTTAAAATCAAAAATTAAATGAATAAAAAATTATAAAATCAAAGATGAATTATTTTGAAAAAAAAATATTAGAATAATTCATGTGTACACAAATAAAATTTGTTAAATAATTTTTATAAAAACAAGAAAGAATTTTGTTCAAAAACAAATACATAACAAGCTTGCTTACAAACAGAGAATTATATTGTACTATGAATTGTATATATAGATGTTGAATTGGGGAATAGTAGTAATTCTTTGTTCTAGAGAAATCTATAACAAAATATGTTTTCAAAAAAACAATGTTTTTTTTTTTTTTTGATTCGTTTAAACACGTTTTAGTCCAATTCAAAATCAGTTTAAATTTGACAATTGTTTGATTATCATTCAGTTTAAAATTACTATTTGTTGGATTATTATCATCTTAAAAATTACTATTGTTCGAGTATCAAAGGTATAAATTTAACACTGTTTTATTAAAACGAGAAAGAGACCCCAATTAATTGTGGAAATAAAAGAAAAATTATTAAAATTCAAATTCTTTTTTTTTTTTTTGTTCAAATCAAATTTAGGTTTGGATATCATAGAGTTTTTGTTTTATTTAATTTTTTTTTAAAGTGCGTGTTGTCCAATTGACACATATTTGTTTAACTTTTACTAGTATTTTCAAAGAAACAAATAAACACACATTTTCAATTTTGTAATAACAGAGAAAAATATCTATTTTTCTCTTCTATACTGAATCACACAGTATTTAAAAAATATTGATATAGTACTTATGTTTTATATGTATAATTTGTACCATATATAATATTATGCTGTATACATTTAATAGGTTTAAGTACGTATTTGACACACACATCATACAACCCTTAATAAAAAAATGTAGCCCCTTGTGTAAAATAAAATATGAAGCCCACGATAATATTGAATGATTATCCGGAATAAAAATATACACACACGCAAACACACACGGAAACATACATACATACTATAATAAATTATATATATATATATATATATATATATATATATATATATATATATATATATATATATATATATCCATTTATATGTATATTATACTTGTCGCAGTAGCTCCGCTCTACCTTCTAAAGGAGCGCTAAAACAAATCCCGATACTCGACACGCACATCAACACAAAATATTAGAAAAAGTTTACTAAATTTATCCCAATCAAGAACAAGACACACTTGATTTTAGAAAGAAAAAAAATTAAACAAAAATTTTATGATTCTACTCAAACCTGACTTTATTCGATTTGATAAAATAAAATAAAAATGGAATTCCACAATAACGAGTCTCATTTTCTATAGAATACAATATTACATACAATGCAACACTTTTCGATTTTGAGTTTCACATAAAAACATATTTTTTGTAGAAACTTTTAAAACAGTTAGTTTCTTGGATAGAAGACGATAATGGATAAAATTTATTAAAATTATATTGGTTCGACTGGGATACAAATCAACAATAATTCAAATTATAATACCCCTCTGAACAATCACTTAGCGCGCTCGGCTATATCAGTCATATCCAGCGATTCTTAATAGACATAATCTACTAGTTGTTTGTTAGTAGGCCTACTGTTTCGACTGTTTGTATATTTATTTTACAAAATTGACCATTTAAAACATGTTCGAATTAATCTTTTATTTTTATAAAATAAATTATGATTGATTTTAAAAAAAACTTTTTTGAAAGAAAGATTTAAGATCTTATTTTTTTCAAGAAAGATTTAAGATTCTAATACTTCGTATATTTAAAAAAAAAAATTATTCTCCTAGGAGAAAGACATTTTGTCTTAAATATAATTATCCTATGCGAATTTTTTACTTAAAATTATGTGTTGAGGTCGAAAAAATTATTTCAATAATTTTCAACACAATAAACACACATAAATTAAACAGAATATTCAATTCAGAACAAAAAACAGATAAAAAACTATTCTCGTAAAATAGCTCTGGAAAATAGTGCCGATTTTATCTTGTAACTATTTACATATGACACTTTGCTGATAGTGAGTTAAATGAATACATACAATACTTAAATTATACTGTGAATCAACAATAAATGGCTAAGGGGCATACAGATAACCTAGCATTGCTTCACATATCGCTTCAATATTCATAATACTTATTCAAGCACGTTATACATCGAATATGATGATGGTATTGTTTTAGATTTTACCCGACTGCACTGGACGGGTAATGTTTTTGTCGTGGATGTTTGTATATCTACCTCTTTATTTATTCATTCACAATAACTGCTGACATAAGATATTAGGACCATGTAAACAAAATCATTTTGTTGTATATTCTTCTATCTAAATAACTTATATTCCATTCAATTACGATGGGTATATTAATAAATTTTTTGTTGAAACCCATAAATGTCTTAATAGTTTAAAATAAAAAACTATTAAAAAATAAAAGAGCCGACTGCTAAACTGACTAAAAAGTCATAAACAATGTCTATATAAATACTTATATACATCGAATATGAAATCCCTAAAAGATAACCTGTATTGGATGGTATGAGATATTTCTTCACAACCTTAAATAGTTTCAGTACATGTATTCGATTGCATCTTATCATTTATAGATTCCCCATTTCATATTTATAAGTAATATAGACCACAAATGAGGCTGTCATTTTAGAAATTTTTATTCATTCGGTTTCCGAAATAATGCATCGGTTAAAAGTTGTTCATTATAAATATACTAACAAATTTAATCGAAACATTTACTCGAAAACAAAATGAGTAAGGCACAAATCAGCTGTAAAATTTTGAAAAATGGGCGCTACTTTTGTGTGCCATAGTACCTACTTGCGGTAAAAATGAGCCATTTGCGAAACTACTTTACACCTGACATTTAAATGTGAATCTTGAAGATATCCCAAATTTAAAAATTACATAATTATAGTATCTATATACCAAGGTATTCACAAAGAGATTATTTACTTATGGGTATTACTTGTAAGAATACATATAATTTACGGCAGCAGAGCCTATAGGCGATAGATTTCAGAGGGCGCTCGGTCGCTTTATTAAGTGATAATACTCAAACAAGTCACTTGCAGATAGATAGAGTTTTCTATCTTTTAAATGTTAAATCTTTGGGTAATTGCTTTGAGTCGCCATCTATTTCAGAACCTTTGGAGGTAGGCGTTTTATTTTGTATTTTTACAGATTTTCTAAAGTATTTTATATTTATAAACTGATAAAGATAGAAAGTTTTTTTTTAAGTTTAAAACAGCGACAACGAGGGACAAGAGAGCTTGAATAATTTTAGTGTGGAAGATCAAAGTGGACAAGGTACTGGTACTCCGATTGAGCTGCTAAATCTAAGCTCAATCATTCAGATCTGTTATGTATAGTAAATCCTGCCACTTTGACTCTGATAACGAAATACATTTTACAAGTGCCATTAAATTGGTGTCAGGCAGTGATGAAGTGTCTCAAGTCGCGAATGATACGACGAGAGACATTATTGAAAGGAATGGTTTTGAACAAAACATGTCCTGTAAATTCACAAAAAGTGTAGGAATCCCTTCTGATCCTCGACGTTTTTTCAAATCTATTTATCAGAAAATGAAGAATAATGGAGTATTACAAAGGAATTGGCTTGTCTATTCGGAAAGCAAAGTTTCCGTATTCTGCAGACCATGCCGTTGGATCTATTTCGAACAAGACATAATTAGACAAGCAAGGTTTGAATGATTAGAAGAATACAGAAATTCGAGTAGCTCAACACGAAAAATCTCTAAATCATAAGGCCTGCATTCACGGTTTAAGTGCTAGAGGTTTGATTTACGATTCGCGATTAACAATAGGTAGGAGGAAGGGGCGGCACAAAATTCAGTGGCCTGGACTTGAGAAAAGTATAAATCCAGCACTGCACTTATGGAAACTTGACACAAGTACTTACTAAATCTTAATGTGGCCACATTAATTGATCACCTCCGTGTGACGACGCTAGAGCTAGTTTTTTATAAATTTATATTTTAATAAAAATGTTAATCGAATTTATTATAAACGAAGATAATCACAATCCCAACTTTGTGAATTCTCTAAATTACAATTCCTCTATTAATAAATGTGAATTCTTTTTTCTTTATAATAAAAATGGTAAATGGTTCAATAAACATTATTAAATTGAATTTCCTTGTAAAGATATGTGCCATTCATTTATGTCATATCGTTATGTGTTTAATATTATATCTCTCTATTCTTAACATATATATTTACAGATGACGATAAGTAATAAAACACGTCATTAAATTAAAATAACTAGCCCTATTAAAATCTAAGTGGAATTGGCCGAAAAAAAAAACTACGTGTCGTAAATTTTCATCATACTCATTTCATGATTATTTTTTCACAAGAGACATTTTCATGTTGAATGAAATAGGAGACATTATATAGATAATAATGATCATAATATAACTGTACCAAAACAAACATTTTTGTAACGAATAGTATTGTGAAAGTGTAATCATTATTGCTACATGCCAGAAGCTAATCGATAAAGTTTTTTTTCTTATGCTACATTGTATGGACTTGACTAAACCGTTTCCTTATGTTTCAGAAAAAAAATTGTCCGTGTCAGCTCCGACGCGCTGGAGGTTGCTCTTATAAATTATTTTCTATATTACGAATATATATGACTATGTTATGAAAAGTTATTTAATTTTTAAATATTCTGCGTAGATGGCGCTAACATTAATACATTTATAAAAAATTTAAATTTAAATTTATTATTGTCAATTTATTATATAACGATTTATAGTGTGCTAGTATAGTTTATAGTTTCTATGGAAATGATAATCGAAATTGACATTTCAAAATTAAAACAAAATTTTAACAAAATAATTGTATAGTTATTTTTTAGAAGCTAACATTTAATATACAATTCAAAATATTAGTAAAATTTTTATAAAAAATTTATTTAAAAATTTTCTTTTTCTTAAAATAAATTAATAAGGTAAAGGCAAGCATAAACTTAGTATATAATGGCTTCTTGGGCAATTAACTCACTTGGTTGTTTTTTTTTACTGACTTTTATTGTAATTAATTCAGATTTTTTCTTCGGTACAATAGATTGCAACTTGACAAGTTCTGTGAGTAGTTATAAAATATATATTTTCCATTTATAAATTTAAAGAACATAATGCCAGAAATTAAAAGAAAGCTTTATTTAAAAACTCACTAAAAAAAATTACTGAATATAGTTATGTTGAAATTAGATTAGCATAGTTATAGTCTGTAACGAATAATTTTAATAATGTTTGGAAAAAATATTAACAAAGCACTAACTACACCCAAACTCTATTTAACACAAAACAACTAAATTATAAACATAGGTTAGTTTAAATATATATATGGGATTACAAATGTAACCATAATATTGTATACGATGTTATAAATTCTGGCGAAGAGAATCAACCATCATGTCCGTTGAACCGTGTAAAACCTAACCGTCTATAATAATAAAATAATGCCATCCCAGTTGTACAAATGTAGTTTATGCAACTTGACAAATTGGTTT
Source organism: Nineta flava (assembly GCA_963920215.1). Lineage (NCBI taxonomy): Eukaryota > Metazoa > Arthropoda > Insecta > Neuroptera > Chrysopidae > Nineta > Nineta flava. The sequence continues at coordinate 32,034,885 of OY986040.1, read as the reverse complement.
TTACATTCACTGACATTGTAGGTGATAGTTAAAATCATTCCTAAGTTGTTTTTTTTTTAATTTAAACAGTTATATATCTATTTATGAAAATAATTTGCACGGTTAACTTTAAATAATTCTGTATTTAATGGGTCATTACTTGACGAAAATCCATTATAATTATTAAATAAAACAAATATTTGAAATTTTCGTAAAATCACTTTATTTGACTAGTTTCGGAACACAGTTCCTTCTTCAGAAATAAAAAAAAAACTCAATTTTCATTACTATTTCTGAAGAAGGAACTGTGTTCCGAAACTAGTCAAATAAAGTGATTTTACAAAAATTTCAAATGTTTATTTTATTTAATAATTAAATAATTCTTACAGATAAAATTTTTTTTAGCCAGGTGAAGTTATTTTGCTGTTGGAAGTTACATTGAATTCAATTTCTGAATCATCTGCGTACAATACGGTGAATTAAATTGTTAAAACACTGTAAATAAATCTTGCTTTGAAAAACACTACAAATGATTTGTGTGACATAAATTGCACTTCGACTTTAATATTAGAATGATAGATATGCCTGTTCACAAGAACTTCATTTCCATAAACAGCACTTCTCGTTCACACAATTAATTGGCGATACGATTAAAACAAGGGTAGTATAACTGTGGGTCAATTTTTATCTTGATCGGACTATTATCAACACCAGGAATGGGAATATATGGATACGCTGGTGTTTAGATAGAAACGGGCCGACATATGATAATAAATGGAGAACACTTTGAAAGGGGGCTTAAGATACGAATTCGTATCCACAGAGTATGAAATAAAACCATTTAACTCTAAATATGAAAATTTTACTTATAATTTATGACATGGTATAAGGTATAAACGTAAATTGGTCGAAAAGGAAGACAGGAGGTCCGGGGTTTTCACTTCAGTATTATTCTAAAATATACTGGACATATTTAGTTGTTGGTTTTTATATATTTGATTATAAACATTAATCTTTAATAGCGTTGACATCTGTGACTGAACTGGAAAATTTCCCCCCCCCCCCCACGTTATCAAGGGATTCAGAGTTCAATCACTAGTGTATTTTTTCATTTATTGATCCAAGTTATGTAGTTAAATTTTTTAAATTAAAACAAATATTTATTTTAATCATTTTGGAAGGGAATCAAGTAAAATTCAAATAATAAATTTTATTGATAAAATCGAAAACTTCTCATGAAAAATTCTAAAAATAAATATTTACATATATTTTTCCCAAGAATTGGTTTATCCAAGAAAATAATTTTTCAACGAGGTCTTCTCAGAACACAATAATAACACTGGGTACTAACTGGGTACATGTTATTTTGTATCCTCTTTTTTTTTCTTTGAGCTTCTTAAAAGTTCCGAGAAATATTAGAATATATTATTATACAGAAAATGCAATACATTATTATAAAGAAACAGTTTCTCAAAATTTCATCCAAAAATGTTCACCGATTCTACCTAGTAAATGTCGAGAAGGAGTTATATGCTTGGAGGAAAAGGAAATTTTTATTTGTTTTTTTTAGCGAATTTCCTCCAAAGGAAATGCAGCTATTGTTTTTGTACCAACGTTGAAATTTCCTAAAAATTTCTTCAAATGTCCATCGATCCTTCCTACTAGATGTTAAAAATCACTATCGCTAAAATTTTTATAAATGTATATATATATATATATATATATATATTTATATATATATAAATATACATATACATATATACCTATATATATATATATTTATATATATATATATATATATATATATATATATATATGCACTTTTTAAAATGTCTGTGAACTCTCTGGCGGTCACAGTTTTATTCCGATTAGAATGAAATTTGGTATTTGAGGCGCTTTTGGTATTCTAAAGGTCAAGTTCGTTAATGGGTAAAATCGTTAAAAAGGAAAGGGGGTTTAGAGGGAGGGGGAAACACAAAATTTTATATATCTCCTTAATATTTGAAAAATCGAAAAATTTTTCTTAATTTATTAAGTTTGATCAGAACTGTAACGCTTAAAAATATTGATCGTAGGCATGAATGTTTGGTATGAATGTTCATTTGGCCATTTCCGCATGTCCGTCTGTCTGTCTGTGGGCACGATAACTCAAGAACGAAAAGAGAAAACGAGCTTAAATGTGTTCTAGAGCAAAAAAGTAAGGTCAAGTTCGTTAATGAGCAAAATCGGACTATATTTGGGTAAAACTGCTTATCTTTGAGACCATTGGAACTTGTTTTCTTTCCACCCCCCGCGGGGGGGGGGGGGTATATATACATCTTTGAAACCGTAAGAGATAGAAAAAAAATTTGTTAACAAAAAATCATCTTTTTAAAATAAACAAGTTTTGTTTGAAAAAGATTTTCATAAACTCAACAGTTTTCTCATAATTTGTGATTATATGTTCCTCGGAAAGAATGGGTAACATTTCGAATACGCAGAATTGTTAACAAATTAATCATTATATACAACTCAGTATATACTGGGTATTCAAACATTTAAGTCAGTTAGTTGTTACATTACTTAACAGTCGAACATAGAATCTCCTCCTTCTTTTTTTGAAATTGGTTAAAATTTGTGTTGATTTTGTCATCTCCACAGAAACTCTACTTCTATAACATAACTATAAAATTATTTTATTAAAATTTTGTTTTAATTTTGAAATGTCAATGTTGATTGTCGTTTCTATAGTAATTATAAACTATCATCGTTATATATCGTTCTATTTTGGCTATTAATAAATTTAATTTTTCCAAATACCAAAGTCATATCAGATATTATATTTCATTTTGATCACACTAAAACTATGACTGTTACAGAGTGATTTATGCATTCTAAGGACATTCGCTAAGTTAATGCAGCTCTTGCGTAACGAATTTTTTATTAGTAAAATTGAGAAATTGATTATAGGATAATAAATTTTTCTAAAATTTTGCAATATTTTTTCTTAGATACAGCCGATGCCGATGTCATAGTAACCAGCAACAAAGAAATTTTTTACGATTTATTACGATTAAAGATCCTGTAATACTTTCTGCTTCCTATGGAAAAATTAACTTATAAAATGAAATGAAATTAATTTTTCGTAAAGCAAAATTGTCAAATTCTAATTAATTTTATTACAAACCTATTAAAATATATCGCCCGTATATTCTAGATGCACTTAATAACTCTATAGACGTACGTAAGAAAGTTGTACTCGATTTTAAATCTTAATTTTCTTTACATTACAAAGCATAGTAAATTAAGTCACATTATTAGAACATCTGCCCACACCAGTTAAAGAGTTATTGCATAAAGCTGTTAAGTATCGACAATATACTGTTAAAAAAATTTGAATCCGATATTTAAGCATGGTTTGGAAACATATTACACAATGATATATACTTTCAAAATAAACGTACACTTATAAGTATATATCATTGCCTATATACAATAGCAATGAATCTTCATATAAATTATAAATTTCATTTTACTCCCCATATGATATCGGTTACTTGCATCTTTGTCCCGGAAAAAATATCCCTGCCAAAATATATATATACCCGACAAAAGTCTCGAAAACTTTAGAACGCCTATACATGCTAATGTTCTATACATGCTAGAAAGATAGGATTTTTACTAATTGACCCAAAATAAAGTCAAATTAACAGAATATTCATTTCCGATGTAGAAAATTTCATTTCCTATATCGCAACCCCCTCCCCCCAAAAATAGGAATAACACTCCTAAAACTGACCTTTTCACTTCTATTCATGTTAGAAAGATCGGGTTTTTATTCAACGTGGAACAGGATTAAAATAACAGGATTGTTTTAAAATAGTAAATTTTGTGAAAATTTGAAATGCGAAAACACCCCTAAAACCACCCTTTCTCATCAGAGAAAGGGTAGAAATACATGCTTGAAAGATGCGGTTTTTTGCATTCGACGCTTAATAGCTACAAATTAAGAAGTCGATTAGAAAAATTTTTCATCACCACCCTCTAAACAAATGGGAAAACAACCCCCTAAACTACTCTTTTAACTTCTATTTGTGGTAGAAAGATGGGGTTTTTTGCATTTGGTGGAGAATTTCTACAAACTAATGGGGTTATTCGATAAACTTGAATTTTTTCGTCACCACTCTCTTGAATAAGGAAAAAACGCCCCCTAAAATCACCCATTTACGACTTTACATGCTAAAAAGATGCGGCTTTTTTGCATTCAACGCAGAATAACTGCAAATTAACAGGTTAATTCGAAAAACCTAATTTTTTTTCATCGCTACCCCTTGAAAATCGTAACATGAGACCTATCTATACGCAGTCCCCCTAAACCCCCATCCTAAACCAATCACCCCACCCAAAAAAAAATTATTCCTCCCAAAAAACCCTAAAAGTTCCCCCCATAAAAATTCCGCTTCCCCATTAATTATCTAATGGTAAGTACTTTTTGATAAGTATTTTTTTCAACAATTTTTCTGTAACGCAGAGCCAACGGGTCAAGCAGAGCGAGTAATATTAATAAAAGTAAAAAGTTATTCATATTTAACAAATTTTTGTTCGAAATTGTAAAATTAACTATTGATAGACAGATCCTTGACTCTACGGAGGCCTTTCTGTTCTTGGCTTTGGTTTTCCAGTTCCCGGATCCAATTCAGCGGTAATCCATTCTTTCCAGGTGTCTCAACCAGCGTGTCTTCTTTTCCTAATTTCAGTAACAATTCCCAGGTCCCCGAATAGGTCCTGTAATTCGAGTAGAAAGGCTTTTCCTATCCCAAGCCACCATAAACCAACATTCAGAGCCATACATTACTACATGCCTTATTATAGTTTTATATATTTTCTTTTTGGTTGTTTTTGAGACAATAAACATTAATTATGATATTTTGCAATTATTTTTATATAATCATCCCTAAAACGATAAAAAATATCATATATATTGTTGTTTCAATAAGAAAAAAGATTTTTGTGTGTTAAATTGTTGGTTACTTGGTGTTAACATACAACATACATATATCTTATATAATTGCAACATAGGGCGTTATATTTTTACACCTTCAGGGTGAAACATTACACATTGTATTGTGGTTTTTATATAGGTACATACAAAAAAAATTCATATATATATATATATATATATATATATATATATGTACAGAGTGTCGTTTAAAGACTGGAGAAAATTGAAACCCAGTTCTGTGTGACTATATTTCGCAACAAAGTATTTTGGGACTTATCTATTCTAGAAATACTTACGTCTATTCTACATGTAAGTCGATTTTTATTTTTATGTTTGAAAATGGTTTAATTTTATTAAATCAGAATTTGGAATTTGGACAATGGCCCAATTCCAAATTCCGATTTAATAAAATTAAACCATTTTCAAAAATAAAAATAATAATCCAATACCTGAATGTCAAGGTTAACGTAGATACACTCACTTTAGTGACAAAACAAACGCCGCATAGTCACCAAAGAATACCGCCAATAAATAAGGGGGGCTTTCCACACACCTAATCCAGTAGTCAGGCAACTTAAATAATCCTCAAGTCAGATTATACCCTCCGTCAAATCGTATAAAAGGACAGAACTTTTTTAATATCATTGTGAGACACGCACCAAATTAGCAACAAGAAGCATATCTCTGAATCCATATCCCAGAGATAGTTACGATTAGCTAAATCATACTAATGATGACTACATTGTAGTCGAAATACGTATTTATAAAATACAAACAAATGTTGTAGGAATAAGAGCAAAATTTGAAATATAATTAATTATCTATCTATCTGCAACATAAAAGTCAAAGCACAGTGGCATTAGATGTCAATTACAAAATCTATGGCCCATTCACATTATGCCCAACCTTGTACTATGGAACAAAAAAGTCGTATGTTTTTTTTATTGTATAGTCATTTTGTGCCTTATTCATTCCGTTTTTGGGAAAATGTTTCGAATGAATGTTGTTAGTATATTTATAATAACAACTTTTCATTTAACAAAATGACTATAAAATTTGGAAAAAAGTCCTATTTGTACCATAGGACAAAATATCTGCATGGGTTTTTCTGGTGTAAAAAGTAAAATAAACAGTGTTTGCAGGATATGTAAGAAATTAACCCATTTTCTTTATAATTTTCACTTGTTCTAATTCCTTTTGTATTAATAGATTTTTACAATTAAAAATTTTGCTAATAAAGGTCTAAAAAGTCTTGTTTTTCCAAACTGGCCAATTTTCGGAAGAAAATAAGATTGAGAACGACGAAACGTCATAAAAATTCCATTTTATTAATAATTTTGATAATAAAAAACATTCACCCCATTTGGATTATCTATACTCCAGAAAATTGAATGCGTTTCATGTTTTCATGAATGGGTACATTTTAACAAGATTTGTGAATGAATTTCTTAAATATAAGAATTTGTATCATTAATATCGACTTTGTGGGCAAGGAAAAGATACTCTTTTAGATCTTTAAGCTACACTCTGTATGAGATAAATCTACAGCTCATAGTCTACTGCCCCCAATAAACTCACTATAATGAAAATAGTGGACTATATTTGTGCGCTACGACTGGTATGACTGTGTTGTTATATTGGACTGGCTATGATGATACTAACACATTTTTGTGCTACCAGGAAACTAGTTTACACTTCTCTTCTAGTAAATGGATGAGAATATAACAACGAGGAATTGGTGATAGATGTTGGTCATATAATATACAGTGAGACTAAACTACCCTAGCTAGCTAGCTAGCTACTGTAGATAGGGGCGTTTTTAGTTTAAAACTGTTTTTATTCTATTCAAACTCAACACGAAATTTATCAAAAATAACTATGTGCTGTATAGCATGCATACCACAAACGTTGGAGGTATTGTAGTATTCTGAAACTTGCATACAAATGTTGGAACCCTGGCATAAATACTAATGCTTTAGTAACTTAATATTGATTAAGGGGTTAGGTCACCCAAAGGCGTGAAAAAATCGACAATCTTTTTTGGACTGTTGTGTAATGTTTATTGCTTAGATCATACTAATTAAGTTTTCAAAAAGTTTTTACATGGTATTTGAAGGTTGAAGAAACTTTAAAATAAAAATTTGTAGGTATTCAGGGTCTCGTGGTGACCATCGGTACTTCCTACTGGTTTATCTAAAATCAATGAAACAAAATAAAAAATTTGTTCAATAGTTTATCTAGCCTTTGATCGAAGCCTCCAAAGGTATGGTTATGTGTTTTGAGGAGAAAAAACGCTCCTTAATCCATATATATAAAATTAATACAGAATACAGTAATTCATAAGTAAATAAATAGATATATATATATATATATATATATATATATATATATATATATATATATATATATATATATATAAGCGTTAGATAGATAGATTGTAGGAGGCTGCCCTGGACGGGCTACACTTTGGCTATAAGGTCCACTATGATGCCTAAGGATGTGCGGATGTGAGTATAGTGGAAGGAATTTTTGTGTATAGACTAGGAATTGGTAGGATATGCGGCTGCAGCCGACTATGATAGGAACTATGCTGATATTCATCTGGAGTTCGTAAAGGCAGAAAACCTTCTCAAGCATAGCCGGTTACTTCGTTCTTGTCCATACGCCGACAGTTTAGTCAATTAACTGCCCTTTTTTTTTGTTAATAATTGACAAACTGCCGATATAGGGATTCGAACCGATAACCTCCCAGTTTCCAAGTAGGCATACTGCAAGACGTAAGGCCTTAGACCGTTCGGCCACTTATATAAGCTACTACTTAGGACTAGTTATATAAGCGTTACATCGATTTTATAATGCCTAGAGTACGCTATATAAATGATGGAATGGTTTTTAAAACACCGATTTGAAAATGTTGTTGCCTGGAATTTAAAATTTCTGTCAAACAATTTACACATCAAAGATTAGAAGTCGCATGAAATAAATACCAAGTTCAAAATTTGAACTTTCTAACTTCTTCTGGTAGAACACCGCCTACATATAATTTAAATTTTTCAGCTGATACAGTATTAAAACCGTTATTACCTTTATTAAAACTATGCATCGGATCAAGAATAATATCTTTGCTTTACGAAAATGAAAAAAAAATTACATTATTTGAAACTCAATATATGTGCTTTTATCACTTTGATCCCAATATCATCATATATATATATATATATGTGTGTGTATATATATATATATATATATATATATATAGGTATATACATATATATATATATATAAATATATATATATATATATTTTTATATATATAATAATATAACTATATCACTATGTTAACTTGATATTCATTATTCGATTTCTTTCTATACGAATATTCGCTTATTCTACTTAGCTCTACTTAGATTCTAAGTGACGAATTTTTTTTTAAAACTTGTTATTTTTCGCGTTACTTTTTACATCTTTTATTACATAAAAAATGTTTTTGATGCGATTTCCTTTTCTTTTGTTCCTTACATGAAACGATAAGAAAAGGTATATTCTTCATTTTTCCTTACATTTTTTTTCCCTTGATTGGGTGCTTAATTTTCCTTACTCCAGACATATGAATATCAAACTTATCTAGTGTTATACAAGTGAATTAAAAGTCATGAAGGACTTCTTGAAAATAATACATCTTCCGGTAGTGCAGTTTGAACTGCACAATGTGTCTAATGCATCATACTTAGAACAATTGTTACATAGTTTAATAAATAAAATAAGTTTCTATTAAAAAAAATTTTTTAAACAAACTTTTTATAGTAAAACTAATTTTCTACAACTTTACTTCTTATATGTTTTTCGATTTTTTCAATCTTAAGCTAGATATACCAAATTTTGTGTTTCCCGCTCCCTCTAAACATCACTTTCCCTTTGTCGATTCTTATCATGCTCACCATAAAAATGCATTGTCATCGGAACTGATCCAACATGTAAAAATTCAACTCTGTAGGATAAGAGGAAGTGGTTCTAATTCAGCTTGCAAGATTTAGAGAGAGGTAGATTGTAAAGGCTGCCCTGGACGGGCTACACTTCGACCATAAGGTCCATTGTGATGCCTAAGGATGGGAGGATGTGAGCGTAGTGGAAGAAATTTTTGTGTATAGTCTAGGAATCGGTAGGATATGCGGCTGCAGCCGACTATGATAGGAACTATGCCGATATTTATCTGAAGTTCGTGAAGGAAACTGCAGAAAACCTTCTCAATCATAGCCGGTTACTTTCTTGTCCATACGCCGACAGTTTAGTCAATCAACCGATGTCGGAATTCGAACCCAGAACCTCCCAGTTTCCAAGTACTGCATACTGCGCAGACATGGCCATAGACCGCTCGGCTACTTGGCTGATTTGCAAGATTTAACCCGAACATACATACATACATTGCAAGTTAAATAAAAGCTTGTAAAAAAGGGAACGAATATTAGTATTACTAGAGTCACAAACACAACAGTGCCATGATCCTCCAAGTTTATTTCAGACTTAACCGATGTTATTTTTTTATTATTTAACATAGATATATGTACCACTAGATTTTTCTAAACATTCTGGGTTATAAATAATGTTAATTTTTGTTGTTAACTTTACTAATGCATACATATTGCAATTTAATGCACTTGCACTAAAAATGTGAATGTTATTTTGAGTTACTAAGCAAATATCTTTATAGATAAATAACTATTTGCAATGATTTACCATTTTAAAATTTATTTATTACGTGTATAAAATAAATAACTACCATTTTAAAATGCTTTAGATATGCTTTTTAGGGTTTAAAAGAATTTTAATTTTAGAATACTTACTTATTCACTCGTAAACTATTTATACCCGGTATATAATACATACCAGGGTATATTCAATTTAGTCCCGACTTTGTAACGGTTGAAAATATTGATCGCAGTAAATAAATATTGGCAGTTGTTCATAAAATGACCTAACTACTCCATTCCCGCAATGTTCTCCGTCCGTTCGTCTGTAAAATTGGACCATGCTTGGGCATAATGGATAAAACTGTTTATCTTTGAAACCGTAGAGATAGAACAAAAATGTGCTCTTATTTTTAAAATAAACAATTTTTGTTTGAATCTTTTCCCATAAATTCAGTATATACCAAGTATTTCAACAATTAACTCAGTTGGTTGGTTATTTTCACTTGTTCTTTAAGGAATTTAACAAAATTGAAATATAATTTATATTAACGGATAAAAAGAACATTGCTTCCTGGAGTAAAATTTGGTAAACATATAAAAAACGGTTCCGAAACAGCGTGAAAAGTAACGCTGTACAGCTGCCTTCTTAGAATTGAATATGGAAAATGTGCCATATAAACGAATGTTTTAACCCTCAGATAAAAATGCTTCTTGCCAGACTGTGAACAAGCCTGTGAGCCAAACAAATCAAATCTGTGTCATGCATGACACCAACTGATAATAACTAGCTTTATGTTTCCAACATTCAAGATATTGTACATCACAAATTCAAACGATGTTCTGTATCAATTTTGAACAAACATGGTCCACAAACGAAATGAATAGTATTGGTCACATTTTCTTTTCCTTTCACGCTTCAGCTGTCGATTGAAAATTTAGCGTCTTCATTAGAATCAAAAATATGTTTTTTAACGTGATAAACCTAAACGTAGGTGACCCATTATTAATGCGTAAGGACAAAAACAGTAAGTAGAGATTGAGTGTCGTTCACATTAAATTTTTTTGTCAAATAATCTTAAACAATATACAAACCTTTATAATTATAATAGAGATCATATATATATATATATATATATATATATATATATTATATTATTTTGTTAGATATAATACAAACTCAATTCATGATTATTAACTCATTCATTGGTAAGTACTGCTTCTGTGGTAAGTAAATGGTTAGTAAATTGTGCTACCTATACTTGATATACCTATCTCTATAACTACCGTTGTTGGTTTGTAACCACGATGCCACATTATTCACCAATCGGCATTTTGAATATGGCACTCTTGATGCTATATATGGTATTACTACGTATATATTATTGTATAGCTAACAGAATCGTGGGTATATTGGTTTAATAATACATTATGTATAATATATTAATGATGGGCACATCATTGTGACATAATTACTTTTGGGTATGTTGTGTACAGAATGTAACAGCAATAATATTAAATATAGTATTTAAATGAATGAAATATCATCGCATACCAGCAATATACTTATCGAGTCTTATATACTATATATACGTCATACAGATTAAATTTGGGTTATAGGTATATTTTTTTCACATAGAATGAAGAAAAAATAAAAACTTTTTAACAAAAAATAGAACCGACGAAAGAAGAAAGTAACTGAAAAATAGCAAATATTACAAAATGTAATATTTTGTAATATTTACTGTTAACTGAAAATAAGATTCACCATTCGCCCATTTCGATGGAGATTTTTTGGCGCCGACTTATTTAGGTATTTATATTAGTGTACGACTTAGACTAAAAAGTTACTTTTTTATTTTTCCTTTCTTTTTTCGAAGGTAGTATTTTTTGTTACAAAGTTGTTATTTTTTGCTTTTCAGTTTCTTTCGTCGGTTCTATGTTTTGTTAAAAAGTTATTATTTTTTTGTGGCTTATAGTGTCATTACAACTAAATATGTGTGTCAAATTTCAACAGAATCGGTTCACAGATGAAAATTCAGTCAACAATCAACCATTACCTATTTTTCTACCCTTTTTTTTTAATTTGTAGCCTGTACTCTGTACTCTGTAAAAAGTTATGCGTGATCATACATTTTAAAAAATATAGAGGTTGACTTGAGAAGCTCTTTCGTTTTTTTGGTCGGTTAAAACAACATGCAAATTGCGCAAAGATATTGAGTGCTTTCAAATAGTGTTTATACACAGAACATAATACATATATAATCGATTATGATATTTTTTCCTTAGTGGAAGCGCTGGGAAGTCTTATTTTTTATTTTTTTGTGGCTAAAATTTGAATTTTTTTTCAAATTTATATGGGACCAACTTTGTAGTATACCATATCCAACATAAAAAGAATTGTCAAAATCGGGCTACTCTGTAAAAAGTTATGCGTGATCATATATAAAAAAAATATACAGGTTGAATTGAGTACCTCCTTCTTTCGTCGATAAAAATCTAAAAAATCCAAGTTTTGCAGAAAGGGTGGAGGTGGGGTTTAGTTTTGGCTAATTTTTATAACACTGGATAAATTATTTAGAACAAAAGTCCAGATGGACACAAAATATTTCAAGTTAGTTAATCCAAATCAAAGTATAAAAACTTGTTGGATTAGAATCATCAATGTAATGCAATTTCCATCACCGCACGCCCTATAATTTTGTTTCGTTAAATATTTTGACACACTAGATTGATTGGTATACATATATATAAAGAAAAAACATAAGCTTTGTTCAACGCAGATCTTAATAATTTCGCATGTAAGCTCAATGTGACCTTTTAATACCATGGACCGAATGTCTCTTTCGAAACTAGGAGCTCAATCGAGACACAGGCACGAACTAGTAACTAATGTGGATGAGAGTATGTTCTTAAAAAACATATATTTAAGCAAACCATCGACAAGTAAAAAGATCCAAGACCCAGATGGGTGCATCTTTCCCATCTTAATTTACGGCGCATATGGGACGATCATTTTTAAATATATAAAATTTAATTGACTGATAAAAAACTTAGATCTAGAACTAGAAACCAAACACGAGCAAAACATGTAAGAGTAACTGTAAAAGCCTAAAATAGAGATGGGGGGGGGGCACGTGACTAGAATTAAAGATGAAAGATGAATGCTACAAACCACTGTGATGCCGTACAATCGACCACAAAAAACAGTTTCGATATCGTGCTAGCATAACGATATATTCAGCGTCAAACGGTCTAAAAAATATTTTTCGGCAATATCTTGTTTTGTCTATGGTTAATAAGACTTGGGGTCATTTTTCTGAAATCAACGGTTACAAGAATATATGGCGGGGAACAATAATCGAATATATAGTATTAGAGAGTCCAAAAATAACAATAATTGTACATTATATTATCCTAATAATTTGATTGTCTTTTAAGCAGTCTACACATATATTTAATAATTTTTGCTTAGGTGCACTAAAATTGACACAAGAATACGCAATTATTTTTTTACTTTTTAGTGCATTTTTGGTATTAGAATATTTGATTTTTGAAGTCGGTTTTCCATTTTGTCAAAATTTTTTTTATTTCTCGCTTTTTAGTGACTTTGAAGTTGTATAACTGATTTTATTTGTCTGAATATGGGTAGACCTACTAAACGACCTACTAATTTTTAGTGCATTTTTTTATAACACATTTTTTTGATCCATTTTTTTTAATTTTTAGTGCATTTTTTCATAGCAGATTTTCAGTTTTTTTTTGGAGTGAATTTTTATTAATTATTAATTTTTTAACACATTTTTTTGATCCGTTTTTTTTTTTAAATTTTTAGTGCATTTTTTCATAGCAGATTTTCGGTTTTTTTTCATGCATTTTGTTTTTTTTTTTGTAAAAAATTTTTTTATTTGAAGTCGGTTTTTTAAAAAAGTTCCTTTTTTTCCATTATGAATGATTATACCCCTTCAAACAAACAAAAAATTTTCACAGAAATCGGTGATCAAATATAAAATGAGAATTTTCCTCGATTTCCAGGGGATCCCCTCATCAGAATGCGATTTGGTGATAATGGTACCAATCGGAAATCAAACCCTTTAAAACAAAAATTCCAAATCGGTTAATAAATAACGGAGTTCTAAGGTAACACACATTAAAAAAAAAAATACAGACAAATTGAGAACCATCCTCTTTATTGAAGTCGGGTTAAAAATAGTAAGCGAAGGAAATAAAATTTATAGATATGTTGATACTTATATATTCTACTTGGAAGTATTATCGTTATAAACAAAAACAAAAATATTCAAAGCGATTAAAATATAATCATTATTCAGAATTGCGAACTACTTTTTTCTACTACTTAGAAATATTATATCGATAAAAAAAATAATATATATGAAAATAACAATCATAAAAAATACAGATATAAGACGACCGACCATTCACCCCAGTTGTTTTTTTTTTCAAAACAAACAAATTTAAATCATATAAATATGAATAACAAATAAATTTTACTACCAATTTGTATTTTTTCTGGAAATATTTCATTTATTTTACATAAAAATGACTGGTAGTGAAGAGAATTACGCTTATGAAATACATTTTTCTTGCTCCAGCCGCCGAATGTACGCGCTTTCTGGCCGCATTTTACGCCAGAATGAACGATTTTCATGGCCTTCTCGAGCTGCAGTGCGCTTTTACTTTCTGGCCGTTACCATAGCAATTGTTTTTATAACATAGCAATTATTCGTAAAATGCGGCCAGAAAGCGCGTACATTCGGCGTACATGGAGCAAGAAAAATAGTATACGACCCACGGCCAAAAAGTTGGATGCCCTGACGTATGTGATATAATTGCCTCGGCTTCGCCTCGGCCATCACATCACATACGCCAGGAAATCCAACTTTCTGGCCTAGGGACGTAATATACTATTGATTTATTGTTATATATTCGAATAATAAACTTCTGAAATTGAGTTTTGGTTTAAAAGGACGAAGTATTCGAACTATTATTAAGTCCTTTCCGAAAACATACTATCGTATTTTGATAAAATTTTATGGAGTGTTAACGCCTTTACTAGAATTTTGTTAAGGGAGAGACAAACAGCTCAATCAGAGAATACAGCATTTATATATTAAAAATTCGTTACGCAGGAGCTGCGTCAACTTGACGAATTTCCTCATCACTTTTCGTTTTAAAGTATTTTGATATGTTCCAATAGTAGTACAATTGGCTTCGAAAGATGATTTTCGGTTTCAAAATTTTATAATTGATTTGTGCCTTTTTGATTCGGTTTTGGAAAAAATACTTCAAATAAAAGTGGTTCATTATACAAATAGTAACAACATTTATTTGAAAATTTTTTTCGAAAACCAAATCAATAAGGCACTATATGAATTATAAAATTTTAAAAACTAACATCAACTTTTGACGACCAATTGTACCTACGTATAGAACCTAGGTTTACTACATATTAATAATAAGCACACAAGTTTTATACATATAATAAAACCTACTTTGACAAAATGGAAACCCGACTTCAAAAATCAAATATTCTATAACAAAAAATGCACTAAAAAGTAAAAAAATAATTGCATATTCTTGTGCCATTTTTGTTCACTTAAGCAAAAAATTTTAAATATATATGTACAATTATTGTTAATTTTGGAGTCGGTGTCTGCACAGAGATATGCACATAAGTTTTGGACACCGCCTCCAAAAATAACTTTTTAGTGACTTTGAAGTTCTATAACTGATGTTATTTGTCTAAATATGGGTAGACCTACTAAACTACCAACTAATTTTTAGTGCAACAATTTTTTTTATCCGTTTTCTTTTTTAATTTTTAGTGCATTTTTTTATAACAGATTTTCAGTTTTTTTAACAAGCAGTTTGTTTTTTTTTTTTTGGGTCGGTTTTTGTTTTTGTAAAAAATTTGTTTGAAGTCGGTTTTTAAAATAATTTTCTTATTTTCCCATTATGAATGAGTATGCCCTTTCAAAAAAAAAAAAAAAATTCGCAGAAATTGGTTATCACATATAAAATGAGGATTTTCCTCGATTTCCCGGAGATCCCCTCATCAGAATGCAATTTGGTGACAATGGAACCAATGGGAAACCAAAACCATTAAAACAAAAACAAAAATTCAAAATCCGTTCATAAATGACGGAGTTCTGAGGTGACACACATTAAAAAAAACAAAAACAAACAAAAAATACAGATGAATTGAGAACCATCCTCCTTTTTGAAGTTGGGTTAACAAACAAAAACATGCCTTTTATGGTATAAAACAAACTTGTAACAGACAAAATTTTTATGTATCTACAAAACATTGTTAAACTTAATTAAAAAAGGTATGTATAATTAAATATAATTAAAAAATATATCCATATTTTCCCTAATTGTTATGTTACATTATCATCACAACATATAGGACTATACAATCATGTAGTACTACTTCCGTTATGTATTTTAGCAATTGTAGTTTTAGAATTTCACTGATAGTATAGTACTAGCTAGTAGCCTGCCAGATATATAAAATAAAATTATCACTCTCATTTCAATACATGTATATATATTCTATTTGTGGTTATGTGTTGTAAGTAAAATAGCATGTACTTTATTTTCTGCAACCAATTTTCCCCTTATATAAATGCATTATCTTGTAGTTTGTACGTCGTTGTATTACTAGGCTTTTTACGAACTATTACAGAGTGATGTTACATTCTAGTTCGTTTTAAATCGTTCGTTGACAATTTTGTGCCAATCATGCATTCTTAGTTAGGTTATGTTGTAGCGGCTGTCCTGGATTGGACACACTTAGGTTGTGAGACACATTTAGATCTGATCCATCTTTAGCACTACTCCTTAAACCACTTGGGGTTGTTCAGGTACAGCAATTGATACCGCTGGAAATTATCTTAGAGTGGTCGTCAAAAATCGTTGACCCAAAAGAGTGAGTCTACTTATAGTAAGCGCTGGGCCGTGAAATAGAATGTGAGTAAACGTCTCTTCTTCCTTCTCACAGTGATGGATGCTATAACGTTGCCTCTGGGCGAACTCCGTAGATATAGTATCTTCGGAACGCATTAAGTTCTACTATGACCAGATCTGCCTGGAAGTACTGTAAGTACGTTTCTCTCGCCACCTCTTGACTTTGCCTAATATGGTTTCTTTCAGGAGTAACTAGCATTCCACAAAAGGGACACTTAGATGTGCTCGTTATATGACAAGCTTGTTGGCACTTCAGTTTCCCGGAATGTCCCTATGGCCCGGTATCCATAGTAAGCGTAAGTATCCTTAATTTAGCGAGTCTCGGCAAACTACGTTTGCCGTATTCAGGTTTTTCAGGTCAGGTATACCGAAATGTGGGATTGAGATGTCACTGAGAATAAAGAGTGTTCAGCCTTAGGCATGCAGATACTGCTTTAATGATTATCACCTCTGCTCTGATATATACTGCAGTGATACGCTAAATAATAATCCTACTATTGGGCTATCAGAAAAAACTCCATAACCACCTCTACTTTCCAATTTTGATTCGTCGGTATTAAATACCGGAACCTCTGGTCGAACTTGATTCTCATCCTACTCTTGTCACGAAAGGAATTTTATTGAGCAATTGTTCCTAAAATTGGGAAAGAGTAGAACGTAGTCGACATTGTTCGAAAGTGTGTACTTCCATGGGATTCCATGCATTGTTTGTATATTTGCGTTTCGGTTATGTTACTTAAGAAGATGACTACCGTTCACTTAAACCGATATTTAAGTATTATGTATGAATGTTAGTAGCATTATTTTGATATCATGTTTGATATGAGAAATCATACGCATATTAAAAGGGAAACGTCCTCAAGACCTAAAGCTTCCCGACCTCAAGACCTATAAACTCAGTATATACCGAATATTTAAGCAATTAACTCAGTTACTTGTTATTTTCACTTGTTTTACTTTCAAATTATATTATTATATTATATCTCTTATATGTATCAGAAGTTTTGATTCCAGATTCTATGTCCAATTTGATATTATAGCTTATTTAAGGTACTTTCTTAAAAAAGTTAGACTTCGGTTTATTTGAACCCATTTTCCCAGTTGGGAAAATAAAGCTTGGGAACATTTAATACAAGTCGGAATTTTTCAAACCCATATAATAAAAAAAATGTTCGTTTTATTTCGTAATGTAAATGTTTGTTTGAAAAAATTTTTACTTCTTAGAAAAATATCCAAATAGAAATACTTTTCGACAGATTGTGCTCATTTTTTTTTCACAGGCTAAAAATAAAGTTTCAGAATTTTTGACCATTTCGAACGCGAGATAATGAATATCAAAGTTATCATTCTCTCTCTCTCTCTCATTAGAAGCATGTAAAACTTCATGCCTACCCAACTATTATCTGTTGTATTAGAAAAACTACTGGACAGAATTTAAAAAAAAAACTAAGAGAGTATTTCTGAATATTTCTTATATAAATTTAAAAAAAAAACGTGTATTACCGTTTTGTTTTCGAAATATAATAATTTAAAATAGTCTGACAACGATGTGCACCAATCTCTATCAAGGTGCATCAAGTAAAGAGTGGGAATTGTTACTGTTGACATAAACAATAATAATATATAGGTATATGAACAGAGTAAAGTATCCAGATCACCGTACCGGAAATATTTGATAGTATGTGTAAGTATCTGTGTGTTTCAACGTTAATCAATTTAACATATTATTTGTATATACTTAAACGTCACAAAACTATACCAATGGCAATTTGCCCATTATGGTTAAGAAAACATAAGTATAAAGGGACAAGCGGTTGGAAAAAAAAGAATTTAACCCTGGACCTCCTGCATACTTCGCAATTTCGACCCTATTACATGGGTTGCATTATGTTCAAACGAAGTAAAATCTATATATTCGCACTGCTAGCATACCATTAAAACCAATCAGTTGCACTGGATTTTGCCACATGGATATGGTAAAACACCGCTGAAAATTTGGTCGTATTAACCGAAAAAAGAGATAAGATACTAAACAATCGACCCAAAGAAAACGCTGAGGTAATACCATCAAATTCAAAATTTTGCCTTTAAAGTACCATTTGGAATATCGCACTATGAAATCTCCATAAAATGTTTATGAAATATAGCTACGGCGACCGTTATGAAAAAAGTAAGAATTGCAATTAAACATTTTTTACTATCAATTTTTTTCCACCAAAATTTACAGCCAGCAGTTATTTGAAAAGCTGGTAGTAAACTTTAAACATTTGGTGCCTGCTCTTTAAAATTAACAGTTTCATTTTTATTAAATCGTTAAATGCGCGTATGAACACAAAAACTATCAACGGACTTTTCGTAATGGGTTATATCTATAAAAACTTTCCAAAGATTCAACATCAACATTTATTTAATTTTAGTATAATTTACGAGTATTAAAAGTATTAGCAATACAGTAGAACCTCGATAGCTTGAACTTCAAGAGAGACAAACAAAATTGAATGATGGTATTGCGTCGACGTCTTTTGATAATAAGAACCGGAATAGTTTCTAAGAAAAAATGTTTATGATATACAGTAGAGGGAACATTGTTAAAATTCGGTACTTGACTAACTTTTTCTACGAGTTAATTTACAAATTTCGAGATAAAGAGATACCAAAGCCACATATATGTTTCTTCGAAAGACAGAAGTCAAAAATTTTGTCGAGTTATAAAAGAAAAAAATGTACTGAAATATCTTCTAGGGAAAAATTGATTGTTTCGACTTATGCAAAGCTTAAAAATTATGGAGGTTTTGTTGATTGAAGGGAGGAAATGAACGAAGATTATTTTCCAGTTATAAAGGATCAAGTTTCGACGAGGTTTTACTGTATTAATAGAAAAAATATCAAAAAATTAATTTATTAAACTCAAACAAAATCCATACTAATTCAATAGAAGATTAAATAAATTTTATCTTTCACACAATTTTTATGAATTCACAAATGAAATAATATCCAACCTTATATTAATAGTTTCCACTAAATTTATCTTAAAATATGGATTGTATAAAAAAAGTAGAGTGAAAGTTATTATGCTTAAAATATCAAAGTTTTGTTATTGAGAAAAGATTCTACTAAGTGTGAGATACTACCCTGATGAATTATGCCGGTGACAAACACGCCGGACTTTCCCGTGGCGGAGAATGTATCATCACCGCTCAAAGAAATTTTAAACGTTGCACACATTGCGGAAAAACTGTGTTTTTAAAAATTTTTTGTTTTTAAACTTCTCTTTTAGCTCGTTATATATTTTCGGGTTTGAGCTATCGTATTGACAGATGAACGACAATGGAATCACAAATGAGTATAAAACCATTTCTGTTTACCATACAGGATTGTATGGATTAGTAGTTAAATCCGATGCTAGTACGGCTAAACTCGGCCAAATAAGTCGCACTTTTTATATACTTTTGACAGAAATTTGTTAAACTAGATATATACAAGAGAATCTAAAGTATCAAAAATTTATGTATAACGACGCCCATTTTTGAGACGAGAGGGTAGAGTGTAAACTCAGCGGGTATGAATACAGATGTAACCTCAAGCAGTTATGTATCGTTGTTTTATAAATACTTTGTGACTAATAAAAGAGTAACAAATTTTAACGATAGTTTGCGTATTATTTTTATGTTTATTGATAGTACAGAGTGGTGTTTGCGGTTTGCCACAATCTATCCTGTAGAATAACTACATATAGTTAACGCAATTTTGAAATAATACGAAAGAAAGATTTTCGATTATTTTTCCAGAAATCTATATTGGTTTACGAGATATTTCAATTTTTAGGCACAGGCAAAAATTTTTTTTTTCCACAAATTCTAAATAATACATCTAAAAAAAATTTTAGATGCATTATTCAATTATATTAGAATTGTTCAACTGAAATCACATATTCGATTTGTTAATACTTTTAATTTGCCTAAGTAATGTTAAACTTATAACTTATATAAAAACCACTATAATTAGATAAAAAAGGTAATTTTTGGTGTTTTTTCTCATTTTTGGGATGTTGGGATGTTGGTCATGTTTGCGTTGGAAAATAAAAGTTTTCCCATTTTTCTTATAAGTTTCCAGTTAGTCCGGGTTGAATGCAAAAAACCTCATTCTTCTAGCATGTCTAGAAGTGGATTAAATTTTTTTAAACAAAATTACGTTATATGTCAACCAATCAGAACGTACTGTATAAGTTTATATGCCTATCAATGTTAAAAATAAAATATGCAAAAATTTTCAATTTCGGGATAGAAATTTCGGGTTTCATAATTTTACTATCGGTTTGGGTACTAGACCTAACTGTATGAAGCTATAAGCTTTTAAAGATTATTATCTGTCTCTTTCTTGCAAAAATACTGAGTTTTACGTGTATTTTAAATGGTGAAGGTGTAATATGACGTCACATAACATATCAAGAGGGCTATCACTCTCTTTGTCTAATCGGGAATTTCAATCATTCATATCTCGCTTATTTTTAAAGTTATTTAAAAAGTAATTTTACCTTGATATTTGTCAAGTAAACATGCTTCAATTGAAGTGAAAAAAAATTTCCATGCATGGCAAGTACTCTCGGTTTTCTCTTTGTCAGATTTATTATTTCTTAAATAAATTGCTACTGAAACATGAATTTAGGTATGAATATAAAGTAACATAGGTACAAACACTGTCAAAAGCAGCAAACGAGAATATTATTTAACAAGCAAATGAGATTAAGGGCAATACCACCCTCATAAAACTCAAATATCCTAAAAAGAGCATATAATTCATTTATTTTTGTAACGTAACCCTAAAAGAATGGAACAAAATTGAAACTATTATTTAAAAATTATTTTTCCAATGCAAAATCTCGACTAAAGAAATTGATCTCACACTTATTTCAGGTAAAGATATAACCATTTATCAGTCGCGTATAGACAAAAAAAAAATAAAACTTTCCGCCTCATAACTTCTTCGATAAAGCAGCAACCAACATCACACGAATAGAAAAAAAAATAGCAACGAAAAAGCAATGGATATAAGTATGAATGCACAGACATAAATTTCATATTTTTACTCACTCTTACGCATAGTAATATTTTTCTGCTCCTGATCTGGGAGTGTGAATTTACAAGACATTTTGTAAGGATGGTTTATCTGTGTGATATACAATCCAAACACTTGTGTTTCGAATTACATACTTGAATATTTTATGTATGTATAGAAACAATATAAATATAGAGTTTGTAAAATGTGAAAAGCGGAATTGTCTATAGTTAGAGCCACCTGTTAAACGATAAGCTTTCTTTTGTGGAGATTAACATAGTATTTAAAATGGTAATTTTTTTTAAATTTCAGTATTAATAAATATTTCTATCTGTCATGAGTTTGTTTCTCCTGGTATGCGAAAAGTTGGAGTTTACTCGAACATCCTCATATATCGTCCCAAGGTCCGAAAGAAGAACTGCTAGGATTGCTACCGCTCTCAGGGCAAACTCGTTGGGAAGATATAGCAAATTCTGTGCAAAAATGCCTGGAAGACAATGGAATTGATTTAAATAAAATATTTTCCATAGCAACTGATGGAGTCAGAAGTATGACAGGAATACATAGAGGGGTATCATCTAACATTTCACTGCATAATTCATCAAGAGGTGCTTTGCGCCCAAACATTTCCGTCCGAAATAGTTGAGGTCACGAACTTGGTAAATAAGATTATTAACAGCATCTTGACAAAAGCACCATCTACCATCGTTTAAAGAATTCTTTGAAGAAATAAAGAGCCAGTATTCTGACCTACTCCTGCATAATAAAGTACGATGGCTTTTCGGGGTAACATATTGAAACATTTGATTTGTGCTTGAGTGAAATAAAAACATTCCTCAATGAAAAAGACATTGACCATCCCGAATTGGAAGAAGACAAATGGCTGCAAAAATTCAACTTCATGGTAGATATCACAATGAAACTAAATGAGCTAAATCTAAAACTGCAAGGAAAGAGAAACCTATGCTGGAAGAAGTAGTTTGTTTCGAAAAAAAAATTACTTCTTTTTGTTGAAAACATGGAGAGCGGTAAATTACTTCATTTTAAAAAGCTGATGTTTTTATATAAATAAACATTATTTCGTATTTAAAGTCGTTTATTTTAAATCAAAAATCAAATACATATAAGCAAATACTATAATATTGAAACGAAAATTTTTAGTGGCTCTTTAAAAACTGGGAAATTTTGTAAATTGTAACTTTTGACGTTTCAAAAGGTTGCCGACTCCTGGTCTAGACTGAAGGATAACGAAATTTAAAGTATAATCTACAATTTCAAGTTCAAACTTTCTTGGTTCATGTTCAAACGTAGATTGAGTCATATCCTAATAGATTCATGTGGTATTTGATCCAAGCTATGAATGCCATTTGAATATTTTTTTCTGTTTTTTTATAAAATCGTTTTGAGAGATTCAAAAAGGAATTCAACTTCATCTGACAAACTTCGTTTAAGTATTCTGACGTATTGAATTCACAATTATGTTCTTTTTCTTTTTATTACGTTGACTACAATGCACACGAATATGGATTTGAAAAGTTTTAAAAATTATAATAATTTCCTCTCCAATATTCTACAATCCCCTGTACATGTGTGTAGATAATAAATATATTAATACGTATATATTTCTATAAAGAATATATTTCAATTTTTATATTTTTGATAAAGCCATGTTTATAGAAGCACAAAATGGCTTTACAAATGCTTTTGTTATCTCATATGTAAAAATTTGTATCTAAATACTATAATCGTTTCGCTGGATTGGAATTGGTAATATTTTTCATCAACTTTATTTATAATAAAATAAATTCTGCGATATATATGACAAATATACAAGAATCTAGCCAGCATATGCTCTACATGTATTTCACATCAAAGCATAGGTATATGTATTTTCACAATTAATTAGCAGATCATTAAGCGCCACCACCCCCCCCTAAATTTATTACAAAAAATATATGTTGTACCAAAACATAAAAATATTAATTGTCCAATTAAAAATATATATTTTCGGTGAAATGTGTTATGTACTTTGTTTCTAGTGGAAAAAATATCCTCCTCCGCTTTAGCGATGGTGGGAGACTTCAAACTTTCAAACGAGACTTTATATACAGACCGTTTTCAAAAGCATTTCCAATAGGGAATCAATGTTAAATAAATAAATAAAATATTTACTATAAAACCATACATACACATACTTACATACATCTGGAGTATGCCTGTATAGTGTTTGTTTGATGTTATTTAAGAGTGGGGATGTTATGATGCACACTATAATTGATAATATTTATCATTACGTATGTGAATGCATGGGAAATATTTGGTTGTGTGTTTTAATGGTATTACCGCAATTCAACAATGAGTTATTACACAACTCGGATATTGTTTGGTTTTACTTTTTTTTTTGTCGGAATTCTATTTTATTTTCTTTTTGGGATATCATTTTTAATTTTAATTTGTGTGGATTGTTGTTTTATGTTATACCGTTACTAGAATACTATCATTTATTTTCAAACATTCCACATACAAATAATAAGGGATATTCAAAAAAGAATTTTCAATTGTTAGAAGTAATGCTACGCTTAAGAAGACAACAATGAACATATTTAACCCACTCTCATTACATGTTAATGCATACTGAGTACAAAACAGTCCAGCAAGCATACACAACAGACACACTTAAGAGTACCCCCACTATTTTTATTTCTTTATTAAGCATATTGTTTATAGTTATTATAGTAAATAATATTTAACATTGATTCTCTATTAGCAATGCTTTTCAAAACGTACGGTATAAGTACAGGTTGATTTATTTCAAACACCTGAATATTTCTTCAAGAATGAGTTTTGGGAAGAAGTAACACGAATAAAAGTTGTTTTGTTCGGAGAGGGAGAAACTTATAATGATCTTGATTTTCACCTTAACCTTGGCCTTCAATTGAAAGTCTGTGTTTCTCAAATGAAATATTTTCTATACAATCGCATAGCCGACAAAAATAACATAATTATAATTAATAAACAATATTTTGGTAAATAATTAACAATTTAAAGCCATTTTAAAAGATGGATAGAGAAAAGATAGAGAAAAGATTTAATTACCTGAGTGTTCCTAAAAGTAAGCGTAAGAAAGGTAAAAAATGCTAGGAAGAATAAAAGGAAGCTAAAGGTTCCACTGTGGGAGCCCAATTATTCAATTCCAAGATCATGTCCTAAAAAGCAAAGTCAGTATAATACGTCCAACATACGGCAGTAAGTTGAGAAAATTAAATTACAAGTCACTGTAAAAATATGGAAAAGGAACATATTTAGAAAAACGTTTGGAAGACTGAGAGTAGAAGAGAGAAAATGGAAAGAGCAGAAATACAAAATCTGACCAAAAGGATAAATAGAGGAAAAAGAAGAAACAGGCCCGGAATCAGATGGATATAGTCGGCAGGGGAAGGTTTAAGGGATGAATTACAACCAGAGATTATAAACTGAAAACGAGTAGCTAAGAACAGATGCCGAAAAAGTAAGAACATTCGAGTTTAATTATGTTTTATGTCCCCAGGTTTATAGTAATAAGCATTTAGGTAAAATAAGTGTGGAACTCAATCTGAGGAATTGGCATAATTTTCCTGATGTATACAAGGATAAGCTTTCTATATAAGTTAAGTAAACCCCACTAAAGTGTATGCAAATTCTCGAACATTTTATCACATTGACTTTGTTAACAAAATAAATATAATTAATTGCGCGAGAAAATTGCTGTCATTATGAGTTACTACACACTTGAAATTGTGTACTTTTTTATTAAAATTTTTCTAATATAGGTTCATATTTTTCCTTTTTAACCCGACTTCAAAAAGAAGGATGGTTCTCAATTCGTCTGTTTTTTTTGTGTGTGACACCTAAGAACTCCGTCATTTATGAACCGATTTTGAGTTTTTTTTTTGTTTTAAAGGGTTCGGTTTCCTATTGGTCCCATTGGCACCAAATCGCATTCTGATGAGGGGATCCCCGGAAAATCGAGGAAAATTCGCATTTTATATGTGATAACCGAATTCTGCGAATTTTTTTTTTTTTTTTTGAAAGGGTATACTCATTCATAATGAGAAAATAAGAAAATTTTTTTTACAACCGACTTCAAAAAAACTATTAAAAAAAAAGCCGACCCCAAAAAAAAAATTTTTACAAAAAAAAAACAAAATGCATGTAAAAAAAACTGAAAATCTGTTATGAAAATATGTACTCAAAATTTCAAAAAAAAAATGCACTAAAAGTAGGTCGTTTAGTTGGTCTACCCATATTTAGACAAATAAAATAAGTTATAGAACTTCAAAGTCACTAAAAAGCGAGAAATAAAAAAAATTTTGACAAAATGGAAACCCGACTTCAAAAATCAAATATTCTAAAATAAAAAATGCACTAAAAAGTAAAAAAATAATTGCATATTGTTGTGTCAATTTTAGTTCACCTAAACAAAAATTTTTAAATATATATGTACAATTATTGTTATTTTTGGAGTCGGTGTCAGCATAGAGAAATACACATAAAATTTTTTTTATTACATACATATTTGTTTTCCTACATATATTAATTTGTAATCTATTTATAGACTAGAAAATTAAATGCCGCCTAATGAATGACCATATTCTGTTAATATAAAAGGGAAGCAAAGAAATATTATCTATTTGATTTATATCAGCTTTTATAGTATCAGAGATATAATAATTTTCTTGGAATCTTGTAAAAACCGAATAGTGAAAGGTTAATATCTATTTGCAGTATGGAAACAATATCCCTGCTGACACATAGTATTCTTTTTGTAGAGGTAAAAATAATAAATACTATGTACTAGGAGTATTATCACTAGATCATAGGTGGCCAGGATTTGACATTACAAGCTCTGAGTGAGGGGTAGGAAGAGAGATAGAGTAAATATAGGGTATCCTACCAATTATTATTACTTTCTTTTTTTAATTAAAACATTTCTAAAAAAATAATAATAATGCCAGCCCTTTTTATGGTCACTATTTATTATAATTATACAAAGTATACACTATTGACTGTGCAATTCATACAATACATTCAATACATACTCTGAAATTTTGGGCATAAAATGTACCTTTTTAATATATTTGTGTATGAATAAAATATAAATATTTTGGTCTTTTACGTTTACCGCTTGACAATTGTAAAACGCTTAAAGTATTCTTTTAATTTGCGTAAAGTATTCATATCGGAAAACTAATAAACAATTATTTACCTGATTTAATTATTTTTTCTTAGTAGGGGGTATATTATCATAGGAGTTTGATGATACTGGATACAATAAACATGCCAATGATAAAGCTGGGTGGGTGGCGGTTAATTTTTTACTAATTTCTAAATGGTTAAATTTTACATAAATTGGGAATTTTATGATAGCTTACTCAACCTGACTGAGTTGTTTTGACTTAGTCTACTTTGAATTAAAAAAGTAAAAAGTACTATTCATGCAATTGAAAATTATTTTTCATAATTTCGCACAATTTATTTTTTCAAAAAAAATAAAAGTAGTGATTTTAATAATGGAGAATACATCACAGGCAGTCTTGGATAAGTTCAGCACTGGAGGTGCTGCGGCGTCTGCGAAGAAATGGAGGATATTTTCTGGCATCAACGAGTGGGAACATCTCTTTGATGCCAGATTTTGGTATATTTAACAAAACTGATAAAGAGGTAATTTTCCTATTTTGTGGTAAAACGTTTATTTGTTTAAAAAGAAGTAATTTCCAACGTCATTATACCGCGAAACATTCTACCGAGTTTGATAAATTCGAAATAGGGACAGCAGAACGCGATCGCGTAATTGCTGTTTTTAAAAATATTTATTCTGAATCATCGTCCGCCAAAAAATTATATATTAATAATGATGCATTGGTAGGACAACCTGTATTGAAACATCGTTCCGTCTTACTTCAAAACATACCTTGCTTACTTACTCTCACTTTCTTATGGGGAGCCCCGTGGCTACGGAGAGCCCTCTATGCCCACCTCTGCTGACTAGATGAATTAAGAAGTAAAGTCATAAATTAAAAAATTATTCTATACATTAAATCTTACCAATTTTATGTTACACATAATTATCTTAAAAAAAGATAAATTAGTATCTACATTGAAAATCCCCTAAATAAAAAAGGAAATGAGATAGAAATAGATAATTATAGAGTGTGTGGCGTGTGGTGCGGTTGCTTTGTAGAAAGAATATGTATTAAGTTCAGTGAAACAAACAAAATATTCTTCACAACTTTACTACTTGTTTCTCTATATGCTACTGTTCAAAGGATATGGTTCTTAGACCGTGATGGTGGTTACGTCGTTGCAGATGATTTGGTTGTCTGTAGATATTCCCAGCAGCGTTTATCTCGTCGACGTTATGTTAAATATGAGATCGTGGATTATTGTGTCTTATTCAGCAACTTTTACATTCAAATAATCATCCGTAACTGACAGTTAATGTAATTTATAAATATTTAGGTATTATTATTCATTCTTTATGTATGTGTATATGTTTTAATCGAACTTTCTTTTACTATTCCAATTCATATTAAATTACATATCTGACAAATTCCACAATTTTACAAAGACAAAATATGAAATTATAATATGTAATATAAACTTGAGGTTTAATGTAATGATTAATTATTAATTAAAAGCCATTTAAGGAATTAGCAAAGACTAGGTCAGTGATTCTCAACCACTGTGCTGCGGCACTTTTTTATGTGCCGCCAAATTTTAAAAATGTATAGAGTAAAGTATTAACCAACATAAAAACGAAAAAAAAGATCGAGACTGTTAAATGTAGAAAATGATGTGAGAGTAGCATTGTCATTTTTAGGACCAAATATAAATGAAATTATCAAAAATCATCAAGTTCAAATTTCTCATTAAAAGTATTCTTATTATTAACTTGTAATTAATGCCTTAATAAACGTACTGTTGTTTTTGTAGTACATATAATTTTATTTTACATTCAAAACTATTTTACACAGTGTATTATACGTAAGTAAACAATTTTTAAACTTATCTTTTACTTTGTGTACCGTCAAATTTTGAAATCGTTAAAAGTGTGCCGCGACAAAAAAAAAGATTGAGAAACACTGACCTAGTCTTTGCTAATTCTGTATATGCATATGCAAATATCTGTAATGAACATACTCAAATTTTTATACATTACACATTATTACACGCAATACAAGTCAATTTGTTCCTCGAGTTCTGATATGAGTCCTTAAACAGTTCATAATGAAATTTGAACTAGAAAATAAATATTTAATAAAATGAGCTACATCCACCAAGCTAATCTTTGTAGAGGGATGTATTATGATGACTATTAAATCAAAACCATGATGACATAATTGTAACATTCATTAATATAACATTAATTGTAACATGTGTCGCGGTATCCTGGCTCTCTTTATACTCAAAGGAGCGCTGCCCGAACCTGCAATGATTCCGATACTCGACAAAAACAAAAAAAAATATATTAGTAAACGATATTACTAAATATTTTGTAATTGGAACAACACGCACGTTTTTGTTTAAAGAAAAGAAAAAAAAAATTAAATTAAACACAAGTTTTTACGAAACAAAAAAAAACCTGATTTTATTGCTTTAAAAAAAAATGATTATCCAATTTCTTTTTCAACAATTATTTTAATTCTTTTTCACACAATGTTAAACTTTGAATTACTTGACCAAATTACTTGTACAAATTCCAACTTATACATTGATCTGGTTTGAACAACAATTATATAATTTGATACTAGCGGACAATAGTCGATATTAAACTGATCAGACACGATTTAAAAACTGATTTGAATCGACACTGGTCACGGTTTATATACCCGCCATGGGTCGTTCTAGAATATGATTGTTTTTTTTGAATAAATATGTTTTTGACAATATATTTTTGCATGGAGGCTTCTAGAATATTTTAGTATATCAACACCCATGGACGTAGTCGGAGTGTTCAGACTATTTATAAAATTAATTAAAAATTATACCTCTACTTGGGTTTGACCCATAGTCATACCCCGCTTGGTTGATATTTAAGCAGAGACTTAATGGACATGGCCAGTGTGAATTCAAAATCTATATACAAATTTTATGATACATTCATAACTGTAAGCTAGCTTACTTCTGTTTACTTGTTTCACAAAAATTATCTTGTTTTTACAAAATTATTTATTTGTGATCTATTTATGTTATTTTGAAAAACATTCAATTTGTATTACTTTTGATTAAAATTAAATTATATGTAATAATTTTTTTCAATTTTTGATTTTTTTTTTCTAAATAGAAAAACTTTAAATCAAAAGTATCTATTAATCTTATTATCATTTTTCGACTTAAAAAAAACTTTGTTTAAGAAAAAAAAATAAATCGAGCTATATTATTTTCTTTTTGTACTTTCAAAAAAACTCCTTCTTTTTGCAAGGAGAAAAATATTGTTTTGTTAAATATTTTGCATAATATTTTACTTAATATTTTTCTATTAAAATGTGTGTTGGATCAAAAAAATTATTCACAATAATTTTCATTACAACACATGTAACATTCAGAGCCGGTTGTGAAGAAATTTAGATAGTCTTACCCATAGCTTGAAAATTATTACAATTGAATCTACTAAACTAAAGTAAGAACCTTTTTTTACGGATGTCATTAACCAAATTTTTTCTTTTTTTTCCTCGTTAACGAGTAGTAAAAAATAGTATTTGTTAAATTTTAACCGTTTAAAGAAAAACCGACGATTCATGTTGAACTTAGTTTTAAGGCAATGCCTAAGATGACCACATAAAATAGAAACTTGGAAGGGAATTTTTCGGAGTTTTGTTCTTTGCGGCAAATAAGTATGTAACAGTTGTATGGACCAAATATTTTCAAAAATAAACCAAAATGCAACAAGCAATTATCTATATGCACTCCCGTTCAAAAAAAATGAACAGACCTGAAATGTTAATTTTCTTACATTTCATAAAGCTCCTCACTTTTGTAACTCTCTGTATAGTGTATAATTTTATTTATTTATAAACAAAGATAAGTAGTATATTTTTTAAGCGTGTGAAAAAGAAATGGAAGTATAAACTGAATTTATATTTTTTAACCCGACTTCAAAAAGGAGGATGGTTCTCAATTCGTCTGTATTTTTTTTTATTTGTATATACGGTGTCAGTGACAGAGTGAGAATTTAAAGAATATATGTTATGTTAATACATATTAAGTGTTATATCTTAATCTTACGTGTATAAAAATTAAATAAAATGTTGTATCTGCTACTACAAGAATAATAAAATTTGTGAGACTGATTCGGTTCAGGTCTGTTCATTTTTTTTAACGGGAGTGTATATATTAATATATATATATATATATATATATATATATATATATATATATATATATATATATATATATATATATATATATATATATATATATATATGTATGTATATATATATATTGTTAAAATATAATATTTATACATAAATATTTCAAGGTGAAATAAAACAATTTGTATTCAAACAGTTGAGTTTCATATTATTATGAAAGAATCATTACATTATATAGAATATGCACGAATTACATCTAGAAAATTCTATTCACACATTTTTATTTAAGACTCACAAACTCATAGTCTTTCTTGTTCGTTTGTTATATTTTGTGGTTTAATATAACAATGAAATATAAAAGAATTTACTTCTCTTGCTGACTACCTTTCTCATTCACAAATGTAAATCTATGCTAACAATTGTGTACAATTTCTGTTCTATGTAGTTTGTGGTATTTGGTATTGTTAACAGGCATTTGGGAAAACAAAAATTGTAGATACAAATTGAACTGATATTTAAAAGTTGACTTGCTGTATATATACGAGTATAACTTAGTTTCAAAACAAATCTGAGAAGAACATTTTTCACCCATTTCATTTCCTTTGTAAATGAATGCTGGTAGAACAATAATATGCTACCATCCGCCTGATCTCACCTTCGTGAGATCAAAAGGAAAATGGTGAGTTCGATGATACATTTAATTTTGAATCATGATCTGTTTACTACTTTTAACGAAATAAAAATTATTGATAGTACTTGCTTTGCTTCAACAATTCTTTGACGACCTCTGAGCTAGAGTCTACCGGCGTCAAATCCCTATTGCTGTACCTGAACAAATGGTTCCAGGAGTAGTGTGGTAAGGATGGTTCAACACCACAACGGATCTCATGGTGAAATTGGAACGCATCCAGGAGAGCCGCTACAACCTTACCTACTTACTTTGATGGTTTTGAATAAATAAATAAAAGTTAGGTTACTCTTTCACAGTGTTCGTTTTAGATGATAGTACGATTTGGCATCTGTAAGCGCCGTAAGTATGACGTTCGATGTTTGGCATAAGCGCATTTAGTTAGCCTTCACAACGACAAATTGAATGATAAAATAATCAAATAATAAGCGTCCAAGATTGATAGTATGATAGCTCATTTCCTAAACTAGTGTGTATGAACGGAACACACTAGTTTAGGAAATGTGAATAGATACTAATACTTGTACACATACACTGGTGTCCTCCTAACAATAACCATTCAAAATGTAATATAGCAATAAAAATGAATTGAAACCACTATAACACACAGTTTTTTTTTTCTTTTATTCTGACTATTCTGATTGTATAGAATGTAAATGTTAGACACGTACAAATATAATATACATGAAATACTATACTACGACAGTAGTAGATTGGGTACCTACGAGCTATTAAATGGCTCACTTTTTTCCCTTCATACATACAGAGACAATCTTTGAATAATTTTTGTAACATTTTTAGTAGATATTATATTAGGCATTATATATATATTATATATTATATGCACATACCACATATAACAGTATGCATTTACATACACACTGAAATTCTATATTGGAAGGCTTTTTAGCATTTATAAGGTATACTTCATGCTATTTTTTTTGACTATTTGACTATTTCCAATCTGTAAATACAATAAGCAAAAAATATGGCAATACACGTAAAATGAAGAATAGAATACTCGAATATTTAAAATATATTTTAACTTAAATAATTATATATTTTAACTTGAATATTTTATTATTTTTATTTCTGAAGAAGAAACGGTGTTCCGAAATATAGTGATTCAAATATAGTGATTCAAATATATTTTACGAACACTTCAAATCTTTGTTTGCGAGTGGTAATCAGGGTCTTGAAGTGATACTGAACCCTCCCGTACCGTCTGAATGGACCCCAAATGGTGCAGAGATAGAGGGGGGGGGGCGTAAAATTTTTTGACGAGTCAACCGGATGAAAGTGCGGTTGCTTTGAAGTTTATACCCTATTTATATAATAATATTTTTTTTCCATCCGAGACACGCGGGTCGTTTTCGAACTCGCGAATTTAGAAGAAAAAAAGTTTTGAGGCAACTGCTCCAAAATTGGTGCGCTTATTTATTGGTACCACTAATAATACTGATGGGCAGTTTCTGAGAAACAACCCTACAAAGTCGCCAAAAAAATAGTTAAAAATGTTTAAATCGGATGGCATTCGAAATAAACTCTAATAAGGGCAAAGAATTGTGTGTATCAATGCCATCCGGTTTTGATAAACAAGTATTTATCATTTAGTTTTGGTAAAAATTGCTCTCAAAAATTTAGTTACTAAATTAAAACTTTTAAATTTATTTAAAACACGTGTCGATAGATTTGGTTAAAAAAGTGGGCCAATATAAAATTGTGTTTATGTTTATACTTTGAAGAAAAAAATTATTGACCGTTTAATTATTGTAGTAGATTAACGAAAAGATTGACATTTTTATATAATCCAAGCGGACAAGTTATACATATAATTGTAAACAAACAACAATAATACGACTCTTGACTCATATAATTGATGATGGGTTCTGACTTGAAACTTTTTATGTAACACTATTACTGCAAGGCAACCACCTTAATAGTTCTATTTATTTGAAATTAACGTAGTGTGATAGTTGAGCTCAGATTGAACTTATTATTGAGAGGATTCTTTCATTTAAATCCATTTAAATTTTGAAAAATGAAAATACTATTATTTAAGGTCCACAGATAAGTTTTTTACACCTACAATGAAATTGAATTTTCCAAAATGAATGTTATATTTTAACCTACAGGTTATTCAAATTTAATAAATCATTATAAAACTCATTAAAAAAATGAAATAATAAAATAAACTCAAAAAATGGGGAAAAATTTTTTATGAAATATATCAAAGGTGTCAGCCGTTATAGATAATTAAGTTGGGAAATTCATTAATTAAAATGTATCACTTGAACGCCATCACATGGTAACAACAACCGTTATCATCATTTATCCGTTCAAAATACAACTCTTATACGTACGTGAAGAAAAGTACCATAAGGATATTAGTGGTTATTATTAAATACTCTCCATCAGATTGTCGAATTGAAATGTAGGTTATGAAATAATGACTCTAAAAGTAACGTTGTGTTTTTTTTGAGTTTCAAAAAAAAAGTTTCGAATAAAGCTTATTCGGCATAAATAAATATCTACTATTATCAAACTTTTATTGTATGTTTGTTCAAGAATCTCACAAAAAATACTGGATCAATTTTGACGAAACTTTTTATGTTTAAAAACTTATGATTAGACTTATAAACTTGTATATATTGTACCTCGCTACGGGAGCCGAATATACAGAAATAAACGCGAGCGAAGTCGCGAATATAAGCTAGATAGTTATAAAGTTTTGAAAAAGCTGTGCCCCTATTAAAGTCGACATTACAAATGATAAATTTATACAGAATATTTGAGGACTCGGATCATATCTTGAAAGGGGTTGTAATTTAGTTAATTTGCAGATAATTTGTCACTGTTAACCGGAGGGTTGGAAATGAATGGTTTTCAAATCGTTAGAGTTATAATTTTTTTATAAATTTATGTAGCCGGGCGGTCTAAAGCGTTATGTCTACTTGGAAACTAGGAGGTTATGGGTTCGAATCCCGACATCGGCAGTTTGTCAATTATAAGGAAAAAAAGGGGAGGGGGTTAATTGACTAAATTGTCGGCGTATGGACAAGAACGAAGTAACCGGCTATGCTTGTAAAGGTTTTCTGCAGTTCCCTTAACAAACTGCAGATAAATATCGTCATTGATCCTATCAGAGTTGGCTGCAGCCGCACAACGTACC
The DNA here is from genome assembly GCA_963920215.1 of Nineta flava. Taxonomy (NCBI): domain Eukaryota; kingdom Metazoa; phylum Arthropoda; class Insecta; order Neuroptera; family Chrysopidae; genus Nineta; species Nineta flava. The sequence goes on along the minus strand of OY986040.1, from coordinate 31,999,985 downwards.
AATTCCTAGTCTACACACAAAATTCCTTCCACTCCACTCACATCCTCACATCCTTAGGCATCATAATGGACCTTATGGTCGAAGTGTAGCCCGTCCAGGGCAGTCGCTACAATCTATTTTTCAAAAATACGAGCTCTTGACTCTCCCCAGTATTTATATCTATGAGCTGCTGACCTATATGCATCGCAAAAAATACTCTCTGCAGACAGTACAACACTACAATACAAGATCCACAGTTTTTTTTTATTTTGCACACAGAACGAGTTTCTATAAGAAAACTCCTGTATACCCGGGGTACAAAATATTTAAAAAGTTACCTGGAGAAATTCGCACTGTACAGAAATTTGCTAAATTTAAAACGAAATTGAAAAAATATTTAATAGAATTAACTGTTTATGCTCTCAAGTCTGAACTGTAAAATTTGAATTGAACGACTATTTTTTATATACCTGTATTGGTCTTTTAACAAAGAAATAAATTATTATTATTATTATTATTATTAATAATATTATACTATCTACCACTTTACCAAAAACTTTTACCAGCAAATGTTTATAACGTGAGTATTAAATATATTAATTAGAATTTACACGAGCTATGAACAAATATTAAAACTTGAATAAACTAGAAAGATATTATACTGAGTGTGTTCATTTGAAAAGTATCCTCCAAAATACTTTTTAAATTTGCATTTATTCAGGAAAAAAATGTTTAAAACAAAAGTTGCCCAGTTTAAAAAGGGAAACATAATGCAGTAATTATATTTTTGTATTTTCGCAAAAATTAAAATGCAAATGTGATTGAATTTATTAATAATGTTTAATTAATGATATCTCAAAAACTAAACGTCAAATCGAAAAACTTTATTAAACTTTTTTGTTTTTTTTTTGCAGTTTTACACCGTGGTATAGTTTTGCTAAATGAATTTCAGAACACTCTGTACATCATGCGTCTCTATTATGTGGTTATTCTACGTTGAATTCATCATGTAATATGATAATTAATATGTAATATTACATTGATTTTTTACTGTGAATTTACTTAGTAAATTATTAGATATAAAATAATTTAGGAAGTAAATAAACAGTTAAAAAATCAAACACTTTTTTATATCTTTATATTTTTTCCAGGCCTGAAACGATCAAATTTATTCATTTACGAATATAGTCGTGATTTTTTGTCATAAGTTTCCAATGATACCGTCAAAGCAAGAGCCGCATTGGTGGCAGAGAATGTCTGTGTGCGAGGGGGGGGGGGGGGGTAATCGTGTAGAATTTTAAACAAAACAAAAAAATATCGAATATAAAGTTAAATTTTTGGGTCATATAGCCTCACTTTTAACTTCAGCAAATTTATAAAAAGCCTAATTGTGTCGTAAACTTGCAGTGAACAAATTTGCAGAACTAAATGTAATGAGTTCAATTTCAATTGATAGTTATCTGCTTTACCGCTTCTGGGAGCGGTTAGACCTGAACCTACACTTCTGGGAAAATTTTCTTTTAATTTCTATTTTCAAAATGTACAACTACACCAATTTTCAGAACTATATTCGATCGTTTTTTTTGTTTGTTTAAAACTCTACACGATTAACCACCCCTCAACCCATCCACACTATATGCCACCAATGCGACTTCTGCAAAATGCGGCTCTTGCTTTGACGATGTCTTTAGAAACTTATGACAAAAAAGCACGACTATATTCGATCAGTTCACTTTTATGTAGCCAGAGCTCTTAGACCAATAAGATACTCCTGAAATCGACAATTATTTTTTGCAGGAAGTAGAAACAAATGAGATTACACCAAGCGGATACATCTTTGAAGAGGACATCCCATGAAAAGCACAATTTCACTAAGAGATCACGACATTATAATATATCATTGGAAAATAAATAATTATAATGTAAACTCAATATCAATATAAGTTTCCTTATTTTTTTGCGCCTCGTCACAATTCGAATAAACTTTATTCACATCAAATATCGTAATAACATCTTAGATATGTACGTCTAGTCAGTCAGCTAATCGAAAGTTATTTGAAATTTTTTTTTTTTTTTGTATAGTCAATTTTTTTACGTATATAATTTATTTTTCATATCATACTTTTCGTTTAACATCTCAAACAATTTTTTCTTCAAAAGTAAATACAAATGTTAATTGAATATTGATTTTATTTTTCCATTACATTGAATAAATAGTTTTCTTTGTAAACTTTATAACCCATACTTTTCTAACATAAAAGACTGTGAAACCTTTAGTTTTCCATTGAGCTATTTTATTTATAAGAGATGTTTGTATTATTTTTAAAAATATATTAACAACAGCACAACAATTTAACATTGAACAAAAAAATCTAAAAACACATAATAATTAATTTCAAATCAATTCTGTTACAGGTCTGTTGAATAATTTTGTTAATTAGTAAAATACACACATTTTAGTACCTATTATTAAATTGATGAAAAAACTGTTCGAAACAGTTTAAAAATTCAAACATACAAAGAACAATTTTATAATTACATTTAGTTACTTTTAACAAGGAATATCTAATAATATTAATTAACCAAACGTATATAATTCAATTATTATTTTATGAGTTTAAATTGGCACTTTAATATGCCATGTTGACTCCAGTCAAATATAATCTCAAACGGTGTATACGATCGAGAAAGTTTGCATGAAGGTAGATTTTATCTCACAAGAGGCACGGTACCACTTGGGAAATTGACTTAGGTATGGGACTTGTACAGGATTATTGTACCCTTTAGGGTCATCGTGAAAGTAAGAATGCGCAGATATTTCCGAGAAAAGTTTTCAAAGTTGTCAAAGTTGTCCAACTCCCAAAGTTTTCAAAGTTGTCAGCGCACCATATCTAATGTATCTTATATAGAATAACTCGACCTGTCGTAATACCGTGCTCTTGATATAACGCAGTGGATAGAGAAAATGACGGCCAACCAGTGAGCTAGGATTCGCTTCTAGCTTGTGTGTTTTTATTTTTATTGTTTTTATTATAGTTTATTTTTATAATAATTACAAAATCAATTTGTTAATTGAAAAATTAACTACATCAAATTAAATACATTAAATCAATATATATATATATATATATATAGTCTAATCAATCAATATATAATTCTGCAATTATATGCAAGAACCAGAAACTATCATAACCAGGATAGCCTTAGAGGACAGGCTTGGACACTTAAGTTGATGTCATTTTTTTAAATTTTATAGTTGATTTGTGCCTTATTCATTCGGTATTAGAAAAAAAAATTCGAATTAAAGTTGTTACTATATTTTTAATGAACAACTTTTATCCGAAGCATTTTTTCGAAAATCAAATCAATAAGGCACAAATCAATTATAAAATTGTTTGTGTGGTCTATAGATAAGTCCCAAAACAAAGTCAATTTCCCAAGTTTTACTTTTCTGTTGTCAAAGGAACGCATGAGATCTTTTTCAACACGGTATGTTCAATTCAACTTGTAGATATAGGCAAAACAGTCAGAAATACATGATATAAAACACACAAAAATTTGATATACTCATGCAAAAAAATTACTGTTACAAAATCCTTTTTCATATACTTAACTGTTATATATAAATGTTGTACTAACGGAGGTTACTAGCATTTACTTACATCAATGACATCAATGTTTTGATATGAAAAAAATCTTACAAATCTTGGCGGGGGTTTGGATCCAAGACCCTCAGTTGGCATTCCAGACCAGTGATCTGCCAACTGAGCTACCCAGATGCTATGGTAGAACATGTATAATTTCTCACTATCTGATTCTGACACGGTTTTTATTAATATTTATTTGACTATTTACATATACTGTTTTTGTAAATTTTTTATGTCTACCCAACCATTTGAGTTCATTAATTTTCTATAGATATATTTACACAGACACACTTAGGTTTTTACAACCTACAAGTATACATATAAAAAACCTGTACATTATTCTGAATAGATGAAATATTAAAATATTTCAAAGTCGTTTCGTTATTTTGGCATGATTTCAAATATGAAACAAACAAAATATACAAATTCAATAAAAATATGCTTTTGTACATTATTCGGTAAATTTTCTCGAATAACTACGAAGCAAGAGCATCGTCAACATATTTAAAAATGAAAATGAACATGCGAGCAACGGAATTGTTTCATACATTTTTTGTCCGCAAAAACTGTAACAGAATTTTGTATGATTACTAGTCCGAGTGGCCGAGCTGTTAAAGGTGGTGTGTTTGGAACTGGTAGGTTGCTGGTTCGATTCCAAACGGTGGCAGTCTGTCAATCAAATTAAATTTAAACAAAAAATATATTAATGGAGCGGTTAATTAACAGGAAGTGTCGCCGTATAGACAAGAACGAAAGTAACCGGCTATGCTTGTGAAGGTTTTCTGCAGTTTCCTTTCACGATCTCCAGATGGATATCGGCATAATTCCTGTCTAATTCGGCTACAGTCACACAACCTACCAAATTCCTAGTCTGCATACAAATTTCTAGTCCTTGTCCTTTAGGTGTCGGTAAAAAAGGCTTAGAAAGGGCTACTTTGCCAATTTTACGAGGGCGTCGAATCCGTATAGACTTATTCATTAATAGGCATGTTCATTGTTTTTCCAAAAGGATGGGACAAGGAGATATGCGTCGGAAAATGAACCAATAAAGAATTATAGAGGCGTTAACCGGCGGAAGGCAAAGGCAAACCACCGCTGTACAATGCCCAGGGAACCCACGGCAATGACAAATGATAAGGATAAGAACATAAATAAAAGGAAATATAAAAATAATATCACAATAGGAACTTGGAATGTGCGCACCCTTTATGATATAGGAAAACTCGACAATGTTATAATGGAAATGGAACGTATGAAATTAAATATACTTGGAATATCGGAAACAAGATGGACAGGTAATGGAAAAATTAAAAAGGAAAATTACACTTTTTTATATTCAGGCGGAGAAACTCATGACAAAGGAGTGGGATTAATAATATGCAATAAATTGGCTACAAGGATAGCTGGGCAATGGTTTTTCAATGAAAGAATGATGCTAATAAAAATAAAAAATTATCCTACGAACATAAATATAATTCAGGCATATGCGCCGACAGCAGAAAAGCCAGAAGAAAAAATAGAAGAATTCTACGAACAGTTAGAGGAATTAATGAAAAACTGCAAAAAACATGAAATAAATATTCTACTGGCAGATATGAACGCAAAAGTTGGTAACAATAAACAAGAAGGGGATACAAGTGTCGGTAATTTTGGACTTGGGGTAAGAAATGAAAGGGGAGAAAGATGGGTTAATTGGTGTAATATTAACAATGTGGTAATTTGCAATACATGGTTCGAACAACCAGCAAGGCGCTTATGGACATGGAAATCTCCAAATGGCTATACAAAAAATCAAATAGACTACATAGCAATTAACCACCGATTTAGAAACAATATCCAATCAGTAAAACCTTATCCAGGAGCGGACTCAAAAGGACCAAGGATGTTGAAAAAATGAGAAACAAAGTAAATTGGGCAAATTTCAAATGTAAGGAAGTTGAATATCAAAAAATGGTGGCTGAAAAATACGAAAAGATAAAAGCAGAAGAAAATATAGACGATAAATGGAAAAAAATAAGAGAAATAATAATAAATACTATGGAAGAACTAAATACTCCCGAGGTAAAATATGAAAAGAAAAAAGCCTGGATTACCCATGAAATTCTTAAGTTGATGGAAAAGAGAAGAATAGCAAAAGAACACAGCCCACACGAGTATAAAAACTTACATAAGGAAATAAAACGTAAATGTCACATCGCTAAAGAAAAATGGCTTAACGACGAGTGTGCTGAAATAGAATCAATGTGGCATCGAGAACCGTTCTACGTGGCCAAGAAAATCAACAAACTAACTTTTAGAAGAATAGCCCCCCCAAGTAACGCCATTTTAGACAAAAATAATAAAATTATCCTAGACGATAATGAAATTTTAACAAGATGGAGTGAATATATTACTGAATTATATAGTGATACCCTTAGAGAACCAAAACCCGAAATATCAAAATTGGATGGGCCTGAAATAACAAAGTCCGAAGTCCAACACGCAGTTAAACAAACAGCCAATAGAAAATCAAGCGGACCTGACCAACTACAAGTGGAATGCATAAAAGGTCTTGGAGAAATAGGGATTGAAATATTGACGGATATTACAAACGAAATTTATAATGAAGGCAAAATACCTGAAGAAATTTTGGAATCAAGTTTTGTAACAATCCCAAAAAAAGCAAACGCAAGAAAATGTGACCAATACCGAACTCTGTGTCTAATAAATCACACACTAAAAATAATGAGTCGCGTAATACTTAATCGAATAGAAAAAAAAATTAATACTGCCTTGGATGATAAACAGTTTTGCTTCAGAAAAGGAAAAGGAACAAGAAATGCAATATTTACTATTCGAAACATCATACAGCGATATCTTGCAGTAAACAAGGAAATTTATTTGTGTTTTATAGACTACAGTAAAGCATTTGATAATGTCAACCATGTAGCTCTGATTTAACGGCTAACTATACTAGGAATCGACACCAAGGACATAAAATTTATTTCAAATTTATATTGGGATCAAAAAGCCAGAGTAAAATATAAAAATAATAAGTCAGAACTATTTTCCATACAGAAAGGTACACGGCAAGGCTGCGTTATGTCTTCCGGTATGTTTAACCTGTATAGCCAGACAATCTTCGACACTATAAAGGACATGCGGGGAATCAATATTGGTGGAATGAATATCAACAATATTAGATATGCTGACGATGCAGTGCTCATGAGCGACGATCCGGACGAATTACAGAACATGATTAATAAAATAGTACAAGAGAGTGAAGTTCTAGGTTTAAAAATTAACACAGATAAAACAGAGTGCCTTATTGTGACAAACAGTAAAACAAAGACAGACTTTCAGTTCACTATGTACAATAAATTAATAAAAAATATAGATCAAGCTAAATATCTAGGTGTTATTTTAACAAAAGACGGGAAATGTGACATCGAAATCAAACACAGGATTAATCTCGCGAAACTAAACTTTAACAAACTAAAGTCAATCTTTACCAACAAGAATATAAGCCTAAGAACCAAATCCAGAATATTAAAATGTTATGTTTGGTCAACAATGCTCTATGGTGTTGAAAGCTGGGCAATTAGCAATGCGATGTGGAAGAGAATAGAAGCAGCAGAAATGTGGTTTTGGCGTAAAATTCTAAAAATTTCCTGGACAAGTAAAATAACAAATGTGAAAGTTCTACAGATTGCGCATACATCGTGACAACTAGTTAACAATATAAAAAAAAGACAGCTTGATTTCTTAGGTCACATAATACGTGAGGGAAGCGTTGAAAGTGTAGTGTTAACTGGTAGCATGGAGGAAAGAAGAAAAAGGGGTCGCCGAAGAAATAATTTTCTTCAAACAATTAAAAGTTTCACTTTTAAAAACTGTCATGAACTTGTACGCTTGGCATATGACAGGAGTGCGTGGAAAGCCGTGGTAGTCAACGCCTGTTCTCAGGCATGACAATCTCATCATCATCATCATTGTTTTTAATTGGGTAACGTTATATTAAATATATATAACTTATTTATTCTATCACTAACAAATCACAAATACATTTCATTTTTTTAAAGTTGAATCATTTTCGGGACAAATTATGAAGCCTTAGTAACTTGTACCCCAATTTCTTTTGCTTTGTTTCTTAGCCATATTGTTTTACTGGCCTTTCTTGCTGTTATTGCACTTTCACATTCCTCATCAAAGGGTAAGGTACACCCTGCTATCTCCAGTGTTCCTATCCAGTGTGCTATCTTCAGAATTCTCATTTTAGCTGCTATCATTATATGGTCACTGTTAGCATTGGCTCCTCTATAACTCCTTGTCTCGGTAACATTTCTGAAGTCCTTACTTTCTATTAGAACATAGTCTATTTGGTTTGTCTCTCCAGTATCCGATATTACACATGTTCCCTTATGAAAATATTTGTATTGGAAAAATGTCGTTACAATTTTCATAGCCCTTTTCATATTACATATTTCAATGCCCTTTTCATAGCGTTTTATACTCAATGAATATATTAACAGCTGTACCCCCGGCATGTGTTGCGTAGAAAAGGAAAATTTTGTTCTCCTTTAAACTTTTCTCCTATGTCTTACCATTTTCGAGAGAGAAATTTTCGTCCTTGGGGTTGTTTTTTTTTTTGACAAAAACAAAATATTATTTTATGAAAAGTGTCTTCAGGGAAATGGTGACAACATAATTTTTAATCATGTCGACGAATTTAGACCAGCTAGGAATGAACACGCTTAAAAACAGTCTATCCTAATCAAAAATAGGTTCTAGAACAAAGCTAACCAAATGATCCTGTTTTCCTACGTTAATCATGGCAGACCAAGTATTGCTAGAATTTATATAATCTTTTACAAAATCTTCTCATAAAACCTATTGAGCTTTCAAACCGTATTCCTTCGAAAAACATAAGTTAGGTTTGTGAACAACTGTACAAATTGCAAAGATTAGTGGATTTAATTGAATTGGCTAGAGATTCATTAAAAACTTTTTGTTTTCTTCTAATTTTGTCACCAACATATTATGTAACTCGTGGAAATTATGTTCCATATCTTATTCCGTTGACAAACCATAAGTTTACACCAAACTAAGTAACGCGTTTTCACATTTTCAGCATAGAGAACACTTTTAAATAAAAATATAGAAATTTAATTTATATAAAATGAAGGTAGGGGAACGCAGGGTAAAGCTGGGTACCTAGGCGGAATGAAGTTTGACGATTTTCGGTGTCAAGAGGTTGCTAATAGCAAGCGGCAGAACTACGAACGTAGAACTAGGCCAAGTTGTGGTTGTTCAACTACGACATTCATGTTAGTCTAGTTTTCTTAGTCGTTGATGCGTAAAGTTTTAGTTTTGTGTGGTTTTTTGCTCCTGTATTGTAGCTTATGATGATCTTATAACCAAGATAAGGTTACATACTTGTTTACATTACAACTACAGTTAGTACATGCTTGAAGTACGTTTAATTGTCTTTAGTTTGGTGAGGTTAAAGGTTTGTTTACGTATCTTTTTCGAGTGATCTCACCTTTCTAGCCCGAACCGTGTCTCTGGGGCGGAACGAGTGGGGCAGAATAAGGTACCCCATTCTGCCGCAATGTTTTACAATGTCTCACAGTGGACATAACTGACATCAGACTTGATAGAACTTCATGTGATTAGCCTAATTTTACTACTTCTCAGGGCTCTTGGATGACAACTGACAGCAGAGTCTCTTCATTTCATTTTTCACCTGCGGGAATAGATAGCGAAGATGATAAGGCTGTCCTAGTGTATAGAATTTTGTGCATAAACTTATTTTTTCTGCATTTCCACTATTAGATATGTGTTTATAATAAACTGTCCTTATCACCTCAGAGCAAGTAACATAATTTTCTATTTTTGAAGAAAAAAAAACATTTCTCTCTTAATAAAACCTTTGGTATTTTTAAACCATATTTTCACCTTCGTACTCCGTTCTGCCCCGAGTTCCCCTATTATAAATGATCGACTTATTTTGCTAAATGTCTTTATATGCTGATCGTAATATAATAAAAACCGATTTATATGTAAAGCAATTTGTTTTTTTTTATTTTTAAATTTACATCAATTTCAACAACAATTGTAATAATAATAGTAACACAATATAAATAATACAAATGAAAACAAAAATAAATGAGAATTTGAAATCTTACTATTTTTGTGCTTGTATTTTGCATCGATTCCAAACCCGAAATCGTGACGAGCCCATAAGCTCAACGGACAAGATACAGTGTACAATCGACTATCTGGCAGATGCTGGCGAAGACGAGTTTGAATAATTGAAAAATACATGTAAGAAGATCAAACCAGATCAGAAGACCATATCTGGTGTATACAAATTATCTTTCTCTGGATGTTGTGGGATTTACATAGGACAGACCAGGGATTTTCCTACGTAAGGATGAATGAATACGGCGCTCCTTCTGACTAAAAAAGACAGATTCCACCTTTACTTACCATCTTAATGAAACTGGATTTCTGGAGTCGATGAAGGTTTATAAATACAGAAATGGAGCACAGTTTCTATTCAACGAACAACAAGATCTTACACATTTTAAATTATTCTTACTAGTGTGAACTCTTTACCTTTCGCAGCCCCGTTATGTATAAAAAAATATAAGGGTTTGTTGCTTTTGACAATCTATATTAATCTAATCAAGCTGAAGAATTTCTTTGACTGTTTGTTTATTTGGACGCGCTAATCTCTGGAGAACTGCCAGTCTGATTTGAAAAATTCTTTTTGAATATGATAGCCACATTTATGAGGAAAAATATGGGCTATCTAGCATTACGCTACAATTCTTAGTTAACGTTAAATAATGATATGTGTAAAGTAAGTCGAAAGAAAAATTATTATCAAATTTTTTTTTAAATTACGAAACAAGTTTGAAGAGCCTTGTAAATATTTCTCGTAGTCGAGAGCTGGGAATTGTTACCGTTTTGCTTTATGCATCGCATTTGTGCCTTCGACTACGTGAAATATTTACAAGGCTCTTCAAACTTGTTTCGTGCTTTTTTCGTAGTCGGGTTCTAGTTTTTTAAACTGTATGAAAAAAATAAAATTTAATTAGAGTTTAATTTTAAAAAAAATTGGGTGTTTAGTTTTAAAAAAAAAGACTAAACACTTTATAGAAAATAATTGAACTATCAATTATTTTCATAAACATGAAATTAAGTTAATTTAGTAATTTTAATTAAAAGAGTTATTATGATGTATTTTTAAAAAAAAAAATAATGAAAACTAAATATACGGTACTTTAGAAAAAAAATCCAAAGCCGAGTATTGTATGTGGAATTATGAAAATTGGAAAACGATCGGTGCTAACGCCATACACGTAAAAAAAAAATAACACGTTGAACCGAAAGTCTTTCAATAAAAGCTGGGCCCATTTAAAAGATAATATTGAGGTAGTAAGATCTTTACTATCCAGTAAGTGTCTAAGTTATCGACAAGTGATTCGAATCTGAAAAAAAATAAAAAGGTACAAAAAAGGGAACAAAACAAAATATATGTTAAAATAAAATATATTTGAAATAAATAATTTTTAATCTAATACGCTGATAGTACAACTATCCTTAAAATACTAACTTTGGTTGTACAAGTTATGAAAACAAAGATTACATGAATATGTACTAAATTGAACTGTAGTAAAAGAAAACTACAGTAAAAAAAAAAATATGTTCAAATATGTCTGATTTGCAAAAATATAAATATGGATTACAAATTTAATTCAGATACATAGTTGTATATATAAAGAGACATTACGCTTCTGTAAAGAAAAAATACACGGCCAAAAAAAACCAAGCGTATACAAACAATATAGTTATAAATTGAAAAGTCAATGCATATTCACATAAAATATAAATTGTACAGCAAAAGTGTGTATAGAATGTGTATTGAATTGTTACAAGTTTGAGAGACCACAAGTTTCGGAATAGTGAATTAAATAAATTATACAAAAAAAAAATATACTTAGATACAATCAGATAGAAACCATTAATTCGCCCATTCGATACTTCAGCACAATCCATAAAAAAATATTCAATTTGTAAATTGAAGAAATAAAATTTTTAAATACCATCTGATTAATTCATGTGAATCAACTAATTTTAGTAACTGTCTTGAGACAAGTATTTTTAGTAATTGCTTTCTTTTTGTAACTTCACAGAGAGAAGTAATTTTTGTAACTGTCAGAGAGAAATACTCTTTGTAACTGGTACTTTTTTGTAACTGCCTCGATGAGAGAACTTTTGTAACTGATTTGAAATATGTGTTGAAATATTGAAGTAAGCTTGGATATACGCAAGTCATTTCTGATCTAAGTAAATGTTTGTTGAAATTATGTAAATTCTCAACTAGCATAAACCAACAATTATATAAATTACTTTTTTTTGAATAATAAAAATATGAAAAAATATCAATACTAAATTTAAACAGTGGAGTAGTAAAAAAAATTATTCTCCAAAACTTATTTATATTTTAAGTATAGATAAATTATAACTAAACTTTTTTAAATCGATTTATAGCGAGGAGTTAACAATTCGTAATTTACCAAGTAAATTACATCAATTAATAAAATATCGTGTTTTGAATATAATAGAAGAAGAAGAACAACAACAACAACAACAAAAATAACAAGAACGACCAATCCTGATATAAAAATAATGTTATGAATATATAATAATAATAATAATAAAAATAATAACATAACCAAAGAAAATGAGAAATAAGACTTTATTTATACAAATTGAACGGTTATAACAAACAATATGCTGCTTTTGTAACTATATATGTATGTGAATGCTGCTGCTACAACTCCACCTTTAAACGAACAAAACCCCATATATAACTTCTTTGTTTGTTACTATAGATACATGAGTCAGTACACTCGTATTTACAAATAGGATCCATCATGAACTGTCTTACGTTACCAAGAGTTCAACATTTTTCAAATAAATAAATCTCCATTTTTAAGCATTTGGCAATCGCAAAAAATTAAAATAATTTGCTTTTTAAAATAAAACAAAATAAATAGAAACAAAACTGTGCTAAACTCCAAGGGTTACAAGAGAGAATAGAAGCGTGTTGTTGTTATGACCATCAAGAACGCTGTCTCTCGATGCTCCCAACCTGAACAGGATACAACTTCGAAAGGTTATCGGATTCATCACCGGACATTATCACCTAAGAAAGCATTTGCACACAATAGGATTTCACAATGGATCCATTAAGCGCAGACTGTGCGGTGTGGAGGAAGAAACAACTAGCCACATCATCTTTAACAGCGAATCTCTCGGTTATAGTAGATACAAAATATTCGTTATTCGAGATATTCGGTGCATCTCACTCCGAGTATATCAACCTTAAGGAAAACCTGATAACGAAGCTTCTGGTTATAGTCAAGTTATGGGAGAAACGAATCTCGTCAGGCTGAAGTAGAAAGGGGAGCACAATAAGGTCCAAGTGCAATATTTTACATACCCCAAGATATATCTATCTATCTAAAGTAATAATAAATATTAATGGTTTTGAGAAATGGTTTGTAGAATTCAATTTTAAGAAGTTAATTGGAATTTTTTAACACTCTAGTTTCTTAGTCCAGGTTTATTAATTTGGTGCGTGTTTCACAATGATTTTAAAAATGTTTTGGATTATATATTATCGGACTGAGGTATTAACTAAAGGATTACTTAAGTTAACTGTCCAATTAAAGGATTAAGTGTGTCTTGAACCCATCAGCTGCGTCGATTGGCGGTAATCCTTTTCTGACCATATGGTTTTGTTTCTATCAATAGCGTTAGGGTGTTATTCGCATCTAACCTTGACATTCAGGTATTAATTTTGAAAATGGTTATAGCTGCGAATAACACCCTAACGCTGACACAAACAAGACCATATGGCGAGAAAAGGCTTACCGCCGATCGACGAGGTTAATGGGTTCATCACACAATTAATCCTTTAATTGGTCAGTTAACTCAAGTAATCCCTTAATTAATACCTCATTCTGATCGTATAAAAGACAAAACATTTTTAAAATCATTGTGAGACACGCACCAAAGTAAATAATATGATAAAATGAACAAATATGATGGGTGAATGTAGATTTCCTTGTAACATATCTTTGACTCTATGTCCCGAAGATAGTTACGATTAGCTAATTCATACTTATGTTGACTACTTTGTTATCGAAATAGGTAATTATATAAAATACAAATAATTGTTCTAGGAATTGGCGCAAAATTTGAAATTTAATTTCAAAAAACCTAGAGTTCTCTTTGATTATCTTAATAATGTTTAGAATTTAAATGAGTCTTATACTAAACTATAAATATTTTTTGATTCCAGTTGTGCTTTATTTTATTGAACATAACGTGTATATTGAGTGTATGCAAGTTACTTCCTAGACATACTATTGAAAAATATTATAGATACCCTACAGGGTTATATGAAGGTGGAGGGATTGGTTTTTTTTTCTGGAATTGTTGAAAATGGATATATAATAAATAAATATAACAATTTTTATACATTTAATATGATAAAATGAACAAATATAATGGGTGAATGTAGATTTCCTTGTTATTATTATTTTTATTGGTAATTCGATACTTATCCGTATTTATACTTGTGAAAATTTTGTATCCTTTTTTAAGATCACTTCACAAGTTTATAATGTGTCGTATTGCAAAACAAAATTACCGTCAATAACCGGAAACAGTTTATATTGATGTCCTACAATTATTTAAATATTACAAGTGATTTTTTGCATATTATATTCGGATTAAAAATGAACTTTCCCAACAAAAATTTAAGTTTTTGAATGCCTTCGGATAGTATTTTATGAATGTCTGAATATAAATGTTGTATTCGTTAGTTATAAGGAGATTACGTTCTTTAGCAAAATAATCTCAAGTCGTTCGTACTCTGAACATCTGACGTCCCCAGTTTGTAAAACGTTGCCAAACTATCTGATGATCAGTAACAAGAATAAAATTTATTTCTGAAAATGTATAGTGAATTTTTTTCAAATCAGCCTCCTTTTTGGAATATGAGATTTTTTCGGGTGCAAAACTTATTCGCTCTACAAAAAATTTTAATCAATTTTTTTTTTTCGAAAAGTTATTTATGAAATACTCAAAACTTAGTAATCTTGGACAATTATATTAAGCTTAATAATTCACGAATTATGAGTTAAAAGATTTCTTAATTTAAAAATTTTTTAAAAATGTGTGTGTGTACTTATGTACGCACGTAAGAAGTTATACTTCTTTTTAAATAATTTATTAAAATAATATTAAATAAGGCAACACTTAATATTAAGACATAGTTTCAGTTTAATAAAATGATATAGTAGTGAAAAACTACAATTGAAAAATTATATATTGTATCTAAAACCAATGATTCTATATTTAAACATGGTTGAACAGATAAAACTCGCCCCAATACCTAGATCAGTTTTTTGTATTATAAATACGTATTTCGACTACAAAGTAGTCATCATCAGTATAAATTAGCTAGTCGTAATTTACTCTTTGACAATTAGAAATAGATAGAAAATCAAAATCAATAGACAAAAATAAATAAAAAATTAAACAAAATAAATTAAAATATAATAAATTTTATTGAAATTATTCTTGTTAAAATTACTCTCCTTCAATTTACTCTTGTTAACATCACTCTTATGAAAATTACTCTTATATTGTCTCAGGATATGTTATTCGTTGCTAATTTGGTGACAGTTTCACGTCGTTTCTTGGTTGTGCCTTGGTTATATATGTTTGACCGACGTTTGACTCTATTCCATGATCGCTCTTGATTGGTGCTAAGTTATTCGTTGCGCAGTAAGCGGGTTTTTATATTTTGACATCTTTAGAAAGAGAGAGAGGTGGACATACTGACGATTAATTTTTCCGTAAAATTTTGATTAAATCTGAATTTAGAACCGGTTCATTGTCTAAATTCATAATATTTCTTTCGAAATAGTATGAATATGGTTCTGTTATGGTAGAACCATAA